>MU375893.1:1200000-1511472 GCA_022495235.1 Xylaria curta | reverse complement strand
CCCGCCGCCCCCCCCCCCCCCCCCCCCCCCCCCCCCCCCCCCCCCCCCCGCCCCCGCCCCCCGTTACCTAACAGACCTACTAACTAAAGCTGTTGAACTTTCGTTTTTCAGAATAGTCGACGCTAACAGGTGGTGCTACTCTATCAGGTTAGTCATCAGGATGTGAAACACCTTCTCTATAGGTATAAGCGTTATAAAAGGAAGACAACTACGGTTTATAAGGCAATATAGAAATATCATAGAAGGCCTTTCTATCGAATAATGAATATGGTAAGCTTCGCCAGGATATTTGAATTAAATAAGATTATATTTTTACTAATGCATACGTACATATCAGGCCGACAAATCCGCCTTGACTGACATAATCGCCTACTTCCCCTCTCTACATATGCCATCTTCAATCAAATGAATAAGATCTATGTGTGTTGGTTCTATGTGTCTGTCACATGGACCCAAGGAACTGGGGCCGCACCCGGGAATCGTCGGGCCAGGACTTCAACATTATATACCTATATAATCATACGAGCAACCAGACTCGCCGTTTACCTGTGTAAGTCTGATCTAATGAGACCGGATACGAGAGTAAAAACGCGAGCGAGGAGTGAACGTGGGGCTTTTGCATTTATGGACTTTAGGTCGTTGCCTAGCTTAAAGAGAAGGACTAGGCCTTGAAAGTATAGAAGATTATTGTATTTCGTAATTTGAACACCATTCCAAGTCCTTGAGCCCAAGCCTTGGTTACAGCATCGCAAACTAGTGGTGTATTATGTAAGGGGGAAAAATGCGTAGCTCTAGGTAAACCATGATTGTTTTATTATGATTAGTTTTAAGAACAAACAAGGGTCCCTAGCTAGCGCATAACGCTACGGCCCTATAAAGGGGGTTCTTTGGCCTTGGGCACTTCGCGAGGAATTATTTACACTTCACCACACTTCTTACTCTCGATGATAGTCTGGCCGGCGAGGTTGTTCTTCCGCGTCGATCACGACTCATAGGATACCTTCCCTGAGCTTGCTCACAATCACTGACTGGCCTCTTCACTCCTTGAAAATGGAAATTCAACATCTATTGGGCGGTTTGGGTGGCTGAAGACCTAGGTAGTGCGTGCGGTACGAGTCCCAGCTGCCTAGGCCTCTTGCTGGTGATTAAACCGGTTTAAACACTTCGCTCGCCTCTTGTGTAGCTTAGCTGCGGCTTTCCTATCCACAGGATTGTGCCAACCAGTGAAAATTGGTCAGATTAAGCGCCCCTCGCGTAGTGTATTAACGAGTCGAATGATATTGGAATACAGTCTTGGTCCTTTGTAGAAACCCAACCCTCTCGTCGTACTCATTCAATTACTACCAAGCCTTGACTATAGCTCTTTAAGCATAATTTGTTTGTGAGGATCGGGAATCGACTATTTGACTTATTAGTATACGTTGTTCTGAGAGTAGGCTTTTCACTGACCATGTGTGCGAATTCCATGTTGGGGTATCTGTCTGTCTCGCCACTGGGTAACTTCAACTCATATTTCATTAGTGCGTTCGCAAGTATCATCTTAATCTCGTTAGCGGCAAAGAAGCGTCCTGGGCAGGCATGCCTGCCGTAGCCGAAATTCAAACTATTTGCGCTCACGCTAACGAATTGGTTCAGCGCACCACTCTCGTTAGACGTTTCCTTAGTCTGCTGGCGCATATTATGAAACCTCAGTGGATCGTACGTATCCGGGCTATCAAAAACCTCTGGGTCTGAGCTCACAGCAATAGCTGGAACTTCGATAGTGACTCCTGCGGGAATGACTCGCCCATCGGAAAGTGTGAATGAACGCAAGACTTTTCGCTGGAATGAAGCTAGATGGATGTCAGCAGAGCATAATGGGTGATAAGAGGTACTTATATAACCCACCCATTGTTGCGGGATACATCCTCAATGTCTCTTTCAGAAAGCTGTCTAATTTCGTCATAGCCTGCAAGGCCTGGCTTGTGAAAACGCCGCCATTTCTGGCCAGAGCCTCCGTGATCTCCTGGCGAAGCTCAGGCATGAGCGATGGCAAAGCAGCGGCACTGTAAAATCTATAGAACTTGTTAGCTTTCGGATATGAAACGATTTGCTATTAATTGGCTTACACATTCGTTGCAACTAGTACCGTTGTATGTATAGCAGCAAAGCTGAGCCCTAACTGAACGTCCACCAAGTTTTGGCTATGCATGTCTGGAAATTTCGGCTGGTTATTTATAAGCCACTGAAGCATATCATCTGGACCATCAGTTGCGGACGAGGCCGCCAATTTGCGGGCATCGATCATAGGCTTAAGAAATTCTCGTGCTATCTTTTTCCGCTGTTCCAGTTTCTTGATCTCGGGCAATCTCGATGCCAAGAATGGACGTAGCCAGGGATGCATTCGTACGACAGCGCGCTGTGCCGTCATAACCTCGATGGTATAGTTGATCGCCGAGTCAAGATATTTCTCGTCACGGCAAAGCTCTGGCCCGATAAAGATACGACCGGAAACCATAGCTACAATTCTTAGGAGCTTGCTGTGAATGTTTACGGAGGTCCAATCCACACAAGACGGAAGCTCTAGTGCCATGGCATCACGTACTTCTTGCGCAATCGTTGGGTTGAGACGAACTAAACAAGACAGTAGAATGTTAACCAAGAATCTCATACAAGATATAGGTGAGCCAGGACTGCTTACCCAGACCGGGTGTCAGCTCTGCTTTAACTGTATGTGGTATGATAGGGACTGTGGATTGAATCTTGGTGTATTTCGCTTCGATAGTCTAACTAATGAGTAAGCCCATCATTATAAGACATGAACATATCTATCCCGCTTACCTCATCAACGGCAGCATCCATGCTGACGGTATTATCGGGCAATTTTTTAAGCTCGGGGAGATATTTGGGGCTTAAGACTACAACGGTGGCATCTAGGCAGAGGTTGGCGACTTTCTCGGTCATCCTTAGTTTAGAGGACTTACCTCGTGGTGTCGTGATTCGAAAAATCCCATTCTTGAACTGCAACCCAAGACTAGTTATTAGAGCTCAATTGTAGACTTTGGAAAGAAGAAATACCTTGTGATACCCATCATTGTACAGTTGCCGCGCCGATGTGATGTATGCTTGCCTACGCTTGGTTACGCCTCCTAATTCTGCGCCGACAATAGGGATCTGGGCAATTCGTATAGCTTTTAGGGCTTGCGGATATGTGAACGTGACGATTAAAGTCACGAGTGCTGCGAGAAGAACAGGCCATCTCTCTATGAGATCGTAACTCTGATGTTGAGATTCCATATTGGCGAAATTTATTGAAGTAGGTAGATACTCGAGTCAAAAGCCTATATTCAGAGGTTTAAGAATTGCCTGGTAGTTTTCAACCTCCTATTTAAATAGAAATACACAAGCAATGTTTAAGAAACCAGCCTTAATGCTTGTGCCACGTTTTTTCCGACCCGGCAAGTGGATCTACTGCATAAAGCCGGCATCCTACCTTCTTGCGTAAATCTTCATATAGAACTTCATGCCAAGGTCCTTGGTTGCAAGGGCTGTGTTATCTTCGGGTGCTGGCTAATCCGGCACTTGTGCATAATTCGATGTGACAGCCTCCATCTAGTGGTTTCCCGACACCCCGCAACCCTTGTCTCCACTTCAACGGCTCGGATCTTGCCATCATTGAATAAGTATTTATTCTAGGCATCTCCCGGACGAGTCAATACTCCGCAAAGCCCGACACAGGCATCTATCCGCTTCCTCGCATCGCACAGCCTGCTGCGATTACGAATTATCTGCACAACGCGTGGCAAGAGTTTCGCGCTGGTTGGTGTAAAATACACTATTTTCCTCCGCGGTGGAATGGTCTATGATAGTCTACTCCTTCACCCTCGGAGTAAGGAGGGTGCCGTCGTGTTGATTGCATATGCCTTGATTGATCGTTCTGTGAAGGGAATCATTAGAGAACAAGGTCAGCTGCGGAAAACCTTAAATGAACTCTTTATCTACACTATAATGCAACATGAGGAAAAACCGAGTAGCACACCTACAAGATGGATGTAGCGGAACGCTGTGATCAAGTACATGCAAGAGCTACCTGAATCACGAGAACTTACACAAAAGGTCCTCGAGGGACGAACCTTATAGCATTATATGGTCAGTTGTATCCTTCATCTCCTTGGTCCGCCGATGTATCTGTTTATGGATCTGCCAACTACTGAAGTTTCTGTCCCATATACGATTGGATTACGACGTTTATGTAGGTATATATCTAAGTAGTGCGGGTGAACTTCGGCTCATCTGGCCAATGAGAAGGATGCCATTTCACCTGCATTCAATATCAGGGGGTAGGCTGTAAGGGGTTTAGCTGGGGACCAGATTAATTCCTTGGCTTGGGCTCAGGGACGTGTAAGTTATCTGGGGCCATCTCGATAATAATGGAACATGTGCGTACACAACGAATCCCCCAAAAGAATTATGCATCCAACATGTTCCGATGTGTCTATCCAACTATGCACGTGTATAGTGTTGCCCAGTAACACTCTGTAGAGCCAGTTAGCTAGTTCGGTATATTCTTATGTTAGCTTGATGCTGTCTCCCCAGGCCATCCCTCGCTTCTTCAAGTCTGCGGCTTCTCGTGACGCCTCGGATTATTTCGACTCGTGTAATGATAACCCCCACAATCTTGACCCAGCCGCTAATAGACCTTTGGCAGATCTCGTAGCGGGACGGACGCAAAGGGGTGTTAGCCGAAACAAGATCATCAACTGTGCCGTGACCCTTGTAACAATAGGGAAGATAAGGGTGTGCATGGATCATTGCTAAGCGCCGTTGGAACTCCCATACTATCATTATGGCGTCTCCACGATGTTGACCAGCATGACCAATAGTTCAAAGAAGTGTTAAGAACGGGCCCTTCAGTAAAGCATCTTGTACAAGACGAGAAGATCCACTTCGCCGGCTTGGATGTAGCATATTAACAGTTTGTCGTTGTCATTGTCATAACTATAACGGGAGGTAGTAGTCTAGGGCTTGAAAGGACATTCGAGTCTCGTTCTCTCTTTCAGCCCTGACGGCGATCTAGGTTTAGATTTACGAGAGCGAAGTTATCACTAGCTTGGCCTTGCCCGTTCAGCTCCGTACTACCCTTCTCGTGATCTGGCCAACACAAAAAGAGCGCGGGTAGGTGAATATGTAACCTGTCGCTCATACAATTATTTCTATGATATCGGCGGCCCCAGCCCGTGCAATCGTAGCACCTTAGGTAGTCCGTGACGGCACCGCGTTTTTATGGTTTGGTACATCGACTATGATGCTATGAAGCGTGGGTGATGTCTCGAATGAGGGATTAGGAAGATAGGAAGGCAAACAATTACGCATTCGCGACTTCAGAACTGCGATGCTCATTTCTTATGGAAACAAACTGATGACATACGGCGCTGTTAATTTTGCAGTCAGAATCATTGAGGCGGATTACCCATTGGAGGGTTTTCTCTAGGAGCAAACAGAAAGCTTTTTATAAATAACATTGAACGATGCCATGTATGATTTTGGGACCGAAAGTATCATATTTGACGCCTCTAGGTCAATCCACATCGTACATTGCTCTCAAATTACCGAGAAGTTGAAATGCTTGCTCGTATTTCTTCAAATACTTCCACATAGGATTTATGGTAACTGCATCGATTAGTGATAAGGTATACGAATAATAAACTTTAGAAAGAAAGGGACAATATGAGAGAGTATGCCAAAAACACACCCTGTCGTACTTTATGTATCATTTATTTCCAATGCGTCATATGCTTTCCACTTGTTGAAGTTGCTAGTGAGAATTGCGCTCATATAAATACCCAAATGCTTCATGGTTACTACTATTTCGCTTTGAAATTCATGTTGTAACTTATTCATAGTTCTGATGAAGCTATACCAGTAAGTTGATACGAAAGCCCCTTTGAATCCGCCGAAGCTGCTCAGGCGATACCTCTCTCGAAAACGACGAGACTATATATATTACAAAAGCAGCTAGAGCTTTCACAGACGCATCGAAACAGCGAGTAAATGTCTAGTTGCTATACAATGGAAGAAAGGTGGCTTCAGTATGACGAGAAGACTTCGAGGGGTGAGCTCACCGGTCCGTTCCGTTCGGGATACCGTTTCGGGATGACGACAGGTAGTATTTGGACCCCTAAACTAATTGTCTGTTTAATCAGGCGATTGAATGACATGTGATTGAGAACGTTGCCGATTAAGTCGCCACCAGTAGGTGAGAAAACTTGTGAGCTGTTGACCAATTTTTG
The DNA here is from genome assembly GCA_022495235.1 of Xylaria curta. Lineage (NCBI taxonomy): Eukaryota > Fungi > Ascomycota > Sordariomycetes > Xylariales > Xylariaceae > Xylaria > Xylaria curta. Next base: position 1,505,203 of record MU375893.1, on the reverse strand, counting down.
CTTAGCGGCTTCGATCGAACGTAAGCCAGTGACACATAAAAATTGGACGACGATGCGATGATTTGGGCGCTTTTAAAGCTCGCGCGGAGCAACGCCGATGATACCTAGGTGCATGGAATCTTCTTCGTATGCGGTTAATATAACCTCTGACCGGTAACTCGTAAGATGCGGGTGGGTATCTTGTTAAGCGACGGACCCATATAAACCGGCATCAGGGCCGGTAATGCAACCTCACCTTGGAGATCTTCGATTTCCCATCTATCAGATCTCTCTGACTCCGCCGAGTTGGGAAGTCCCCGCAGCGTCCTGCCGATCGTGGGGAACGGGGGCGGAGAAACTAGGTGCTGCCCCTTATATTGTGGGCTAACAACATGCAATACTTAAAGGGCACGATAATGATGTTCCGAAGAAACCGGGCGGCTTCAGTAATGCTGAGAGCGCTCTTCGATTGCCAAGGTTGAAGATGATGGTACGTCGCGGGCTGTTAAGTGTTCTCGGGCTCCTCGCCCTTGGAGTCCAGGGCCAGAGCGATAACCTCGGTCTTGCAGATGGTTATACTACGATTAACACGGCGAACTTCAATGTCAAGATCGTGAAAGATGCTCAAGTGCTCGCATCGCTGACCCCTGCCGGAAGTACTTTTGACTTCCTTCCCTTTGACAAGTTGTCCGTCCGAGCCAACAATGGCCAATACCACTGGGGCGACATTACTTTTCGATATCGCCAACAAGGCAGCACTGCATGGACCGATGGCAACTCTGCAACAGCTCGTAAGCCAGTCACGGCCGTTAATACCGGCGCGTTGGCTGCCTCAAACCTAGCGCCAACCCTCGGCAGTAGCCCACTCAACATCACGCGAGAATGGATCAATGTGTCCGGAGACCTCGGCCTGCGCTTCACCATCGTCAACTCGGGCACATCGACCATCGAGCTGGGAAGTCTTGGCTTCCCGGCCGAGTTCAACAGCATCTTCACGAATAGGGATGCTAGCTCGATACAGAATCTGTGCTCCTTGTCGGATCCGTATGTTGGCATGCACGCGGGTTACATCCGTGCCAACCCCATAAGTGGTACAGGGGCCGCTCTCGTCGTGACGCCACTCAACGGCACTGACACACCCTTCGAGGGATACCGTAATCTCGTCGAGCAATCATACTCTAGTACCGGTTACGGTAGCCAGACGTTTGAGGGTTTCTACGAGTGGCAAGTTCTCACCAAGGCATATGCTGAGAAGGAATGGGCTAGTGTAACACCATGGAACCCGCCATCCTCAAAAACACTCGCGCCCGGACAGTCCCTGCAGTTTGGCGTTCGCTTTTCTGTCGCTAAAGATGGTGTGCGCGGCCTTGATGCTACAGTGGCTGGAACAGGTACTCCCGTAGCGGTTGGCGTGCCGGGCTTTATCATTCCAAGGGGTTCCCCGGCCCAGCTTTTCCTGCAGTCTACCTCGAGTGTAAGCTCAATGACAAGTGAGCCATCGGGAGCACTAGCAATCAAACAAGTGTCGACCGGCTCTTACACTGTGACGCCGTCATCGACGGCATGGGGTCGTGTACGATTAACACTTAAGTACGCGAACGGCAAGACACAGACGATCCATTACCATATCACGAAAGCCAGCACGGATGTATTGAGCAACCTAGGGACGTTCCTCACTACGAAGGCATATTTCAATGACACCTCAGACCCCTTTGGCCGCGCATATTCCGTCATGACATACGATTATGAGGCCGGTGCCATCGTATCCCAGGACCCTCGTGTTTGGATCGCTGGGCTCAGCGATGAAGGCGGTACAGGTGCATATTTGGCTGCCATGATGAAGCAATCCATCCAGCCCAATGCTGATGAGGTTGCCAAGCTCGAGATGTTCGTCGACAAGGTGCTCTGGGGCACAATTCAGACTAGCGATTTCTCTGTTCGAAAGAGTATCTTTTACTACGACAAGTCGGTTCAACCTAATTATCCCTATAAATCCAGTTTTAATTGGGGAAGTTGGACGTCTTGGAACAGGGCCTCGGCGTACCTGATCGATCGTGCCTACAATTACGTGCACGTAACTGCTGCATACTGGTCCATGTACCGTGTTGCAAGAGCTTATCCTAGTCTCGTGAAAAGTCACACATGGGATTGGTATCTAGAGCAGGCGTACAATACCATAATACGGGCTATGAAATCTGACGTCGGGTATAACCGGGTCGGTTTAATGGGCGAGACTGTCTTCGGCGAGATTCTGGCAGACTTGACACGTGAGGGCAAGACCTCCGAAGCTTCGGCCTTGTCTGCGGCCATGAAGTCTAGAGCGGCGCAGTGGGATTCTGAAGCGGTTCCCTACGGAAGCGAGATGGCTTGGGATTCTACAGGGCAAGAGTAAGTACCAGTTTCTTCATTGACTCCGATCGATGAGAGAAGGGATGGCTTTCACTTCAACTCTAAGCGTCGATGCCAAAGATTAGCTAACGAAATCACGTTTCAGGGGTGTTTACTACTGGACAAAGTAAGTTCTTCCTGAATTCTCGTCGAGATGATCATGCTGCCAGCGAAGCGATCTAACAATACAACAGGTACTTCGGATATACGAACACTGTGGCAAAGACTGTAAATAGCGTATTGGGATACATGCCGACAGTGCCTCACTGGGGATGGGACGGCAATGCCCGAAGATACTGGGACAACATCGTAAGCATGGTATACCCTCTTTATAGAATTGATCCGAGTTTCACTAACAAGAGAAAAATAGTATGCAGGAAAGCTTCAGCGAATTGAACGTCAGATTCACCACTACGGATCTGGTCTCAATGCACTTGTCCTCCTTTCAGCTTTCCGCAGTAACCCATCTGACTCGTATCTATTGCAAGTTGGTTACGCCGGCACAAGCGGACCTCTTTCGAACATCAATCAAGACGGCTTCGGAGCTGCGTCTTTCCACTCCTGGCCAGACACGCTGAAGTGGGATGGTTACAGCGGCGATTACGGCCCAAATTTCTTAGGTATGGCCTTGGGATCCGGGACATACGTAGCCCAGCACGCGAAGTTTGGATTATTGGCATATGGAGGTGCGATTACGTCTTCGGCAGGAGCAAGCACTATCAGCGTTACGACTCAGGGGCCAGTTCGACGCAAGGTCTTCATTGGGCCATTGGGTGTGTTGATTACGACAGATGCCGGCAGTATCGATAGCTTCAGCTACGCAAGCGATGGAAGCAGCATCTCTCTCTCTCTGGCCCAGCTATCTGGCGGTCCATCAGCTAGCTCCGCCGTGGTATGGATTGAGACTACTTCAGGCTCTGCCAAGTACACGGTCACAAGCCCCGCGACTACTCAATCACGCCAAGGATGGGCGGTTCCGCTCTCGTCAAGTGCCGTAACCGTCCAGCTGAAGAAGGCCTGAGGGAATCGGCGAGTAACCTAAGTAATTTTGAACTCGTTTCTGCGCAAAGCGCCATGAATTTAAATATATTTCCAGCCATGCCCCTCCAATTATCAGGATGGCTTTCCAGGCTTTTTAATGACTAGTGTGCCATGAATAGTCGAAGTAAGAAATAATTTCATCCTGAAGTAGTGAAATATGACTTGATGCTATGAAAGAGATAGAAATAATGGGCTTTTATTGTAGGAAGATAGGCAGCGCTGTGGGTCCACTTACGCGTGAGCCAGCCAATCAGATAGCTCATGCATGGCTACCAAGAGAGAACTGATGTCAATCCAAATCACACTTCCTCTTTCCCATCATCAACATCGCCACCAAAAATGTCAGATAAAGCTGCCTCACCGCGGCACACGCGCGGCGACTCCCCGCCTCCGCGCACTAAATTCAGAAGCGACGATCGCAGCCGGTCGCCTCTCCGTAATTCGGGCAACCGAGGCGCAGATGATCGCAGAAGCCGTGACGATTACCGATCTCGAGACGATGACAGACACCGAGGCCCGCGCGACCAGGACAGGCAAAGAAGAAACCGCGACGAAGACAGATTCTCGGATCGGAGAGACAGGAACAGGGACTCCGACGAGCGTCAGAACAGAGACCGCCCAAGACCAAAGAAGGGCTTCGGAGGGTTCAAATACAAGGAGAAGCGTCGTGACGACGAGGAAGATCGTGATGACAATCGTCGCGGAGGCTCACATCGAGGCTATCGCAACCGCTCGCCTTCGCCGCGTCGCAGAGACCGAGACCGCGACCGCGACCGTGGCGAGCCCTCATCGTCTACTAAGACCAAGAAGAAATCGGCTGAAACGGACACCTCGAAGCCGCCGACCCGGGCCCCCGCAGCGCCTGTAGCTAGTGGCGAGGAGATGATCATAGTACATGTGAACGATCGACTTGGAACCAAGGCTGCTATTCCTTGCTTCGCGAGCGACCGCATCAAGGAGTTCAAAATCATGGTAGCAGCACGGATTGGACGGGAACCGCACGAGATTCTATTGAAGAGGCAGGGACAGCGCCCATTCAAAGATATACTTACACTCGCCGACTACGAGATCAGCAATGGTGTACAGTTGGACCTCGAGGTTGACACTGGGGATTAAGCGAGGGCACAGCATTACTCAATTTCAATATCAGGGAAAGCAGGTCCAAAATGGGGACTTTAAAGACGCTATCCACGAAATACGAGCAAAGTGCAAAGCTCAGACTCTCAATTAGTAAGGTAGTTCCCCAGCTAGTATCAACCCATTCGTAATGAATGTTGACAGGACTCAAGCCTATGAATACCCCTGCTTGCAAATAATCCCTTCTGCCGTGAGACGCTATTCCAAGAGCATAAAATATCCTTCACCAAGCGAAGCAGCGACTTGAGCCATCTCTCTATATGACCAGGGCCGATGTCGACGTCAAGACATGTATAACCATGTATAAGTGTGTGACTAAAGCGACTAATAGACTTGCCCAAGCCAGAGACTTTCAATTCACGTTCTACCTGGTAGGGACTGCGTTTTGCCTTCGTGAGACCTGCTAACGCCTCTGTTGGCATCGGATTCTGACATTTAGAGAACGGCGCGCGTTGATCTCCTTGACCTTGAACTTCTTGCGCCTCTTGAGGCTTACGCCTTACGCCTCCATCTCCTAGTTCCGAGCCTGCGTCCATGAAGGCACCATAGGCCCAAGCTCCACCATATCAACATATGTCAGTCATCTAGTTAGGGTTTTAGGCGTGCTTCAAAATTGCCAGGGACCCTATCCTTATTCATATAGGTTAAGAAAATCTCCGTATACCCAGTACTTGCCAACGATGATTTGATTGTCCCATTCTTACCTTTTAAAGACGAGCGAAAATTGTAGAACTCAACGATAACACCTCAGATCACATCACAGAGCTCGAGGATAAGGATAGGTGTTAGAGAAGGATGCGGTCCAGCATATAACATAAGGAAAGCTGCCGCATTCATGACGATAAAGTCATCGCCCAAGTTGTTATGGTATGTTAAATATTAGACACGATAGTCCCCTAATGTCGGTAACAAAATGAATGCTGCATCCAATGCGTGCAGCCAGTGTTCAGTGCTCGTAAGCACACCTGACACTCCGCCAGAGACTTGTTATCTCCCGAGTTCGCCGCTACGCCCGTCTACGCTTACGTTTTGCGGTGTGGCGTATGCATAGAGAACGGCAAGCATATAAACACATGGCGAGAATCATACTTCTACCTGGGGCCCGTCCTTTCATAACGGTACCATATAGACCGTTATCCTATAAGATCGATAAGACCTCAGGTGTATTATGATTAGTGCATTGATTGATGGTATCCTCCCACGCTACCTGGTGCACGACAAGAGATTCCCGGACTATAGACAGACTATCGTTGGCGGAGGCCAAGAGCTAACCATTGTGTTGCCGCTTTGCAGTTTATCAATGTAATATACATGAATCAGGTTACCTTCGGCCATTTGTATGGAGCCATTATTATAATATTGTAGTAATTCGCATTCGAACATGTTACGATCACTACCTAGAACGAAGGACATGTAAGTATATGGCCAGAAACCCCAATCAATATACATAGCCGCACGTCCATCTGCTCTCTTGCAAATCAACCGGAGCTACCTTCGCACTCATAGATTATCTTGTCTTCTCTTACCTTTTTATATTCATCTTGCCGGAGTCCTTATACCCTTATCTGAAATAAAAACGGCTGACAATAAAAGAGTGAAAACTACCGAGAAGCATATACTGCAAGACAATCCGTTGTTTATTTATTACTACATCAGTGTGCTAACCTACAATATAGAGGAATAACAGCGTATATTGTAGCCGAGGATTCTCAGGCGAGAAAGTTATTTAAATCTGTGAAAAAATAGAAGACGGATGCGACGGCTATCCTAGTATATTACTTACTTTATGGCGACTTTTCACCTGGCGTTCCGAGGTTACTTAATGAAGTAGCGGACCCCGATCTATCGAACAGTAATGCAAGTTTTTAGGCAGCTTGCGTCCTCGCTGGTAATGCTAGATCTCACGAAATTTAACGTTCGCGAGCAAGCGGAGGATCTCAAATCCTCTTGAGTGTATTTGACTGCTGCAGGCCGCAACAGGAGCATATGGGCCAGCTAGAGCTCGAGGACGATAGGGGGTGGCTCGAACTTCTCTTTCTTGAGAGAAAGGGAGGGAGAAAGGCACCGTGCTAAGGGGAGGAGGTACGACGCAGAGAGCCACGTGATGAACTGATTAGTATTAGCAACGAGGTCTGTTGTAGTTATAACATTGAGCCAATTGTCCGCTTTCTGAGCAACTCCGTGAATGGGCATGCCTGTTGTCTGCTTGTATGTCGAGGTATGATTCTTTTGCTTCATCTATATGATCGCTTCCCAGATTCGAGCTGAGTGCATTTGCAAGCCCGGGGCAACCTGTTTAGAGATTCTGGTAGATGGCGCGTAGCTCTATCCTCCGCGACAGCTGGCTGTGAAGGGATCTAGGCCACCTTAGTAGGCTTGTCTTGGGCCATATATACTTATGTTTTTCGCCAAATATGTGATCTCAATAGACACTTTTACAGTATGTATGTGATAGCTGCAGACGATTGAGTTGCTCGACTTGACAACGGATCTTTCGGTAGCACACCGGTACAGTGCTACAATTCTGTTCCGTGGCAAATACTAACAGCGGCGTAAGGCCGTGTGAAAAGATCAATCGAATAATTAAAAAGTTGACAGTGATAATCGCATAATAAGCGGTTTATACAAAGTGAATAAACAGTAGAGCCCAGATAATTTGCTGATCTTTATGTGACAATAGCACGTAATTATTGGGATCCCTTGATTCTTTACATCAAAGACCAAGGAGGCAGGTGTATTGGCAACCGCAACAGGGTTTAGTTTGAACTGAACAAGTGACTTCAAATTGGGTAAAACGAAACGCATTGCACTGATGGGCAGCGTTCTATCAACTTCATTTGAAAGAGAATAATGGAGGCAATAAGATTCGTTTATTTCTATTACCAAGCAATGATCTCTTTTTCTTTCCTCTTTTCCCAAACTCGAACTCCGGCGCTACCATTAATTTATCAAGGAATCATTAGCATCATTACCTTTTGAGTGTGTATCCAGTATACCGTGTCTAAGAATCAAAGGATAGCCCCATATCCTTCATGTCCTCCCCGGATGAGGCGCATTTGCTCTTGCGGTTCGTGGCACTCATCCTTGATCTCCTCCTGGTAGTTTTTACTCTTAGCCGCTACGTAGACCGTGAGGAACAGACCGACAGCAGTGCCCGCGACGGTCATTACTATATTGACAGGGGTCGGGTTGCCATCAAGCGGACCGTGAACCAGAACATCGATACCGGATTGAGAGAACGTGAGAATTCCCGAGATGCAAGTTATGGCGCCGTAGAGGCGACCAAAAGTCGTGAAGCCAAACACTTTAGTGGCGTAGTCGCTACGTAATCAACATGATTAGCTTGAGATCAGGTATCATCTAAGACATGAATAAACTTACGACATTGCGGAGTAGTACAAAGGCCGGAAGATCACGAAGAGAACCACTGTCGTGTAGCCAGCCCACACGAAGGGGAGACAGTTGAGGATGCCGATCATAGCGATAAATCCGGTGAGAATACCTATGATTGTCGTTACGCTGAAGCTGTTCAGTAGTAATCCGATGAAGGGCGTGGTAGCAATTCCCCCAAGTGGTAGCGCGATGCCGAAGAACTTGCTGATCGCCTCGGCTTCCTCGTCCGACTGTAGAAGATATCTGTATTGTGACGTGATAGTCGAGATAAAAAGGTTCATCTTCAACATCTGAATTATCGTCAGGAGCAAGATGAAGATAAACCAAGCCGTCATCATCTGTCGATGTGCCGGAAGGCCATGAAGGACACCCCATACACCGCTAGCTTGTTGAATTTCTTCATTCTTATGGGCGCGTTCCTCCCGCTCATCAGCATCACCAAGTACATCTTCTATCTGACTCAGCTTCAAAAGCCGGCGGTCGGCGCGATTGATTCGAACAGTATAAAGCTCTTCTGGATCAACATCCTGATCAGAATCGTGAATATCGCGAGTTGCATCATGCGCTTTCTCGATCTTGTACTCCAGATCGGGAGTCGTCTGGTAGGCATCGCGGGGCATCAAGGCGAACTCGCCGATAAGTAGGATAACTGGGACTATTGTGTAGGCGAAGAAGAATTGGTTCGGCTCGAAAGTGCGATTCGTAGCTTCCCACGCTATTTGATACAAAAGCAAGACGGCTGCTGAGGCGTCAAACGAGCCCGTTATCACTGCAACGATGAGACCCGAGTACTTCGGGAAGGCATTGGCTAACCGAAAGCTAGGGACGAACAGAAAAGTCCCGCCAATGGATAGCATCACGTTACCGAGGGTATAACCGTCAAATTCGGGGATGGCAAAGGCGTAGCCCAAGAGTACACTGCCAGCAGCTATGAAAACCGATGCAATAACGTAGCAGCTGCGTCGTCCAAAGTGATCCAGCCAGTAACCGGTAAATAGGGCTGTAATATTGGCGGTGGTTGAAGCAGCCACAAAGAACAGGTTTAGACGCATATCCTGCTCGGGACAGGGGACAGTGTCGTCTAAGGAATTCCCATCGCTTATGCTAGCCTCGCATAATTCGCTGTAGACACCCTCGGCAATCAAGATGGGCTTCAAGGAGGCAAACCCAAATACAATGCCTGAGGCGATGCAACACATAACAGCGCCAAAAATGACTTGAGCTGTTCAGAGATGTCAGTTTCAAGATCTTCCTCTCGAATTGTAACATCCATTTGGAGTTGACTTACCTAGGCGCTTTCCCGCTGAGACTTTGTATGCGGGAATGTGTGGAAATGGCTCTACAATTTCCTCTGGGGACTCATGGCAGTCAGTAGCTGCAAGAGGATTGTAGCTCAGGGGACGCCACAATCCACCACCAAGCTCGTCATCTTCGCCTGTGACCTCGCGGTCGACACCTTCAGAAGCGGTGACACTATAGGAATTGTTAGTCAGAAATTGTTCATGATAAAGACCAGAACGGTTCTTGAAAGGGTAGGTTTGGGTGCATATATAGAACCGTGGCTATCAACACAAAATCGGTACTAAACCAGGGATCAATGATACTGGAATACGTACTGTTGGGCGAGAGACATCTAGCCTTGCAGCGAGATATTGAAGAACAATCGAGCGAGCAGCAAGATGTTGAGAACTGTTCCGAGTGAGAACTCTCCAAAGGTGTCGGGCAGGTTATCAAGCTTTTGACAGCCCATGTCCATGTCGACAAGTGGATCAGTTAGACTTGGGTTGTACAGACAGCACCCAAGCTGCTACGTAAAAGAAAGCTCCCAGAGTCTCGACGCGACTATCTGTGGGCACGGGACCGGATATTGCTATGGACTAGGAATATGGGAAAGTGGAGGAGCCGGTGGAGTTTGTTGAAGGCGGCAGGAGTCTGCTCCCGCGGCTGAGTACATACAGTATTCGACATTATGCCTAACAGCCCATCACAACACTGTGGGATTCTGTTTCATCCCAGGTATCGAGACAAGGCTTTGGGCGAGATCGGAGGTGGACGGAGATTTAGGCGGGCGAATGCGCATCAATTTCACATGAGGAAAACCGCATGTCTCAGTGGACGGCTGAGACGCATGTAAGTCAGAGAGTTCTACCCAGCAAGCAGGTAAGTCGTATAATAGCTCAGCGGCTAAGATGCACATGTACTCATAATTATACGGTGCGGTGTGAAATGTGATAATGGCATGAAGCCGTCCCACCTCTGTAGCGTAGACAGCTTCGTGCCTTCATGTTGACGGATCGAAACAAATGCACATCATCGGCTGAGGACAAGTCGAGGGGAGATGAATGCGCCACCGAAATGAGGACACAGGTTCGGCAGGGGGTTGGTTCCATATTGCCTCGTAATGCATGTACTGTACTGCAGAGTCGCATGCATTAGTTCCAAAGCCCTCTGGAATGCAGCATTGCGGAGCTTAACGACCGAGCAATGGACGAAGACAATGTGGGGGAGAGTACGGCTTGTTGCACCACTTCGAGCTTGTTTCCTCGCTACTGTATTGTATTGTCCAGTAAAACTAGCACGGCAACTAAATTAGTGCAGAGAAACTAGCCGACCACGAGAACATTTCATGGTGACCCAAATAGGCAATACGCCAAGCGCCAAAAACTTAGACATGGCAGTTTGCTTCGACCAGAGGAAATGTCAGAATAGCACTTCCCACTATCCTCTCCAATTTTGATTTTGATGGACAAAACTTCAGGTGCAATCCGGCAATTCAACTCGGTGTAACAGGGTTAACTCGAGCTATACCCTCCCAGACGTCTGATTGCAGGCGGCAGTGATGAGTCTAGATTGCCAGGCCAAGCTCGAAGACGGGGCGGGGTTCTTGTGTGGTACATTGGTACGTTACTATGTAAGTACAGATTAGACGATCAGTATTTAATCTTCATCGACCGCCTGGTAAGACTTAGCTAGCCTACCACAATTCTTGTATCTTTCTTACGTCATGCCGTTGCACATGGCGCGAGGTTCAATACAACGCCTTTGCCGCATTCTCATTGCTTTTAGGAAGGCCCTTCCACGGAAATCGCCCATTATCACAATGCATCCTCCATAGAACACTAATGCACAATACGCACAGTATGCGTTCTGGGCCAAACTAGCGTCTATGACCCCAGGCCTGGTCGAAGGAGTCTACGCGACTTGGGGGTCGTTCCTATTTTCAACGCACCTATTTGCCTATCAAGAATTATCGTCGTACTTATAGACTAATGTGAGGGGTTCTCTTACACGCTACTGTGTCCTTTGTACCTTCCCAACACGGTCTCTATGGATATCTCACTTTCCGGTTGCAATCCGGCAAGAATGAGAGATGGGGGGTGCATTCGAGAGACCCTGTGATTCAATACTCTGTTCTACAAGCAAAGCAAGTCCCACGAAGAAAGACACCGCAGATGTTATTCCCGAATCGTATCACCAAGCATAAGAGATGTGGTCCAACCCCGGCAGGAGGCAAATGTATCCAAAACGATGCCGCCCTACGGAAGTGTGTAGATCTTTTGGCTTAAGTACCGAGGGGGATCGAGACGGGTTGGCAGAAAGATGGCAGCATTTCAGGTAGTGAATGGTGATGGGACCCCCAAGATACTGTCATCCTTTTTTCGATCCGCCTAGGGGTGTTGAAAGGGACATCAACTGAACCGGGGCTCGCCTGCCAATCCCCCGACAGCCGGATCCCGGAGGTTCGGTAAGTTCCACCCCCACCGGGAGCCGAATGGGGAGAAGATTCGCAGTAGATGAACAAGCGAGAAGCTTCTTCCACCGACCAAAGATACACAATACTGAAAGGTATGGTTACGCAAAGGAAACGGAACACGGACGACGAGTCACAGCGTCCGGATGGCTATCAATTGCTTTCAATAATGTACGTAACAGCAAATCACTTATCAGCAGGCCAATGGGCAGAACACAAGGTGCTCCCCCTCCGGAAAGACGAAAGACATTGCGCTGCACAAACATGAGTCAATATGGTAGTGTAAGACTGACTCAATTATTTTGTCGGTTATGATCCGACACTACACTCGTTGATCGTCAAGACTCTGTGTTATTAGATACGGCTTGACTGCGGCCGATGAAGTCACAGGATGAGGCGTGTGATACAATCACAACTAGGCTCTTTTATTTTCTAACCCGGTGACGGGCCGATCAATAAGCTTCAACCCCTAGACTCAACTCACATCTACATTTATCATCTCAAGCAAGTTTCTCTGTGGCCGCCCTCGCGTCCGGCCCGAAGTCGATGGTCTGACCTCCCAGTAACATCCGCGCCTTGAGATCGGTCTCATTCTCGAGGACCAGTTTCTTCGCAAAGAAGTTTCTCCCCACTAGATCAGCAGCAATCTGCTTCTGCCGGGACTTGGGTAGCTTAGGAAACTCGACTACGTTCCCATTGGCGTCCTTCATCGCGCCGGCCTCGGCATCCCAGGTCCATTCCCACTGGTAGTTCGGGTCGGCGAACGCCCAAGGGTTGCCGAGCTCCTTGCACTTCCGCGAGGCACCCTCAGGTAGATATGGTAAGACGTAGTTAACGTAAGTGTTCTGTATGAAATCGGCTGTGAAGAACAGCCCTTTGGGCGTGCGTTCAAGGTCCACCTTCGAGACAAGTGCCGTAGGAGGCTCCTGATAGTGAAAGTCTGGATGGTTGTAGACGTGGCGAAGAATAGAGGCGTAAATAACGCCCAGCTCGAAAGCTTGGGCCGGAGCAGGATGCTCTGAGAAATTCTCTGGCATTGGCATTTTGCTGTTTCTTGATTCTTTGAATTGATGAGTTTGATAAGTTGAATAAGGTATATCCGTCGGCTTGGTAGCCCGTTTTCACAAGTGAGGAGGCTCGACCGCTAATTTAGCACCCGATCACGTGGTTTTTGCACTGCTATTGGCAGGGAATAACACCGAACTCCAACAATCTGTTGAGAAGAGTAACTGTCCATCTTGAATTGACATTCAGGTTTGGTAGATGACTAAATTAGCATTAATAAGGTTTGGCTAATTAGTCTCAATGCATTTCGCTTACTCAAGCATCAAACCATACCTACCTGCATTTTTCAGGGGCGTAATCAGTACGAATAAGTTCCCATGCACATTGGCCAGTTTAAAAGCAATCACGTGACTTGGCGTCACGCGGTCAACTCTCACCAAGATTAAATATACTTGACGACGCGCCCTTCACATAGCATTGCCACATGAGTCACCTTCTTCCCAAACTAAATATATAAACAGGTATTTTCAATTGAATACCCAGCTGCTGTTTTCTTTACCAAGTGCTACGAACTCGTTGATCCAGTCATAAGCAAGTCGACCCTGCAAGCCTACCAGCTTCAGATCACTTACACCACCTAATATCATAAAGGCACGCACAACATAGTCATGGCCACCGGATTTAAGCGAAAGCGTGTCGCCGCACCTGTATCAAAAGGTGTAACTCCCCCAAAAAGGATAAAGACAGTCTCAACCCGCGACATTGTGGCTGAGATTGTACCACGACCAGAAGACATGGGTCCCCAACTGGAACGCATCGCGACCAGCAACCGCACAACCTTCGAGAAGAAGGTATGGACGCTTCTCTGCCAAATACCACCGGGCTGCGTGTCAACATACGGCCTGATGGCTTCACATCTCGGCTCATCCCCGCGAGCTGTGGGGAACGCACTACGTCGGAATCCCTTCGCACCTCAGGTACCATGTCACCGCGTTGTCGCGACGGGCGGGGCGCTCGGCGGCTTCAAGGGATACCCTTCGAAGGATGGCGAGGGTGTCACTATTGGGGAGAAGAAGTTATTACTGCGGAAGGAGGGTGTCAAGATTGATGAGAAGGGTCGTGTGCTGGGGACACCCTGGAGTGCGTTCATATCTTGAGCTCTAGCTGGTTGAAAGTATACGAGTTCCAAAAGTAAGGGAAGTTTAGTCGATTTTGGGGTTTAGGAAACGGCGTCACGCATTGTATTTTTTTCAGAGTGAAGGGCTCAGAGATGCGCCTACGGTTATATAGATTGTAACAAAAATCATAAGATTTCAAGACAACAGGGAGCTCAAGATACCAGCTTCATAGTGATAGTAGCTTTCGGTATCCAATCTGTGGCCTTGGCCAAGGATAAAGCATATCCTCAGAACGATCTAGAGGCCGTTCATATAACCTTCACAAGATGGAGCGCCTAAAGTAGGCTTGCAAGGCGGGGATACATTACGTATCGATTTACTACAGCTAGCTACCGTGTTGCTCCCTCAAGACTCTAGGCCCTGGTTTTCGTTTCGGCTTTTTGTCCACTATATAGCTGAACATACTAAAAACCCCAACAAAGACATGACTCCAAGTCTGTCCCTCGGAATTTTGCTCGCAAAGCCAACTGCAACTTAAGGTTCGTACAAGGTACGCACTACCGAGTGAGGGAGGCCGATTACCTGTGCAAGCTTGACGAAGTCTTCTACCGCGATTCCCGTGGGCTCTTCACCTAGTCCCCGGAGAAGCTGCTCGACCTCACGTTCTGGATCAAAATTAGGCATTGGGATAGACGGGAGATAGCGCACAACTACTGACCTGTAAGTGCGCGAAAGTCTCCCAGAGTTGGAGGGAGAAAAACTGTTTCGTGTGTCTTTATATTCTTAAGCGGGCGCAGAATAAAGTCGCTATTTGAATATTAGTCTACAAACCATCGCTCGTAAGGCAGGATTATTCACTATTCGGCTAAGCGCTCGGTGCTGCTCAAACATTAGCCTATAATGACACTATCGCGTACAAAACGATATTGCTCACGCTTTGAACCGACGTTTGGTACCTAGTTCTGTTCTCAACTCGGCTAAGGCTTTGTTTGTTTCTGTGGACTTTTTGTGCAGCTCTTTTTCGAGCTCGTCAACTCTACTCTTCAACTGTGCATATCCATCCTGGTCATTGACATTGACCATCTGTGGTTGTTCGTCCTTGGCATCGGCCATCTTGGATGCTCAGCTTAGTGAATGGAAAGATTAGAAGAGAGAAATGATTTGCAGTAATAAGAGTGAGTGATAGGGGAATTGGTGGGTGACACCTGGTTATATACCGTTGGGCTGCCAGGCAATTCTCAGCCACTGCCCCGCAACCTGTTTGTTTGATAGTGTATTTGTTGTGTGTTGTGTGTTGTGTCTCAGAGTAGCGCTGAGGGACCCCATTGATAGTTTCCCTAGTCACGGGGTTATCACTCATCTGCAGTGCCCAGAACTTATTGAACACGGTCCAATTTGGCAAGGTGAATCTCTTTCGAAGGTACTTCAAAGGTCTTGTTGAAGCG
Source organism: Xylaria curta (assembly GCA_022495235.1). Taxonomy (NCBI): domain Eukaryota; kingdom Fungi; phylum Ascomycota; class Sordariomycetes; order Xylariales; family Xylariaceae; genus Xylaria; species Xylaria curta. The sequence continues at coordinate 1,489,946 of MU375893.1, read as the reverse complement.
GTGTGGTTCTGCTTTAGCAAAGGGATGTGTTTTTACGGACAGTGTTATCTCCTGCTCTTGCTTTCGCCACCCGGACTAGAGGGCAAATAAGCTGAACGTCTTGGCGGCATAGGCTCCGAGAATAAGGGAGAATCTTACGTTTGGCAGTTTTGATGAGTTTCAGGGGTTTCCACTCCCTTCCATGAGCTCCCAGTCGAACAAAAGACAGAAGATTTGATAACGGAAGGTATGGATGAGGTCAAGGGGTTCGTATTTCTTTCTTAATATACAACGATATACCTCACCAAGCACAATGACCCGCGTCTTTCCTTTCAGATCCCCGTCTACAGTGTATATCTCCCGAAGAAATCCATAATGATCGAACTTGCATTGAACGTCGCGGGCGGCGAGTCGTGCTCGATAGAATCCGAGTTCGGGATCGTCGCCGGCCACTGATGATCGACGTGGTTGCCATCATATATGAATTCAACCAGATCCTTCTGATCTCCAGATCCATACCTATACAGCGTGGCATTGTCTCCCGCGTTCGGAAGAGGTCCGGCGTGTGCCGGCGTGTCGCTCAAACCATCACGCAATGCCCAGGCAGCGACGAAATGCGGTATGTATGGCAAGCACTCGCCGGAGCGCGGGCCACCAGTGTAGTTGATAGTGTGATCATTTCCACCATGGAAGATGAAGATCGGGATATGTGCCCGCGCAGGATGACAGTTGAACTTGAGCATTGTCGGCACGCACTCCGTCCCTGTCACGTTGACGTAGTAAGACCCGGATACCGGCGCGAATGCTGCTACGCGCGCCGACGACCTCTCGTCGCATGCGAGGTTGTTCGTCATCATCCCGCCTTGCGACTTTCCCGTGGCGTACACGCGGGCCGTATCGATGCAAAACTGCGACTCCATCGCGTCCAAAATTTCCAGCACGTACGCGACATCGTCGACGTCGGGCGGGACCTGCGGCGCACCCTGCCAGTAGCGTCCTTTATCCTCGCCGTATTCTCCTGACGAAGGATACACGACGATATGGTTCTTGTTGAAAAACGGCGTGGTCAAAAGGTCCAGGTCGGCCTGTGACTCGGGTGTCTTGGTCGCCTCGTGAAATGAGAAAATCAAAGATGTTTCTTTTTGAGAATTATAGTTTGGCGGCACCCAATAAAGGTATGTTCGTCCACTTGGAAGTTTTGCCGTGATTCGTGTATTGAGGGCTACATCCGGGTCATTGCCGCAGCCGGTGACACTGCGTTTGAAACCGGGGTCCGTGAGCGACGCCCAGCTCGCACCAGTGAAGAGCAAGCCTACTGTTAAGAGCCTCAAGACAGCCATTGTAACCGATTCACCACGAGTATTTCAAATTTGAAACATGTCGCAAAAGGAGGTTTTCTGCCACTTATAAAGGCGTAGATGCGCCGTTGTAAGACCGGAGGTGATGTCATATTTATACTTAATCCTGGCTGTTTACTCTAAACTCCGTAGTATAACCATGGGTTGTTGGATAAGCACGCCTAGATCTGGTAACTAGTAGGGGGGTATTGGGGCCAGTTGAGTCAGCATTGCGGTGTGCTGGATGATGCCCTTATTCACTATTGTGAATCTCAGTCAATACGAAACTCTGGGCCGATTACCCGAATGTCCTTCATTGAGAAAGAACACGTTCACCTACGGTTTGAAGTTATTCCCGAGTCATCCACGTACTTCTTTAGATATCTTACTTCGTGTTCACTTTGCCGTGTATCATCGTTTTCAATTTATTTCAAATGTAGAAGGTGCTAAACGGAATCTCGGTGAAGGGTAACGAACAATAATGCCGACACACGTAGTGCAGATCAACACGGGATAGGAAAAGCGCGCTTGTTATGCGTGTAAAACTGAGGTGTAATTATTAGCCCATGCATGCTAAGCTTTCAAGAAGTGTTTACCATCCTCGATGCCTTTCTACCTCACGTCTTAGCAGTGCCCATTTCCTCTTTCCTCGATGTATTATACACGTAATTAATACGAAGCGCTGAGGTAAAGTTTCTCAGAATGACTAACTCAACCGCATAACCATTTGTCCTTAGTGCTTCCTCCACCTCGTTCCATCACAGTCTAGATATCCGTCTCCCGTATGGTTTGTGCGATTATGGAATCATCTCATATTGGCTGAAGTTTTCACCAGAGCATGCTCTAGCTTCAATCACCTTAGCTAAATGTTTAGCAAAGTGATCAGAGCCATGAAGACCCCAAGATATCGCTTAGTCTCATCTGGCTGAGCATGATAGATATCATCCATATTGTGCAGAAGGAGGAATGACATCTGAACTCTTGAAGTGATAACCAGACCGCTGTTCTGTTTGGCCAGTCGGAATTTCGGGATTGATCATGCCAGCAAGGGACAATGAGAGCTTAGGGTCACACGGTACATCCCCCCGGGGGGTCCAGGGGTAGTAGATGAAGAACTTTTAAGTACTTTTCTCAATTTGATGATATTGTTCTACATCGTAGAACAAGTCCTTGAATGAAGCCAGCCTATCTCGCCAGAAATTGTAAGGAAAGGGGTATATATGTAAGAGTTGCCTGCAGACAAGTTGCAATTTGCGAGACAAGAGCCGAAAGAAAGCGACATGAGAGAAAGAAAATTCTTGATGTCTAAGAAAGGGATGGATGAGAAACGCTTTGAGGACAGGCTGCGATGTCAAGAAGGCTTACACCTAGAAGAAGCTAGGTTTTGTAAGCACGCGATATTCCACATAATCTTCCCCATCAATTGTGAGAATAGCGCCTTGGCTCACTAGTTTTCCGGAGAACGGTCCATTCTGTTTTCGTTCGTACTTGATACCCATATGCATTTTAGCGTCTTCTACCCCTGCCCGGATTCTATTCTGCTCTTGGGATGCCCATATTTTCTGCATTCTGTCGCGGTTCTCTTGGAAATGATGTCGATGGTGGTCGACGGGCTCCACGGCATTTCCGACGGGGAATCTATTCTGGTGCTGCCTATCGTGTCGCATCTGTACAGCCTCCATTCTTGCTACTTCTCGCGAAGCTAAGCCCTGAACCCTTTCGACAGGGTCCATGCTTGGGGGACGAGTGAGATGTCTGATGTCGGGCTCCGGGAGGGGGTGTCGGGGGATAGGCTCGCTCCGGGGCATCATGTCGCGGCGCTGATGGCGCAGCTCATGACCGCTACCATTAGGTGCACTGACGTGGTCCTGGCCATCTTCTCTATCTCCACCGATAGATTGACGTGGAAGAACATTTCCAGATGCTTGGCCTCTGCTTATGTGAGCCACACGCGTTTGAGCGTCATATACTGCCTTCGTCTCATTTGACACCTTTTCGTCCTCCTTTTCACCAGCATCAATCTGACTCTGACGAACACGAACGTATTCCTTCATTTCAGGCCTACTGAGGTGTGCAATGTGGGGTAGAAATATAACCTCCTCATATGGGATCCATAGAGCACCCGCACCGGCGGGGAAGTTGCCGTCTACATATCGGCCATCCAGTGTTTCACGAACGAGTTTGACACGAAACATGTCGTTTGCGCCCAGAATTCCGTAAACAGCATGTCTCTCACGGTCGTCGGTGACGGCGGATTTAGACCAGCAACCCACAAGAATACGAGTAGGCCTGGTGCCGGGAAGTGAGTCCAGCATTCCTGGATATGGTGGCTGTACCGGAGTCGCAGGGACTGAAGATGGGGCGTGATTAGCGTTGAGGGTTTGGACTTGACTTGGTAGAGGGTTCTGGGGACGTTCCGAAACAACGCCGTTGTTGCTGTTGAGACGCCGACGTTTTGCCTCGTGCCGATTGACTTGAGCGTGGTCGGGAATTTCCAGGCCATACGCAATAGAGGGCGGCTGAGCCGTTTCGGCAACGGGATTTACTTGAAGGCGACGACGAGCTTCTTGGACGGCCATACGCTGGGCTTCTTTGCGAGCCTCGGGTGCCTCGTTCGCGGGCGCCTCGCTGCGAATCTTTACATACTCCTTGACTTCGTTATGATCCAATCCGATAAGGTGATCGTCGAAGACGATTCTCTCAAATGTGACCCAACTACCTCCGGGGCCAGGCGGAATGGGGAAAAGACGTGAGTTGATCATATCTCCTGACTGTGTCACATTCTGAATACGCGTGCGGAGACGATCTCTGACGTCCATGAACCCTATCACAGAATGCTTTCCGTTTACGGTAGGGACGGGAGAATCGCGCCAATAACCTATAGTAATGCCTTTGGCGTCACGAGGTCCAGCGATGGCGGGTTTTGCTTGATTACCACGGGGCGTGCTAGCAGCATTAGGGTCGTCGGTTAAGCTGATGTCCATCTTATCCTCGCCTAGGTCATTGTAAAGGGACGCGCGTTTACGCTTAGGATAATGAGACACGGGTTCTTCATCAATACTATTAGTAGTATCCCCATCTTCGGCATCCGATACGACCTTGAGAGGTGACGGCTTATCCCCATTTCCATGGGTCCCGACGATGATCTCATCACCCAACATATCTGGATTCACGCTAGAAACTGAGCTTGAATCAGGAGGACTCAAATCAGGCTCATTAGCTGGATCCTCGTCCATCTTCTGTAAAATGGGAATGGCTCGGCTATAGCTCATGTCAGTAGTCTTATTACGTGAATATATATAATTGAGACATAGGTGTGTCGTGTATTCGTAAGTATGTGTGTAGCTCTCTCTTACCCGCGTAACTGCATTGTTATTGCCCCAGGTCTTGAGGACCATAGCCAGTAATGTTGGTGGGCAACTATTACAAACTCGGAGAAGGCTATTCAACGTAGCTTGAAGGAAGTGTTCAGTGAATAAGGAGAAGCGTAGTAAAGGCAGTTGCGAGCTATAAGCACAAAGGGTGTTGTTGCAGGGCAATTGCACGGGGCCAGCGGAATAGCTGTTACGAGCAATAACTAACCAAATGAGACTAGTCTACTCAGACATTAAAGGAATAAGAAAAAAAAAGAAATCGCTGACTTACAATCCTACAGCAGGCGATTTCTCTTCTACTTGTTCGCCGTTGATCGGCGACACATCCTTTTGCTCTTCCACTGTTGGGTTGTCCATAGCGACATGTGTGATATCACGATCACGGTCGTACGCAATTCAGTTCGGATAACTACCAGAAGGCGTTATATGTTTGTTGCAATAACAACACAGTTGTTGTTTCCAAACTGAGGTTGTTAACATGTATAAATATGGGCGAACGGAGTCTGTCATGAGTCAATCATGGATGACCACTTACTTATTCGATTAGTGACAATTCACTTGAAGCAAGTGACACAACACGGCTCCAGCTTAGGTCCCGACCCCAGTAGTGAATGGTACAGAGGGATCACGAAGAACTGCAGCACCAAGCTCCCTGGAAGCAAGCATGCGTGTGCGCAAGCTGATTCGTTCACCTCTCGCTTTCTTTACAGAAGACCAGTGTGATAGCCTGTACATCCAACTACTGAAAAGTGTTACAGGCGCTAGACTGTTTCTAAATATCAGCAATGAAGCTAGAAGGAATCTTTCGGAATGAAATCGTGATCATAAAATTAAACATGAATAGCAAGTGTTTTGTTACACGGAATCGACAGTAGTATTTGCCACTTAGCGTTGAGGCAATATAAGCTAGTTGAAAAAGCGGGGCGTACTGAAGACTGCGACGAAGCTGCCCTGCCGACAAAGTGGACGCAATACGCTGATCCTACAGCCTCGAGCTAACAACAGTTGAATATCGTAGAAGATAAGCCGTGATGGAGTAGAACCGGATACCAGCCGACTATGTGTGATTGGATACGAGAGCGTACGCTGAAAATAGCAGGTACGGCTCGCGTGTGTAGTAATGTGTACGCGTGATATGGTGTTTTTTTGATGACAATGATATGATTACCGTAATAGTAAGAGTGCGTCGCTGTAACTGGGACTGGACGGGGATAAAAACTGGTTGAAGGACAGGCTTGGGGAATTTGGGAATGGAATAGACTCTACGCAGTCGGGAAAGAACGGCAATGCTGGCAACTCAAATCGAGCTTTGAGGACTACTATTAAGGTTTGGCAATGAACCTAATGCGAACTTACTGGGAAAGGTTGCTGTAGGGGCCAATGTTGATAGGAAGGCGAGTTGCTCTCCAGGGGGAAGAGAGGGAAACGCAGTTAGATAGAGAAGCCGGAAAAAAAAAGTTGATGGGAAGAGGAAAGGTATGCAAGTGTGGGACGGGTTGGGTAGTCAATTAATTGCAGATCAAGGGCAAGGACAAGAGTTGGTAATTGAAAAGAAACATGGGCAACCGGCAAAAGGAAATGTACTGTACTTGTGAGCTTTGGAAACAAACTAATCAACCCTCTAGGCTTATCGTCGGAACCCTGGCAGGGGGGGTAGTCGAGGCGGCCCGTGGTTGGCCAGTCGGACACTATGCGACATAGTGCCTGGTCCAGCATTCCCACCTTAAATAGTCACTTATTGCCAGCAACTAATTTGTTGGTACCTAAAGTGGTAGGCAGGAGCTACGTTAGACAGGTCACCACCGAGGCTTGTGAATTCAGTTAATGGCCCAACTCTGCCTACCTGAGTATCTACCGGTGTTATGTAGGACCAAACAACTCCGAGGACCAGACACTCTGTGGTTGGCTGAGTTGTCGTCTCCGTTTGCTTTTGCTAGTTCCATCTAATCCGATTAACTACTGAGATCACAATACAGGAATTTAGTGTGTCCTACAAGGTGGTGAATCACTGCGGAATTCTTAGGGATGTAGGTTTTAGGGTAGGTTTCTATCTTAGCTATGCTATATACCTCGTAAGCTCATTCGCTAGGGAATTAAACCCACGCCAACGCCGTTGGTTTAAATAAGTGGACGCCCATTTAGTCCGGATATGCGACACGGGGTCAGTAGATATATCGACTGTGCCCGTCACTACCTGCTGCAGGGTCATACTTAAAACCCCGGTATAGTGCTGTCAGGTATTTTGTTTGAAGGGCGCATAGTTAAATACCAGCTATTACTTGTCAAACCATTCATTAAGGGGAGATTTAGCCGGAATATGCGAAACAGCGTTGATTCCACCCTCCACTCCTTTCGGCATTGAAAGTCTAGTTTATATACAACAGTGACGGGAAGAGAAATATCGATCGGTATGCAAGGATTACTCATATAGGTTAGATGCAAGCGTGCGCCGAGAAGGCTACTAGGTAGGGTAGATAATGCTAGTGAGTTAAGCTGAGTTTTAGGCCGTACTGTCAAGGATTTGGAACCCCCTACAGAGAGGGAAGACACGATATCACAGGATGATTGCGTGCGCAGATAAAAGGAATTTCTAAGCGTACTAATACCTGTGCTTTTCTATAGCTACCGAGACCGAGGTTTGCCAACTGTTTGCTTACCCCCGTTACCCAAGTTTCGGTGGGGAAGGTCTTCAAGAATGACGGATGCTCCGGCTGTAAGGTAACCGTTATCATATAATCCCGAGGGTTTGATCGGTTCCTGCTAATGTGTCACTCCTCCTTGGAATAGAATAGACATTCGCAGAGTAGATCATCCTGCATTACCCCCGATGCCAACATTCAACAACTAAGTCAAGAAAGACCTCAAAGACAAAGGCAACTTACTGTTTGAGGTTAATGATCTACGCAAGGTCTCTCGATATAATGAGGTGGAGTTTGCCGTTTACTGTGATTCGTAAATGTCTAAAGCGTGGCTGGGGTAGTTTCAATGCGTCTGTGAAGGAATGAATTGCGACCAGACTGAGGCGATGCACGTAGCACCAACCCTGTTGTTCTCGGGCTGACGACTCTAGATAGCCTACGCATCTGACTATAGCCTTCTAGCCGTGGCATTGTGTGGTCGATTTATTGATTTATGGGTAGTGTAAATTGATTGATTGATTGATGAATAGGCGAGAGGGGATAAGACAAAATCGAGGATTAATAACGCGATCTCGCTACATGGATCGTGGTAGACGTGGCTAAAACGGAGACTATTACTACGATGAGTCAACATTTAAACACGTTATGGAATAGTACCGAGGGTACTGTAAATAACCGCCTCGAAGTATATGATGCACAAGGTACTTGGTGGTTATTAGTGATAAATGTCTCAATGCTACACAATCTAAATCTACTTACGTAGGTAACCTACATACAATGAGAGATGACACCTTATTAATCAACTTGCCCCCATTGCAGACTTATATGACCTGTCGTCTTGCCAAAAGCAATAGAACATGATCTGCGGCGCCAGACTAGTTTCAATTTCCCGGCAGATGTGCTGATAGATGGTTGGGCAGCTGTATGCATCACCTCACCTCCAGATACAGGACCCTGAATGCGTAGATAATTGACGCTTGGACAGATAATATGAAAAGCCTACTCTCATCGAAGCCAAGACCAGAAAATGGTAAATGCGACCGGGGGAGGGGTTCTGTTCGCTGCGTCTAAGTGGAGACAGAAATGATGGCATTAAAACACATGTGGAAAAAGAAAAAGAATCTAGGCCTCCACTAAAAATGAAAATCATGTGATCGAATTTCCCTCTTCGTGCATACTTCATTGCCGAAACACTCTGTCTTTTATACTGATAATTCCAATATCACCCCTCCTTGCCCTCCTTGTCAAGGCAGTTAGGGAAAACCGGTGAATGAGCTCTTATCTGAAAAGTCGCACCGTTGTACTACATCGGGCTCTGTTCACTCCGATCGGCACATCTCCCATCAGTACCTAGCTGATCGTTTTCTTCGGCGGTATGACAAACTGCGGCAAACACGCGGTGAGATTACTTCGTCTCGTCGCATCTTTCAGCTTTTAATTGATATTGTGATACGACGTCTGTGTAACAGCCAACGAAAAAAACAGAGAGGCGATAATAGCATGGTATTAGTCGATGACTCTTTGACAGCCGTCGGCTGTACATACATATCCAATATCACATCCTGCCTGATATGATAGCCAGGGTTAGAAAGCGAGGGGGGGAAGGTGACAATAGTATGCATCATTTCTTATGAGGGCCCATGGATTCGCAGTACGAGAGTTTCAACATGTAGAAAAGGCTCGCAATCGTTTGCGAATGTATCAGGTTCAGCAAATAAAGTTGGCAAACGAGGAATGGAGATATAGCCCAGCAAGCGTCTCCAGAACTTCCAACCCTATATCTAGATGACGAAACTATACACTCTATAGCACTCAAACTCGCTTTGCAAGAATGCAGTAAATTCATGCCTTGCAAAGCCTTCTGAACCAGACGCCATCATTCCACACAACAATGTATCAGTAAATCCAATATGCCCCTTTAAACAGCAAGGGATATTTCTATATTTCTCCTATCTGATACACATCTAGAGGTGCATAGGCAATAATACGAGCTTCCTCGAATGAGCGACGTCGCAGAGTAGCATTACGGAGCTGACAGCATCAGGTCAATGATACCCTTGCATAACAAACAGTCCGACATAAATTTAAATAATAGGTACCGTCATTATCTTTCGGTATATACATGGTTAATTTAATTAGATATGCGCACATAGATCTTGAGCTGAGGACGAGGTGGGGTCGTAAAAGTCACAGCGCCGGCAGAGTATACCTACAGTATTTGTACTCGACGAATACAGATCGCATAACCTCAGGGTCGATACGTGAAGTTGGCGCCAGTCTGTTGATATTCAAAATTCCAACTCGAACTGAACTTACACCAAACTGCACAATTTCGAGGCACTAGGTATACCCCGCCATACTCTCTCTTAAGCCGAGCTATCCCCGCTTGGTGATGTTTTCGTAACTTTACTAGGCTATGATATGAGTATGAGTACTACGTATCACAGTCGCTGCTCAATAAGAGCTCTTCCAGCTGCGAAATTCCCCGCATAATGTGGGATCCTGAATGTGTTTCAGTACTTGATTCCAGGCCTGATGTTGGACATCACTGGTTCGTAGTGCAGTCACATGTATCTCCTATCTACGAAAGCTATTGGGCTAGCTGCGCGCAGTGAAGCTCAAATGACGTTATCGATGTCCTGCATGAACAAGAAGACCTGGGCCCTCGGTTTGTAGGAGAAGGTCTCCAAGTTCACCGCCTAAAATTATCACCAAACTCATTTAAAGGCAGATTTCATTGACAAGAGCTCAACATCTCTGCGTGCCTGATGTACTAAGCCAAGCCGCAATTCGTTGGCATCATGAGTAAGCGATTCATAAGTTCTCGGAAGATAGTCTAATGCTTGGCAAGCCTTGCCGAGGATAAACCTAGGTCCGGTATGTGAATTATGAATTGGAAGTCCTAGCCGAGTTCCGCGAAGAACGGCTTCTCGCATCGTAATCGTCAGCTGAACGAACGCTCACCTATGGTATGGAATTGATATACCCCATGTAAGCTGCTGTGTTAGCGGGAATATCCTGCACTGGAGGTTGCCGCGAATACGAGTCCTAAAAGGCTGGTTGCCGGGGTGCCTCACGAATATAGGGCACGACATCGGGGCTGAGCGTTTAGATAAGGTAATAGGTTCTCGTTGCTTTATTTCTGAGTCAAAATCTTGTGCGTAGAGCAATCCCTGTAATCCTGACTAATATTCCTGATGAAATTCTGAGCAGAAGAGGCTGGAGATAAGAATAAAGAGACGAACATTACGAAAAGGTCGCGGAGTTTTGAAAGTTAGTTTATAGTTCAGCGTTTTGACTGACAAAATTCGATCATCATTGACTCTGCATAATTAAGATTTTGATCGTAGATGAAAGCAAAATTGTCCCTTGAAGCTCGTACGGACTTGTTGACGTAAAAGAAGCTATATATTACCTAAAATGATGACTTAAGTCAGTGAAGGATGGAAAGACAAAGCCTCGTGTCATGACACAACCAACTCGAGCTATAACAGGAGAGGAATCAGCGGCGAAGTAAACACAGATGCTGAATATCCGAACATCTGCAGTTTCTTAACTCGCCGATTTCAGTTTTCTTGCCAGATTGAGGTAATAAGTCAAAGCATATAGTGAAGTCAATTTTCGGATATGAACCTCGCGGTTCCCTTGAGGTAATTCATAATATTCATGCGTCACGATATCTTTGAGCAGACTCCGCTATCTATTTACACGTCTTGGGATGCCAAGGCACTTTCTTAGGTTGTTCGCATATGACTAGAAGTCTAGGTTCTCTGTCCTTATAGGATCTATTTTTTGATTGATCGGCTTAATTCTGCCGACTCACTATGTGACTTCGCCCTACGCTCGCCTAGCAGAGTATTCCTTTGATAGCATCGTCATAACATATGTCGTATGGTAGTAGAGTCACTATTATTATCTTCCTCGCCCTCTTCCTCGACCTCTCCCAGCCCGGCCACCTCTCTTCGGTTTTAGCCGCGTATTCGTGCTCTGATACAGCAATTCCTCACCAAACGCCATTTCGCCGAACCTCATATAGCTAATTAATCCTCGGTCAACAACCGCTATAATGGCATTTCGCCATCCATGTTTAAGGCGTTTGTATATAAATCCCGCCCCTAGCTTGCCGTTATTTGCTTCTGGCGGAGTCCACGGTGTAGATAGAAGCAAAGTATCTAGCTGCTCGAGCGTCGGGACGCTGGAATCGCGGGCATCCACAACAGCCATCTGAAAATCGGGCGGCGGCGGTTTTGTTTTTGAAAATGTTGATGCGCTTTTCCATATATTGAAATGGATCTTGAAGGGGTCTTGAGGTTGAGGTGCTTCTGATGCTGGAAGAGGAGTGGGCTTGTGTCGCTGTACAAGGGCCAGTTGCTCAAAAATAGGCACATATGAGCGATATAGACCTGGTTTCACGAGTGGCCCGTATCCTGAATGGCCGAAGGTCTTAGTAATGGGACTGCTCGCGTTTTTTATAAGTGGAAAAAGCCATTGCCAAAGCGGACGAGGTGACTGTACTGCGGACGTCTGAAGTGCTAACGGCGTCGCTCGTAAGACTCGATATCCTGAACGTCTAAGATTGGCATAAACCTGGTATTTTTCGAGGCTAATCTTCCCCCTTTCTCCATCTCGCCCAATGAAGAGCGCGTATGCAGCTTGTAAGCTCAGAGGGATACCAAGCTCATAATCCTCGAGCGGCTTCGACTTCACCAGCGGCGCCTCGGGATCTTCGTCTGCATGAAGAATCTCCTCGATTCCTCGCACTGGCCACCATAAGTCTAGCGTCCCTCTCTCGATTAGGAACAGGGCTTCTTCCGGCAACAGCCATGTCTTCAGCCACCCCGGACTGGATTTCTCGGCGCTCGTAACGACGCGACCCATAGATGATAGCATGGTACCTGCATCTGATTCAAGCGCAACGACCCGTTCTCTTGCAAACAAGCCCCAGCCGGAGCCACGACCTTTTGTTGTCCGATCACCTGGTTGTTTCTCCGTTGCGACTTCGCTCGGTAACTCGCTTTCCGGCGCAACATCCGCCCATCTGTCGGGGAAGTACCATCCGCGTAGAGCATTGCGGGGTTGGTTCTGGCGAGTATAACTCAAAACTTCATGCATGGCTGATCGACTGGACTCGAGGACACCCTCCTGTGCGCGTGTGCCATGTGACTCGAAATCTTTCTCGCCACGTCGTATAGCTTTGCTGGAAGCCTGGGATTTCTTCTTGCCCCCGGGGCCTGTGAGAAGCGAAGTAAAAAGTCGAAAATCTTGGGCTCGATCGCCGTCTTCGGCATCGGAGGTGGCCTCGTCATTGACAGTGTCAAGCGACGCAGGCGTTAAGTCTTCGTCGTCGAATGGCATCGTTGCGGTCGAAGAGCTGTTGTTTAATACGATTGTGGAACTCGGTCAAACCGGTCGCTATGTGCCCCTACAATGCCTTCATCGGCGAGCGTAGAAATATGTAAACATCTAATGATGAGGAAGAACGGACACCGAAAATCGAGGCTAGAGGGGGCAGGTACCTAAGAACTTGTAAGTTGCAGGGATAGCTAGCCTTAGTACCTGCATGGAGGGTCCTACGTATATGTATGTACATGATGAACCCCACCGTCTCACTGTGAGTTGAAACTCTATAATGGAATTGAAAATACCTGCTTATCTCGTTATCAATTACCTAGGTATGTACATGAAATGGTAGTTATTAGGCCTCAAAGATGCCTGTAACCTAGAAAGAAAAGCACAGGATAAGACCCTGTAACACTGTTAGCGGTGCCCTCTGAAAGGAAAAGGTAGGTAGGCAGGAGCACAGCTCCTTCCCAGACACAACCATTCTGTGGCTGTGGACTCCTGTTATCACTTAGGTATACAACATCAATATTCCTCAATATTCCTCTAAGTTGGGACAGAGAAGGATTCGAAATGCAAAAGTGATAATGCAAAAAGATATCTTTGAGTGCTGCAGGATTCGAACCTGCGCGGTTTCCCACTGCGGGATTCAAGCATCCAGACAGAGCCTGGATCGCCTAAACACAGCGCCTTAACCACTCGGCCAAACACCCATGAAAGATTATTGGATGATTGATAGATTCTGTGGAAAAATATTATCAAGTCTCCACATGCCCTGCAAGGTTTGCAGAGTTGTGGGTCGTAGGGATGAGGTTGTATTAAGTAGATGTGGAGAAGTCTATCAAGCAAGGTGGATGATAAGGTTGTGGGTTGTGGGTCATGGGCCCACAACCCCTCAGCCACGCAGCCACTTTGGAGTGCCACATCAAGAGGTTCCAAAAGGCAATGGAAACAATGAAATTCATCGAATGGTAAGAAAAACAATTTTGATGTTTCTTTTTTTTTACTAGTTACTGGAAGGAACAGAATGGCCAAGCGTCCTTTTGCCTAGTGGCTCTGGACCTGGTTCGGCACCGTAACCTTAATGTGTGGAGCAAAATCTATCAATTCATGCGCTAGTTATTCCGTAGAACCCACCTAAGCCGTGAGGAACGATATCCTCAGGGATAGTGCACAATCTGAGGAATACAATAATGCGCCTATACTAAATGACAGTGAATTCATCTCGTAGAGTCTATTACAGTCGATTTTTTACTCATTACAGCCTAATCTCTATAGCTCCGATTAGATCAAGTAACTATGTTGGGTTGCTGCTTTCGATGTGTTAATAGGTACTTACGTATGATTCGTTTCCCAACAGTTGGCTAGGCATGGAACATATTACTTGGTCATAGTGTGAAAACCATAACTCCGAAAGTCCTAGACAAGCACCTAATCCTTGTCACTTGTGGTGTGTAGCTAGACCAAGAGAATGGCTTGAATTAGGTTTATATTATCATTCAATTCGCTTCTCGCATGTGCAGTTAGTCAGGCCGGCTATCCTCGCTAACACGAAAGAAACCATGTGCTTAGACTCGCTGGGGGTATTGCATCTTTGAGACGTCAATAAATCAGTTTTCCTCCTGGCATGCCAGGTATGCTCCTTTGATCTCTTTGGTAGAAACCCTGGATACCCAGTATGCGTCCATATCCGAGAGCATATTGCGCTAAGAAAGCCACCTCATCCGGACTTACGCCAGCATAACCAAGTATGCGTGTTCGCATATCGACCGCCCTGGAAAAAGCATAGAGTATGTCAGAGATCGCTCCAACCCGTCAAGACGCCTAAAACGCCCGTGACACCGATGCACCTGTGATCCTTCAACATTATGCTTCCCAAACTTCAATCGTCCCGAACGCCATCGAGCCTTTTATGTTGAACCGCCGCGTTTTATGTATTTTGGAGGCCGTGAAGAAACCGATAAGGACAAGAATCGTTGGTTCCTGTGACACAGCCTCATAGACTTTCATCTCCACTATAACCTGAGGTTGGCTTGGGTAGTAATTGAGAGCAGCTACGGCTTGCCCACACTATCTCGTTTTTCAACGGCATCATAACTCTCCGTTCGTTTTGAGAGCCAATATACTTTCAAAGCAATTCGATAACTGGTCCAAATGTCACTCCCTGCGTTGCAGGGGTCGGCTTGTATCCTATTCCGAATAACGGCTGCGGACGTAAGACGTGGTACCACGATGGTACTAACGGACGGTTTAATTTCTCGTCCGGAGGTGGAGGATTGGTGCATTCGCAAGCCAAAGTAAGCGCTAAGCTGAGAATGCTAAGCTGGCTGTTGGTGCGCACCGGAGTCTCAATTGCTGTAATAGGTTTTCCTTGTAGACGAAACTGCCACTGCTGTTTATCATGTACCAGCATCTTCTCTCTCTTTCGTCAAAGCTAGCTCCTGTTCATTCGATCAGAGGTTTCTTCTGACCCCCTACCAGACACAGCCCTAATGTTGCTAAGGCGTTATGATCGTTGGCTAATACAATATTCCGAGCTGGCAGCATGGGATTGGTCTGATCGACAGTTGAAGCATCTTTCGCTGCTTGTTCGATGGCGTCCATCTCTTCTTTACAAGCTTGGTGATCCAGGGGGCAGATCACGATAGGTTGCCGAAGAGTGATGTCTCTGGCTGACGTCATACTCGCCTTGGAGATAAGTTGTTAGTTGACGTAAATATCGCTTTTAGAATATTGCAATAATCATAATAGCGTATACATACCTTGATGCTGAGAAAAAATTCTATCTTGTAGAGGGTTGATGTTGTGGTAAAAGACATGACCTCATAATGGGGGAATGCCGGTTGCCCTCTCCGAACAATTCCGTTTGAATCTCGTAAGTCCTTGTGAGGAAATATGACACCCATGTTCGTCACATAGCCCTCATCAGGTAATTTCATTCCAACATTCTGCACGTGCTTCTGTATCCGGTTAACCTTCTTTGTTGGTTCGTCGCCTTCGGGGTTGTAGGTTATCTCCTCCTCGATGGCCAACGTAATGCTCTTCACTGTGACTTTCCTAGCCTTGGATGGCCAATCCAAATTTGGCGCCAGTTTGATATAGACAGTAATTGGGTCCATGGGGCCATAACTCCATTTTGGCAATGACATAATAAGCTGGACAATGCTGTCGGTGGTGGCGACTTTAGTCTCTGGGCGATTGTACATTCCAAAGGTCGATAATGTGTCGTATCGCTGCAAAGGTACCGGGAATGCGTATTTATTCTGCACACTTGGGCCCTGCTGTACCGTGACAACCAACTCATAGTACGTTTCGGCAGTCCTACTAGGAAGCTGTAACGACGCTGGTGGTATCCTCCTATTCGTCTCTTCGCCTCCCCTCCCAAAGGGTATGAACAAAACAAACGGCAGGTCCATGGCGATGACATTCTCCGCCTCTCTACCAGACGAGCACCGATAAAGCAGAAGCTCCTTGCCAACTACGTCGGTCGTCTCCCGTCGAGGGGTGCCAAGGTGACGTTTCGCTACGTTTTCCGCGGCAGGATGGATGGTTTCTCTTCGCTGCAGACATATCCGAACAAGGGAGATGGCGACCGGGGCGGATATACCTTGTTGTGGGCGAATTTCGACCTTGCCCTCGATTCGCGGCTGCGGATCTCTGTTAGTCGATCATTCTTCGTTACACCGCTTCCAGGTCATGAATTGAAAATGAAAGAAGATGGCGAAATCGTAGCGCCGCGCTCCAATGCGACGCGTGAGGGTAGGATAGAAGGAGGGCGACGGCGACACAATGCGACAAGCGCAGCGCCCAAGCCGAGGCTAGCAAAACCATGATGCACTCACCAACGTCGCTGAAATGCCAGGATATCCGACCAAGAAGCTGCTGTTTGGCGGGCCCGAAACACGGACGAAGGCGGCCACTCGATCCGTCATCTTTCGTCACACGGGATATTCGTCATCAAGGTGGTGATGCTGGCGGATATGGATCGGACAATGGTGGGGTTAGGATTCAGTGGCGGCAACAACAGCAACGGCGCAGTGTTAGCCACATCTATTCTGCGACTACGGCCGTGCGCCGGGGGGAGCGTCGAGAGTCGAGAAGGATGTGACGATCGAACGAATTGTCGGCGTTGGCAGGTCGGGCCAATCACTACTATGGCTACGACACCGAGGTGTCGGGATATGAGGCGGTATGGCGACCGGTGGGCGTATTGAAAGATCCGGGACCAGTTGTTGGGGGTGGTGACGGTCGTCGCTGAAGTCCACTGTAACCAAGACCAAAGCTGAGGTAATTTACGGGGGGAGGTGGGCGGGCTGATAGGAAGCTGAATTGAGACCTTGCTGCGTAGCACTCGGGACGGTATGATTTGGTGGTTTGGTTGATGGGATGACGGCGGAAGCGGCGAAGACGGGAATGGGGAGGATAAGTGTGTTGATTGATTGAATGAATGTAAGTAAGTACCAAGTCGACCAGTCGATTTAGATTCAGTTTAGTCTCTTAAGGCTGCAAATGAACAGCGCTCCACCATGTAGATTGGACCAGGGCACAACCAGGGCAGTTAGCCAGGGGATGGATGGAGGATGGGGAAAATCGGATGGTGTGAAGTGACGAATTAGTGGCCGACGAGAGCAACACGGGTGGATTAAGGTTCAGAACACACTACAGTACCTACCTCCTGTCTACCTAATAGACGTATCAGCTAATTCCAGTACGGTCACTTGCCCTGTAGCTGCTCATCACGACCTCATGTTACAAGTCTTCATAATAGTCCTTCTTCTGTGACACGTAAAAGCAGAGGCAATGACAACTTATCCCAGGCGTTACAAAAGAAAGAGGCGTAACTCGCAGCTTTATAGTTATCATAGACTGCCTACGCAGTAGCTAAGGTCAGCATAAAAAATGGGGTTTAAAGCGCATGATAGCTACTTAATTTATGAAGCAACGGTGGATGGATTATGTAGCGATTAACTCAGGTAGCAACACCAGATATCCTACTGTAGGTACTTAACCGACATACAGTTAGCAATTGTCTAGGATTCAGGAGTCAGATGTTTAGCTTAGTCTAGAAGCTGAGTGAGATGGCTGAAGAGCGTTTAGAGAAGCTGAGGTACTTGAGTTCGCCTAATGATTCACGTCTTACAACCTGAAAGGTCGGGGAAGCTCAAAAGGATATAAATACACATACGTCTTGGTTTTTAGTTTGTGTATGTTCAGACTCAATGAAGTTGGCATATAACTAAGTGAACGACGCTCTCTGCCAGCGCTCTCTAGTATTTGTTTACATTACGGCTTCGACCTTTCATACTCTTCGCTTATTCTCAAATGATCGTCAGGCCGCAACTCCTTAGACATGGCGTTTCTTCTAACTTCCTTATTGAATCGCGAAAGGTAACCCCTTGGCGCCTTAACACGTGGAACTGGAGACTTGTGGAACTGATTCTCACCTTTCACGATGCTTGGCCAGACTCACACTGTGAGGTCATTCTCCTTTCAGTCAAATCGGGTCTAGACTAAAGTCTAGCGTAGGACTTCAGGGTTCAAGGACAGGGGCCAAGCTGATGGCTGCCGACTTCTGCATGGTAACAGGGTTGACACAAGACAACCGGAAACCCAAATAAAGCTAGCCAAGCGAATCCTCTTGCCCTACCAAGAATATACTCTGCGTAAATGTGATTCCCCATGGATTATTTACTGTACTGTACCTCCATGAGATTCAGGACTATAAATGTGGTGTGATTTCCTTATGTAAGTTCCAGGGAAAAGTTTCGTCAAGTTGACATATTACATGTATACAAATTAATTACTTAGTACGGAGGAATTTGGTTAGTTGGCCTGTCAACTCATCAGCACCTATTAGTGCTTATTGCTGTTTTCCATAGGCACTCAATGGATAGTATAAATAGCATGGATGTTAGGCCACCCAATTGTTGGTTATTGGAAAACTTTCCAAATCTATTGTGTCCTATATATTAAGTACTTAAATATAGTCGGCTAGGAAGCGACAGTCCCACTTCTCACCCGCGTTGTACCATAGTAGCATTTACAAGTACATACTGTACGCAGTGAGTCGGTAACGCGGGGGTTCCCCCTAACCCAGTAAAATTTACCCCTCCATGGCTTAAGTACCTTCCCACTATTCGTCTATTGTACATACCTACCTAAGCACTAACCAAGCTTCACTGACCTTCGCTAACTACAGTCGATATATTGGTCAAATGCCAGGAATGAAACGCCTTCTACGAGTGCTTCCACCATGTCCGTGACCCTACACACCAACTTAGGCGATCTCAAGATTGAGGTCTTCTGCGAGAGCGTGCCAAAGACTGCCGAGGTTTGTCGTTACCCAGCCCATTATAAAGCTCTACTCATACTCAAAACTAACTCGCCTCGTTGCAGAATTTCCTTGCTCTCTGCGCGTCCAGCTACTATGACCAGTCTCCCTTTCACCGATTGATTCCTGGCTTCATGGTACAGACCGGTGGACCAGCGAATCCTACACCAGACAACCCAAAGGGCGGGCAGTCAATATGGGGCAGCACATTCGAGGATGAGATACGCCCAACTCTGAAGCACAATGCCCGTGGGATTGTGTCAATGGCCAACAAAGGAGCTGGCACCAATGGCTCGCAGTTTTTTATCCTATTTGATAAGGCGCCGCACTTGGATGGCCTAAACACGATTTTTGGAAAGCTCTTGGGTGACGATAGCCTAAGGACATTAGCCAAGCTGGAAGCTGTCGAGATCGACAAGAAAAACAGGCCGAAGGAAAAGGCCTTTATCGAGAGGGTTACTATACATGCCAATCCCGTCGCTGGGTGAGGCGCAGACTTCCACACTACTGCAGACCTACGATTTATCATTCCACATCCTATTGGAATCGAGGGAGGGGGCTCGGCGAACAAGATCTTCCCTAGGCCGCTGCGCATGTCAACGCTATAATCTCAACCTTCTCATCGTTGAGTATACTTTACATTACGAGCTGTCAGAGCCCTTGCCTTGCGTACACCAATTAATAACGGGTGTCAATACCACAGGCGCAGTGTATTGAACCCGATATGGAGTGAAACCTGTTACTAGCCCGGTCTATTAAATCATTCCACAAATAACATAGGGAGTGCTATCAGGCATTGGAACTCGCTGCTCGGATTGATTTTAGCGGAGCTTTATTCGCTAGATATACGTAGCCAGGTACAGACAGGAGAAGACAGTCGAGATGGATGGGTCTCGTGGGTTGAATGAGCAACAAGGGGCTGAATGGATATATGATCAAGCTGCTCTCAGCTGCGTCAATGTACTGTGCAGTGCTTGTATCTCATCCAGGCGCTGCGAAACAGGGACGCTGACGCAGTAAATAAAATACCTGATTGTATCAAAACACGTATGAGTTTCATTAAAGAGTGCCCGGCTTGTTTCTGCCTGCCTAAGGTATGTAAATAGCAGAAGCAAAGGCAAATATTAATCGAATAAGGCCCCCGAGTGCACAGAAAGAAAGAAGCTGAAGGCTGCAACCAATGATATGAACGCATTTCCCCAACTCTAATGTCTTCAGAAACATATATAGACTTCCTACAGGTAGGTACCTGCATATGTACGTATATGTACGTGCTGAGGCTCTTGCTACTAGCCTTAGGGTCGGAGTCTGCGCGTATAAACACATTTAGGCAGGTGCCTCCCCATATATCCATCTAGCACACAAAGGAAACTCAACCTCACCTGAGGCTCGAAGCTAGCACCTACCTAAGACTCTACTGCACCTTTACCTTGTTCAATCAAGTCCAAATATACTGCGCAAAACCCTCTTCCAGTTGACCTCGTTTGCGATATTCTCCTCAAACAGCTCTGCCGTCATTGCCCACAATTCACCTCCTACACGAACTGCATCTTATCTGGTTGCGCGTTGTTTTAACATTTCCACCTCTCGTTCCACATCTCCTAGAGCACCAGCACACAGTCAGGTAACATCCCAGAATCTCTACCGACTCTGTTTCACATACAAACGCATCCTGGCGATCTATCCAAGAAGATGGCCATTCATGATGACGTCCCTGGGGTTGAGGTCACTGTACGGTGTAACGAGGAACCACTACAGGAACTTGAGGATCCCGATGCTCACAACAGTAACGACACAGCTACCTGTCCATCGACAGCCAAGTACATCGAGTGCGTTGATGATACCGAGTTCGATGTAACTATCGAAGTGAGCTCCGACTATCAATGGGGTTATCGTAACCATGTCCTCGTTGCCTACACCTACGTAGATGGAAAATTCATCCGGGGGTTGATCATCAGCAGCAAGAATACGGATTGCGGTCGTGCCTTTATTTACCGTGTCAAAGGCCCAGAGTCCTCCAGCTCTACCGGCTCATGGGTTGTGCGGAAATTCAAATTTACCGCCGTGAAGACAGGTAGACGCCCTATTTTGATACTTTGGTATCTATTTATTAACGATTTCGATAGTTGATGACACTCAAAAGGAACGTGTGGAGAGAGACCTGAAACTTGCAAAGGACCTGGGTATTATTGAGGTTAAGTTTTACCGAATGATCCAGTACGGCCCTGTTACCTGTTGTGGTGCCAAAACCAAGTCAGGTGCTCTCGAACTGGCAGAGAAGTCTATCAAGGGTGGAGGTATTTCACATGGTACATCGTATGACTCCCATATTCCCTCTTCTCCGAGAAACAGCTAGGTTGACACATTTCAGATATGGTCCCCGTGAGACTATTAAGAAACCCCAAATGTATGATGTTCGCAGTATAGCGGAGGATGCTGGCCCCATCCTTATCATGAAATTTCTTTATCGATCTAGAGGTTTGTTTAGCCCTATTAATATGTACAAGATTTCTAGTTCAACTAACAATCACAACGTTTAGACGCTCTAAAGCATAGGCTCATCATTCCGCGTAGCCCATCGCCTACTTTTGAAAATTTGACACCGGCCGAGAGGGACCGCCTAGCCAGAGAACGGCTGGACGAATTGCGGGTATGTGGAATCGTCTTATCTATGCGTTACAGGATTATCTCACAACAATCCCACTAGGAGCTGAAGATCAAGCGAGAAAACTTAAATCCCACAATCAAACGCGAGTTCAGCGAAACTATCGACCTCACAGAAGATGCTCCAGCGCTTCCGGCCATGAAGAAAGCACGCCTAAAAGATGGCAGACAAGTGGATCTAATAGATCTAACAGAGAATTAAACGAGTTAAGGGACTATGGCGCAGCAGAGTACCTTACATTTATTCGGAGTCCGATCATTTCTACTTCGAATTCCGGCACTACTCTAGCGAAGCGTTGTCCATAAGGTCACAGACGACATCTTCAATAAGGAATACATATACATCGCATGCCACACGTATGTTAACATTGGCGGTGACTCAAATGGACGCGCTGGTAGTCACTCGCCGTACTCATACTAGAAGATTTTTATGGGACATCCGCCCCTGGAGTAGCACACGGGAGTCTGGCATTTCAGTTCCGTGAATCTGGCCCTGCTGCTGCTGGGCGTAGGCGTTACGGATAGGTATATTTTACATGATGTCAACGAAGATACGGACCAGTTTCTCTTTTTTGGTATCGTGTCGTTCGCACTGATTTGTGTTTTCGAGCACAATTCATGAGATCGACTATATCACTGCATTAGATATGGGGTGGATTTGCTTTGATAATCATGCTATTTCTCCATCTTATTTGGTAATCCATCATCGCTGTTATTTTCGTCCGACCAAACCATGGAGCTTCCACGTTGCTAGCAGGCACGCAATAACCTACTCAGCTATTTAGCGAGACGATTCTATACGCACTATATATCGTAGTGTAATATATCTTATACCGTCTCAAAATCACTGGTGTCCAGGTGATCTTGTCGTTGTGAGGTGCGAGGTTAGACATAAGTGGTCAGTTTCTTTATGGAGAACATGCGATTGGGTACCTGACCGCTTATACTGGACATGAAGGTAAAAAGGGAACCTAAAGCTCATAACCTGACATGGAAATGCTCGAATGATTGACGAGTAGTTTGTATGAGACGGCAATATCGACCGCAATGCGTTTCTGTCGATATGTTGATAGACGAAATTTGGGTCGAATTCTTAGTTGATCCCGCATTTCCTGGCTCTCATCATCTTTACACAAACATCACTCTGGACGCTGACAACTTCCGCATCAGCCAAGCGATTCTAGTTAAACCATGGGCCAGATAACAGCGAGCTGTCTCAAAGTACGTCCCGTAGCCAATACTACTGACGGTACGATAAAAAAAAAAAAGACGTATGTGGCTGCACAAAGCATAGTGACAAGCTGCTGGCAATTCCTCTCAGGTTCCCAAGGTAGTGTGGTGGTATGGTGGCATAAGCATGGAACTTTACGACAGTTCGCCTCTGCCAACAAACCAGATTTTTCTCTTCCTTTGTTCCACGGATGTGACGACGTGGCAGGATAAGGTGGAGTGGTTCTATGTCACTGAACCACAAACAACCCAACATAATCATCACAAGAGATCCGCAAGGGAGGGGGGTTATCCAGCACCAGATGATCAAGTGTTTCTAGGTGACTAAATTCGTGTATCTATTCGACGTCGGAGGTGATAACAGATGTTTCACCGAGAGGGGGGCGGTTGCGCTGGTGTTATGTCAATGTCACAGCTGGAATGCTGTGGGACTGTCACATTGGAAACGACAAACATTCGGATAGACGGAAGCGGTGAAGATGCGTGTGGCAATTTGTGAAACAGAAGCAATGGGAGGCTTCATGTCAACTTTTCTACTGCGTTAGGGGTACATCATGGACGAGTGTTGGCGTGAGAATACCAATATAGATTCATGTTAGAAAAGCGACCATAATGCTTAGGAGGGCTATACAGAATCACAAAATCAAACTACACTTGAAGCTTTCCATCAGGGGAACACACTAATAGTTCATACTCGGAAAATGCCGATTACAACTTACGCAACGGTGACCATCAACTCAGATAGTGGGATGAACGGGGATGGTTTGACTTGTCACACTCGCTTTAGAATGCTTTGGAATTAGATTTGGAAGAAATTCTTGCAAAGTCTACATATCGTAGGCCATTTATCGACTGTTTAATATTAATAAGTAACTTCTTACTGAGGACTTCACCCTTCTCTGGCATACGCAAAGCAGCCAATCAAAAAAACAAGCTATAATATTGCAACATGAGTCCCGTAGAAAGAAGTGCCATAAGTATAACGCAATCCAGTTCATTTCAGTAACTTACTACTCTACGAGACGAAATGAAAGCGACAGCATTTTAATAGAGAACATGAATAGACTATTTCGTAGTATTACACCCACGACATGTAGCTATGCAACGATACTCACTAAGCTAGACTAACAATGAAGGCATGCGTGACAGCTAGTGCTTCCATACCTGTTGGCTACGCCGGCTTCTTCGCTTTGCGCTTGGCGTTGTGTACGAAGTGTCTAATTCAACACCAACAAGAATGAACCAAAATGTTGACGTCCCCTCCTTGATGATGCGGTCATTGAAGTTCGTAGCGTAGCGTAGTCGGTTCTATACAATTCCCATGAGAGTTGACGACCCGAAGTTTCGCTGGCAAGAGAAGGGTAGACAAAGCTACACGATCCTCTATTCGTAAATGTATGCATGGGTGGTGTTACGTTCGACGAATGACGAACGGAGCCCGTATCCAGTGTGGAATATGTGGCCTAGAATGTTACAGATGACAGATTTGCACTTCCATGGCACAGTATATATGAGCGTGCGTATAACCTTAAAGGGGAAAAGGGGGGGAGGTTGGAGGGGGGGTTGGCTTATTGGTTCTTCTTCGATTGCGAGTAGCGATGAATCATGAGAAGACCGTTCCACAAATTTCAAAAATCACAGGCAGATCGCTAAAGCACAGACGCCAAGGACCATGCACACCGCAACCGCATACGTTTACGGTCCACGTGTCGGCTAGAGGTGGGCGGTTGACGGGTTCTAATAAACCCTGAGTAACTCTGTTGAATTGCCGACACACACGAAACGCTCCCTTGATGTCGACGAGGGGTCTCTTGTGTAAGCAAACAAAACTGTACGATATCATGGATCAGTCTAGAACTTCCATAACTGGGAGTTAGCGGCCCTTCTCTCGGGATGAAGAGAGCGAGTAGCAAGGGTCTAATACATGAACAATTTCTTTGAAAACGCAAGTCGACTGGTTGTTAGTGAGATTTGCATGTCGATTGATACATAACGAGTGATATGAAATTTTTGCTGCGTATAGCTTAGCATTACCTCTCCTGACTGACAAACGGAAACGACATTATCTATCCTTCCACGGAGCATTGATAGAAACGTGCTACATCGGCAGCACTTTATTGCGTAGAGGGATTTCCCACGCTTGTTTAACGCAAAGAGAGCAATTCTTGCCTCCACGTCGATATTTATATTGATATGTTTCTCCATCACTGAATCATTATTCAAAATCACTTAAACACAAAAAGCAAGCATCCGTCGCCGCCATCACTATCATACTTAAGCATTCTTTACCTCGCCCCTGGACAATCCATCATGTCGAGCCCCATGCCACAAGAAGAACGCGAGAATCTGGCACGGACTGTCAGTAACATTTGGGGGACCCTGACATCTCCCAACCTCACAGCTCCTACCAGCACAACTCACGCCAGCGCAACTCCCGCCAGCACAGATCCCCCCACTACAACTTCCAACACTTCCGCTCCCACTGTTGCTCCTTCTCATACCAGTGACTCTGCTGCCGGTGACGCTTCCACCAGCGACCAACGACATATTGACGTTAGGCACAACTCATGCCAAGTCAAAATGTCGTTGAACACCGACGCCCTGGCGGCAGACATGTCACGGCGCGATGATAGGCATGAGGAAAGGATACCATGCCGCAACAGGGAGGCCCATGAGCGCGACCCGAAGGTTGAGCAGGAGGTGCCGAACTTTGTGTTCGGAGATGCAGCCCGACAACAGAGGCCTCATGCGCCTATACAGATGCAGTATGCGAACAGCAGCACTTCAGTCAGCATTAAAGACATCAATCATCGCCATGTGGGACTGAACATTAGTCAGGACGGACGAAGCCTAGGTTTAAATCTGGGCGAAGCGGGAACATGGCAGTTGTTGTTGACCATGGATGCAAATACTCTTGTTGTTATCTTCTGTATACTTCTTGCTGCCTGGCTTCTTAAAGGATAATGTAATAAAAGACCTCAGTTTCACTTCATTTGCTGCCTCTATCCACGCAGATCAAAGAAAAGCTAACATGAATGGTTATGAAGGTAAAGTGGTGCGGTCCTTCGTTATATATAAATCTATCCTCTGAGATTTTCAGTGCTTTTGTTTCGACGAACTATCATGGGTTATAATCGAGTAGCTGATGTTGTTTCTTTGGAACAGAATCGCCGAGAATCTGAGAGGGTAGATTATATATAACGAGGGACTAACACTTCCACCCTACATTCTATACTTACTCATGTTAGCCTTTCCTTGGTCTCCGTGAATAGAGGTAGCAAATGAAGTGGAGGGGCAAGGTGCTTTGAAGATAGCGATGGAGGACTTATCTTTCTACTCGCATATCTTACTACCAATGAGTTTCAATACAGTTTTCCCAATTGGCCAAAGGATTCCTCATTATGCTCAAGTCTAAAGTGCTAATATGCAGATTTATACCTATTGACAGGCGTATCTCTATACTAAATACGTCACTGCTGCCAGGACATAGGGCTTAAACAATTGGCGGCGTATCCAGGCATGGCCTTTATTAAGCACTAAAAATATCGCTCCTTCACTGCATTTTTAGTGTCCGCGAAGGAAGCGCCGAGGCTCACAAGACCAACCTTTCGGGTCAAAACCTCGGATAGACGGAAGAAGTCTGCGAAGGTGCTTCGCAATATTATGGGTACATCATGAGTTATTTACCTATTTGAAGGCATAACAGTGATGATAACCTGGAAGAATTATATCAAATCACAAAATTGAACTACACTCGGGACTTTCCGTTAAGGGGAGACATCAATAGTTCATTCTCGCAAAGTGCCGATTGTAACTTACGCATTGCTGACCATGAATTGGAGAGCAGGATGAACGGGAACGATTTGGCTTGTCACACTTGCTTTGGAGTTAGATTTAGAAGAAACTCATGCAACGTCTATATTTTATAGGCCAATGATTGTTCAATATTAAGAAATAACTTAAGGTCTGAGGACTTCGCCCTTCTCCCGCGTTGAAATTTTGAGTCATGAAACCGAACTAATGACAGCTGCTAGAACTTCGTAGCATGATTCGTCCTGTACTGTTTTGTAATATTACACACAGTATATTCAGCCTTTGCAGCAAAACTCACTGGGCCGAATCAAATTTGGCAAGCGTCATGGTTGGTTCATCTATCCTTGTTGGCTATGCCCGCTTCCTTGGCTTATGCTCGACGTTGTGTACGAAGTATCTAGTCCTACTCCAACGAGATTGGACCGGAATAGTTTCGCTGTTGACGACGTGGTCACTGAAGTTCCACGTGTAGCCGGATGTCCAGGTTCTGTAAAACGCTCCTGAAAGCTGAAGTCCCTTTTGCACCGCTGACCGCAACGTCTTGAAAACATGATAATGGGTAGACAGACCAACTAAACATATACAATCCCTTAATTTTAAATGTATGCATGAATAATGTTTCCGGTAATAAGCGGAGCTTCTATCCGGTGTGGAATATGTGACTTAACATGTTACAGAGGACAGATATACAATTCCATGGCACAGGATATATGAGTGCACGTATAACCTTAAGCAGGGGGAAAGGGGGGGAGGCTGGAGGGGGGGTTGGTTAGGCCTTTCCATGAACTTCGGAAATCGTAGACGGATCACCAGAGCACAGGCGCCAAGGGCCATACACACTGCAACCGCGTACGTTCATGATAAGTGACATTGGCATGGTCCACGTGTTGGCCGGAGGTAGGCAATTGACGAGCTCTTGAGTAACTCTATTAGATTGCCAGATTGCACACGAAACGCTCCTGTGTAAGAAAACGAAACTTCACGATAATACGGATCAGTCTAGATCTTCGATGATTGGGGTTAAACAAAGGTTTGCATGAGTAATTTCTTTGAAAACCGCAAGTCTATTGGGTATCTGAGATTTACATGCCAATGGATACACAGCGAGTAGTATAGAATTAGCGGCGTACTACGATGAAGCATTCTCGCTCCCAACCGAGGAACGGAAACGGGACGTTATCAAAGTTATCTTCCACACGAGGTTCGTGATGAGCGTGCTACATCAGCTTCGGCACTTGAGTATGTGGAGGAAATTCCCGCGCTCGTTCAACGCAAAGAAAGCAACTCCTGTATCCACGTGGATATATATATTGATATGTCTTCTCATCGCTCGACCATCACTCAAAAAAGACAAGCACGTATCCGTCTCGGCCATCACAGTCATCAACCACTATCATACTTAATCACACACGTCGCCTCCCATCCATTCAGTTCAGAATGACGAACCACGCAAAATACCAAGAAGCCGAGGAGTGGGTTGACTACTTCACGAATTTGGCACGAAAGATCAGACATATCTGGGCCAATCTAGCAACTCCGTCCTTCGCGCAATTCAGCGAAGCCCCCCCGACCGCGCGACCACATATCGAAATCAAGCACGATTCGTGCCAGGTTTCTATGTCGGTGAATACCGATGCCTTAGCGGCGGATTGGTCGATGCGAGAGGAAAAGCATGCAGAGAGAGTCCCCTGTCGAAACAGGGACGGGTCGGAGGCCAGAACTGGGACTCAACAGGATGAGCCTAATTTCATCTTTGGTGGTGCGGCACGGCAACAGGAGCAACCACCCAAGAACATTCAGATGCAGTGCATGACCAGCAACACTACGATTACTGTTTCTCACAACTCTAATCGCCCGGTGGGAGTAAATCTTGGTATGAATGGGCTGAGCACAGCTTTAGGTCTGGGAGGTGGTATGCTGGGACGGGGCCACCGACGCGCGTTTCTATCTATTGATGGAAACATTCCTGCTATCATCGCTTGTGTGCTTCTCGTGATCTGGTTTTTCAGATGATAATTCTACACAGACTAAAAGACTGGACTTCCTCTTTACTTACTACATCTATTCATGGCGGAGTAACAAGTGAAGAGGATAGTAATGGACGGAAACGAAGGACCTACCTTTCTTCTTAGCTGCGTTATTAGCAATGAGTTTAATTTTCAATTGATCAAAAGATTCTTCGTCATGCTCAAGTCCCAAGTGCAAATACGTAGATTCATATGGGTAGGCATAGGACTTGAACGACATGGCCTTTATTAAGCATCAAAAAAACTCGCCTCTTCACTGCATTTTTAGTGCCCACGAGGAATTGATGGTTGAGAGCAGCGAATCCATTCATTAGACCGTACACCGAAACGATCACTACTACCAAAAAAACTAAGTTGGTAGGTGGCCTGATTAATCCCAAACACCCCAGCTCCTCTCGAGTGAAGAAAACAAAGCGGTCGCATACGGGATATCAAGTCCATCATGATGAATCATACCCCAGTCTCCCTGATCAATTGAGATGTGCATATAAACATGTATATATATATATACCCGCCAACGCCTTTGAACTCCTTGCTCTTCCAAAAAAAAAGGCTGAAATCATTTTCATTCCCGCGGATGCTGTCAAGCAAAAATGCCGGTAAGGACTTCAATCTGTAAACAACAACGCATGGTTTTCCCCTATTCATCACAACACCATACTCCCACCACCTCCTCCACTATCCATTTTATTCCACGCATATGTCCCATCACCGCGGCATGAATCGCAAGGCCCAGAAGGCCTCAACCTAAGAGCGGCCCTTAGCCGCGCGACCAGCGGGCGCGCTCACGTTACGATCCGCCGACACGCCGGTCACCATCTGTCTGCGGGGTGTCACTCCGCTCTTAGCGCGTCCCCGGCGTTCCCTTATCTGGGCCAGGGCTTGCTCGCGGGTCATGGTCGGCGTCAGCGCCGGGTTGTTCACGTCGAAAGACGGCGCACGTCCATGTTTTGCAATATAGGAAGCCGAATTGGGCTTCGCGTTCTCGTCCTGGATGGGGATTGTAGTCGTCGTCGTTGTCACGGTGTAGAGAGTCGCGGATGTGTGAGGTCGAAAATCAGATGACGGTTCCATGTGAATGGGTGCACCGGGCGAGTCGTCCGTCTCTACTATTGGCGCATCGTCGTCCTCGTCATCTATAGCGCATGAGATGTCGTCTCTTGCGGTAGGAATTGTGAACGCCTCGCTTGCGCGAGGTGCGTTAAGGAGTGAAAGTAAAGATGTTCGCTCTTTTGCCATGAGAGCGAATGTTGGTGGCTCAACTGAGGGGGTTCGGGCGTAACGAGGAGGTTCATGCTGCGGGTCTACAGGTGTAGGGGGCTGCAGTGTAGCCCCCCCGTCGTCCTCATCCTGTTCCATTGCCTCTAGTTCATGCTGGGAGAGCGTACGAAAAATGCCTTCTGAAGGGACAAATATGGTTGAACGACGGGTTTCCCTCCGCTTTGGCTGTTCTGGCTGTTCCTCGGATTCCTCTTGAGCATCGCCCATTAGACGCTCCATCGTTCGAGGCTCAGGAATCTCCGTTTCTTGTCCTAACTCTAACTGCATGGTCTTTGCAGCCGGTGAAGGCCTGCTTGACTCAGCGTTTTGACCTAGTATCACTAGGTCTGATGGATCGACAATTTCGATTGGCACAGTTCGCTCCCTACGAGCTGGCGACATTATACTTCGGCGTAGGGGAGAGAAAGATTTGCGTTGGGTGGGACGTAACTCAAGTTCAGCCTGAACGAAATCAAGATGGTCCTGTGTTCGGTCTGCTCTCTGCTTCTCCCACTGCCAGAGCCGCGTCAGCTCTTCGATCTCGGCTTCGGTTGCGGCCGAGGATACTATCTCGAATGCCGATAACGACTCCCGGCCCTGGAAACTCTTTCTGGGAGAGGCGAATTCGCTGTCCGGGTTCTCTGGGGGCAGCGGTAGGCGTCCTTCGGCTGCTATCCTGGCAATCTCTTCACTCTTGGCGGCGGCCTTGAAGGCATCTCGCTCCTCCTCGAGGAACACAATGCGCTCTCGGGCAGTGTCTAATTCTTGCTGTAATTGCACCAATTGATAGCGCGTAGCAAATGCCTCTTGCTCTCGTGCCTTACTCAGCTCCTTTTCGCGCTCGAGGCATTCTTCAGTTGATTTGATGGAAATTCGTGCAGATTTCAGCTCCTCTTGTAACTTGAGGATGGACGACTGTGACTTGAAAGTTTCCTTGCGTGCTCGTCGTATTTCCTTCTCCCATATGGCCTGAGTATGCGAATAAGTCTCTTTGGCTCGTCCGTAGTTCTCCTGTGGCAATTTCACGGCGTTAGTAGCGAAAACAGCGACGGCTTCTCACATGGCATGGCGCGACCTAACATACCATGACAGTTTCCAATCTCTCTCCGACCTTGCGTTCCCGTTCACGGCCCTCGTCTACTTGCTTGCGGAGAGCGCGGGCTTCTTCTCTATACCTACGCATCTCGGTCTCAGCCTCCTCTCTGCCTATCATGGCGCGCTTGAGGGCCGCATCAGCCGTCATTCTCTCAAGCTGCTTCGACATGGATGTGGCGTTGGGCTGTAAATGCGATAGGTTGTTGAACTGGCGGATCTTATCGTGTACATCGCTGTCTCGCTCTCGCTGGACGCTGTTTCGGATCGAGGCGAGCATGGGGTTCTGTTGGTTGACGCGGTCAGGCGAAATGGGTTGAAGCGGTGTCGCATTTGCGCCGGGCGAGCCAGGTGGGCTCATGGCGTCGTCTTCCATCTTGATATATTGGCCACTCGTGCGAGGATGCAGTTGAGTTAAATCTGTAGAAATCCCGATTTCAAAGAATACCTATTCGATGTATTAGGGCGATACAAGTGTGGAACGGACTTGCAGTGTTATCGTTTTGTGACTGCTTGCCGAAACTATTGATAAGATCACTAATTTAGGTGCCTATGTATGTATATGTTTACTGCTAACGTGGGGCCGCGTTGCCGTGCCAATACTTGCCTCGAATGATCAAATATCATCATTAGTCCAGTTGGCACGCCTGTTAACAACTGCCAGCACATTCCCCCGCTAAACCCCACGTCACAATGAAGAATTCAATACTAATCGGCTATCATAGCTCCATAGTTTCTTCTGGCTGATGAGTCTACTTACTCATCGTTAGATTTCAATCTTATCTTCAATAAGGAATAATTCCAGTCGATAGGGTAGTCTTATCGTATTATACTATTATGCTTCGATTGACCCGATTATGATGAAATCTCCTCGTGTGTTCCAATTGAATACGAAGCGCTGCAAAACCGAAGACTGGGTCAGGCAAGGTTACGAATAGTTATGATGTCGGTGGCTCATTATGCATGACAGTAACCACTATTCGACAAATCGCTTGTGTGAATCGCTACTGTCTGTTCGAATCGAGGTGTCGCGCCCCACCGTCGATTTCGAGTCGAAATGTCGCATTAACTTAATGTAGCTAGAGAAACATCTTTTTTATATGGGGTTCTAGATGAATTTCGAAACGAAATGTCGGCGACATTTCGTTCTGAAGACTTCGAAACGAAATGTCGTACGACATTTCGTTCTGAAATTCATCCAGAACCCCATATAAAATTCTTAATACTTATAGTTAGGGCGACATCTCGATTCGAAATCGCCTGTGGGGCGCGACACCTCGATTCGAACAGACAGTACCAACTCTTCCCGCATGATGTGAAACATGACTGGGATGACCCATGTAGAGCCTGGTAAGAGCTTGGATTGAATGCTCCCGATGAGTCCGCCCCCCGCCGGACTCCTATTTTACTAGAGTGTACATACATGAGCGCTGTCGATGCATTCTCAACAGCAAAGATAGCTCAAGCCAGGAGCGTGAGCCGAGAAAGAAACGCCAACGCCGAAACCCGAGTGTCCACTCTATATTAATGCCAAGCAACACGCCGCAACATGTCCAACTACTCCACACGTTGACATTAGTTGCACCTGATGCTCTTTTCGCTTCGACAAACGCCGCAAAGTATGGATCCTTTTAATGGTCATCGCAGTCGGTTGAGTCCCAAACTCGTTGTGGGCGAGCCAACCGCTCCAAAGGTATCATAGAAGTTAAGTAGATAGGAAAGTCCGCCTAATCTTAGTCGAGATGTAGTCTTCAAGAGGTGGCCTGGTGAGACATATCACTGGCGCTTTCCTTTGCCTGAACTTTGCTGGCACGGAAAACATCCCCGACCCAGGTAAGGGCCTCCGACGTGACCACAAGTCCGGCCGAGATCAAGGCCTTGCCGGAGGTTACCAGTCCCTCTCCGCCAACCTTCTTATACTCGGAGTTGTAAACATCGAAGACATGATTCTTCGTCTCCAAGCCCTTACGAACGGGGAAGAAGATGATGGCCTTGCCGTCTGACACAAGCTCATCCGTGGGCTTCTTGAGAGAAGGGATGCGCTCGTCGATCTTGCTCAGTGCATCGTCGCCAATGGCATCGGCCTTCTTGACGTAAGGCGAAACATACTGGTACGGTTTGTTGAGGTAGGGCAAAATGGGCTTGGCGAAGGTCTGGTAAGCGGAATCGCTCAACTCAATGGACTTCTGGCCATAGGGATTCTTCTTGAAATAGGCTATGCTGTCGTTGACGACTGGGTAGCCGGTAATGTGCTGCAACGAGGTCATGTTAGCTGGATGTTGATTGCTAGTCGCCCGTCGAGGAAAATTGGGAGGCTTACCGACAGGGTCGCCGACGAGGGGGGTATCTCGCCATTTACTTGAGGAGCCATCGCGAACGAAAAGAGGAGACTCGACGTAAATGATGCTGATCGGAGGGGCCTGGCGAGACTGGATCGTCAGTTAGTTATGGATGAACAAGAGAGAGAGAGAGGGACAGAGTTCGGCAAGCCGGAAAGTTAAAATCCAACTCAGCGAGGCACCGAAGCAGGCTTACACAGTGGGATTGATGCTAGCAGTTGACGGATAAGTAACAAAAAAAAAATTCAAACGGTGCGGGAAACGAAGGCAGATAATTTAATGGCCGTGATAGGGCACTGGCTTGAGACAACTGAGAGAGCGCACAGCAAGAAGCTCAGATTTTGCTATGCAGAGGAAGAAAGGGAGCGCGTAACGGGTGCAGACAGTGGAATGTACATCAAATTGCGAAATAGAGATTGACCATATACTTACTTTGCTATCTTCCCTCTCAGGTATGTAGGCCAAGACACGAAGATAGGAGGAGGAGGAACAATATAGGTACTAGGTATTGAGGACGGACGCGGTACATAAGAAGAAGAAAACGGTTCTCATTCTTTGATCCTGATTTAGATAGGCTGACTGGGACTTGTCGTGGCTGTTTCGCATGTGCCTTTTCCCTTCTCCGAGGATCAGCGAGCACTGATAGTCGGCAAGTTCCTGTCCGTGCTCTGTTGCATAGCTACTATGTTAGCGAACTTGTGATAGTGGGAAGACCAACCCTTGCGATGGGACCGCTGGGCATATGCAATCCATACGACCGATGAAGTCATTGGCCGGAACATGGCGGCGGTCCTGGGCGATTCGACAGTGGCCCCTGTAGGCCATGCTGAAGTGGGGCTTCATTATCAGAGCTCCAGTGGATCTCTGCAGGCACGCCAGCAGGCTCGGTCGCCAGCTCAGTAGATCACTGGCCTGAACTGCCGGGTGTGTATCAAAATACCTGGCGAAGGGTAGTGTCGGGCGCTACCTATGGTATGTTTCTAAGATAAATTCGCGTGTTCTGGTTAGCTAAGAGGAACGACCTGCCTGAGATACCTCACGATTAAGGAAACCAATACGCCTCAAGGACCCGTTTTAGCGTCCCCACACTCAGGCTGTGATATCTCTACCCTTGTCTGGCATGTGAAAGTCAGAGCGCACATAAGTAATTACACCTGCTATGGGTAATACATGCGAACGATAAAAAGACCGACTATTTCGAACGAGTTACAGCATACTGAATACTTTTGCACCTCGGAGTTCTTGTACATTTACCCGAAATTATTCTACAGTAAGTCGGGCCGTTCGGGGTTCGATTAGACCAAATGTACGGTGAGTTGTCTGTGATGGAGCTTCATGATTCACAGCGAATCATCCGCTGTCCTCAGTGTAAAACAGATTGACGAACGTAGGCATACCTTACATCAAAATCCTATCATTATGTACTTACGTACCCCCTTTACAAGACCCGTATTGATAAGCGGAACTTCCTGAGACAAGGGCGTTAGTTAAACTTTACGATGCATAACCAACGGCTGAGGTCCACGCTGATCAAGTAGCTAGGCATTAGGCAGCCTCAGAATTATTGGAAAAAACCATAGCCATAGTGGCTTGAAATTGTGTAATAGTCCCAACGACACCTTGGTTCAATCGCCTAGGTACGACGGGTGCCGACGTGGCTCTTCGCCACTCAAACACATTTAGGCTTTTACATGATTTCCTTCCCTCAAAAGATGAGGTCCAATTGATTCATACTCTAGTGATGTCTACACTATTCAACAATGGTGATGTGTCGCTCTTTTACTCAGGTACGACGCACGGTGCAGATAACCCATGTGTACTGTCACACACGTAGTAGGATGCGGGAAGCCCCACCATTCCGTTGCCAGATCTTACAATCCCGAAATGTTTCTCTACAGTACTTAGGTAGGTACTTGGTTACATTCACATGTCAGATCATTAGCTGTTGTACAGTGCAGCACGCTACACTGGCGAGCTCACCTAGCTAAGTACCTAAGTACCCATTGAGGCTGAGCTGCTGAATGGGATATTGCGAACTTTTTATATTCTCCGTCACATGCAAGCATTACCGAAAACGACCTTCGTTGTATCTCTCTTGTCCTCCCTCTCTGAAAATCTAACTAGTTTTATTTGGATAAAACCAAGACTCCGACGTCACATAAGCGCTGCAAAGTTGCAATTTGGGGTCACAACGATGCAAGAATACAGCGACCGTGCGCGACGCAAAACACTACTAGCTTTATCTTTACGCTGTGAAATTGTACTTTTTCCTCGCCTGCTTCTCGATGAACGAGGGCAATATGTAGTAAAGATGATGGGCGATGGCATAGGGCATCCAAGGTAACACTATGTTGCCGCGTAACCCCTCATCCACCGCGTCGGCACATCTGCTCGCAACATATTCCAGCTTGAGACCTTTCTTGTTCTTTTCATCTATCTTCGGGCTCAGGTGCGCGTCGACAGCTGAGGATCGGAAATTGCCCTCGATCGTAGCTGGTAGTACGCATGTGAACGCGATCTCTGGATGCTCAATGGCGAGAGATTGAAATAACAGCAGGGAGGCAGCCTTCGTCGCAGCGTACAGCCCCCGCGTAGGCGCCGGCACAATAGCGGCGACTGATGAAACTAGCAAGATGGCAGGCGAAGGTGAAGTGCGCTTCAACATCGGAATGAACGTCAACGCGGCTGTGAGTGGTCCAAAAAAGTTGCCCCGTACTGCCCGGTCTGCGATTTCGGTGGCGAATCGAACGCTTCCTGCATTAGGATCCTCATTACCGGATTTAATACCGGTCAACGCCATCACAGGCTGCACGGCCGAAACCCCAGCACATACATGCAGTGTGTCTAGACCGCCCCATTGTTGCAACAGCAGCTCCCGTAGTTCTTCCATGTTTGCTACCTCGGTGAGGTCAGCAACAAATAGAAGACACCCATCGCCGCATTCTTGTGCTAATTCAGCAAGCGGCTCGCTCCTCCGGGCAACGGCGCAGACTTTAGCACCGCGGGCGGCATACTGTTTCGCCAGGGTGCGACCAAGACCACTAGATGCACCCAAGATAAGGACACGCTCCTCGGTTGGCTGGACGAGTTTGGATCTATGTTTTCTTGTCCTGATAATACGACGTAGAACAAAGACAGCTGCGAGTGCCGTAACTGCACCTGCTAGATACGTGGAAGAGGGCATTGGAGTTCAATAATTTGGAAGGGGTACGACTTAAACTAGGTCGTTAAGACATGCTTGATATACCCCACCAAGGTAGGATTTTGTAGTAGCAATGGTTCAAGAATTTAGACGAGCCCATTTTGAGACATGATTGTTATATTCCTTTTTAAAGAATAACACGGATTACTACATTTTCGAGCATTGAGTGACTATTTAGAGGATACTCAGTGACATATATTCCTACCGAACTGACCTGGGTCCCACGCCATTTCTTTTAAAATACTAGGAAAGCTCCTGAGTTCTAACAACGTGCAATTCAAAGAAAGGGTTTCATAACATTACATCGTAGGGAACACAGTCTGTGACTACCGGATCACGGCACAGCTGTCGTTTTAATATTTTTCATCGAGCATCAACGTCATGGATTGCCATAACTGATATTTGTCACGAACTGTATTGAACCACCGTGAATCCATCTGTTACACTCTGACAACACTAGACGATAGGCCTTCTTCTAGGGACTCGAACCCCGAGTTTTACAAAAACAACAAATGAGCGATTCCGATAACCTTATGAAGAAATCGAAAACATAACAGAGCGTATGAAGCGTGAGAGGAAGTATGCTGGTTGCAAACATTTAAACAGAGGTTACAGAAGGAAAGTCTTAACTCATTCATATGAATCTAGGAAATCAAATCACTCCGAGTCATCGGTGTCCTCCTCTTCTTCCTTGTCTTTTTTCTTCTTGTCTTTCGACTTCTCAAATTTCACACTATCATCCTTCACTTTCTTACCCTTCTTCGTTACAGTCTTTGAGCTGGATTCTTTCTTAGGCTTAGCTTTGGATTTTCTCTTCTTGTTCTTCCCATGGTCAGAGTCAGAGTCATCGGATTGATCTTGATCCTCTTTCTTTCTCGATTTGTCGGGGTCCGACTCGCTGCTATTATCGCGTTCATCTGAATCCTGGTCTGAGGAATCTTCGGTTTCAGTAAGAAATGAATTGGACTTCGGAGAAAACTCTACAGCTCTGATGAAATCTCTTTTGGCGACTCTTTCTTCGTTGTAGCCATGAGTTGCTTTTAGGTACTCGTTGAACTGGGTTGTAGTATTAGCAACTACCTTAAAGTACCTTAGCTTCACTACTGGATTCGCTTGTTTATCTGGGTTCTTCGATTTATTCTTTTTCCCTCTGGCCTGGAACTCGGATAATGCTAGCACTGATTGAAACGCGTTACGAATCTGGCGACCGTTCCATCCGAGGATCTTGTAGTTTTTCTTGGCCCAGTTTAGGATTTCGTCTTCCGTGTCGGTATACTCAAATGGAGGCAACTCCTTTTTCTTGCGCTCCTCATTCATATTGGCGATACGAGCGAAATTGTTGGTGAAGATGTCATTTGTTTGTTTCTTGGTCAACTTCGGATAGTACAGGGTAAGATGAAGGCGGGACCGGAATGCGTCATCAATGGCGCCAACTCGGTTCGTCGTCAGGAAGAGTATTCCCGAGTAATACTCTAGGATGCGTAGGAACACTAGAAGGAGGCATTAGATAGTCAGTCATCAAAGCAATGTGTTGTTGGTCTAACTTACCCGACACGAGGCCATTCCTTTGCACGTCTTTTTGCTACTTCGCGTAAGCATGAGAAATTTGTAATAATTTGGAGGGGGGCATACGTCTCTTTTCGCAAGGAATACATCGGCCTCGTCAAGCAGGAGAACACAACCCCATCTATGTGCCAGTTTGAAGTGAGTCTCCATATTCCTCTCCACATCTTCGGCATAGTACCCAATGTCACCTGCTCGGTGAGTTAGTCGAACCATTCAAGACAATGAGAGCGCGCACTAATTGCACACAAGACTTACCGCACGTGATTGGGTAAAGCGGCTTCTTCGTGTGTGCAGCGACACATTCTAAATATTCATTATTACAGTTCAGACCGAGTATTATACCGATTGCACACTAACCTGCGGTGGAAGTTTTACCTACGCCGGGGACACCATGCAAAAGAACGATACATCCCTTACCTTTGCTGAGACTGAGCAATCAGGTATATCACAGCCTTGTTGATAATTGCTACTTACCTTTGCCCCTTACTAAATCCATCCCCTTTGTTCCCTCTTTGTCACTTGTGTGAGTTCCAACCAGTGCTTGAACCAATTCTTGATGACCGTGGGGCAGGAAAAGGTTCTCCCATTCACTGTTCTGTTCGACTTCTTGAAGTAAGTTGATGTCCAGAAGCGCTTTTCACCGAACCATTAGCAATCGCAGCCTACGTCTATTTGAGACGATCTTGACAGCCCTCGATAAAGAAGCTCACTTACCCCATTTACGGTTCCGCAGCGCGAAGCCTGGCACTGTGCCTGGCAGAAGCCTCACCATGTCCATATCCTCCATGATGTGTCGAAAATGTTTCCTCCCCGCACTTCCTCGTTGTTTCAAGGTTTCGTAATTTTCCAGGACGAGTCTAGTTTCGGTAATGAAGCCGTATCGCCCTCTATCAGACGACTCTTTGAAAACGTTGCCAGCACATGATGCGTCAAAGCACCAAGGGTTAGAGCATGAAGACTTTCCCATAACTTCATAAGTGTCTTCGTACGGTCTCTCTAACCAAATATTCGAGGGCGAACTCAGTTTCGGGACTTCGATAAACCGAGCTCCAAGATCCCCATCGCCCACGAAGGCATGTTTGATATCTACGATGACTGGGCTATTAATCTCTTCCCTATTTGGACCGGTGGTCAACCCTTCGTACTGTTTGTGAGAAACCCTTGTCAGCTGAAGGAATGATTTCCCTCTATCTGATAATGTATGATCGGTGGCGTATTCAATGGGGTACACTTGAAGACTTCGGATATCTAGTTCTCCCTCGTAAGGCTTGAATACGAAAACCTCTGGAACAGCCCCGTATGTAAGGCCATTGAACTCAATGTAAAAACAAAGTATTTCCAAATGGTTGTAACTGCTCCTGACTGTTGTAGAAATCGGGACCGCCGGTGGGATGTCCTCTGATAAAATTGGCAAGTCCGGCAAATCCACGTTCGTTGGAGCGAGGGACGTTTTAACAGACTTCTTTTTTTTCGATGAGGTCAAGAGTTCTGTCCATAGCGCGCCCCCGATAGTTGAGATGACACGGTAAGCTTGTGGCGTGTGCCTTCGTATCGGTTGATGTATGGGAGAACCATACATCTGAATTTTTTCGTCCTGTCCGACTTCACGAAGGGGACAGTAGATTGTCTTCCTCGAGTCAAACAACATCCAGAGATTCTCGAAGGCCACACGTTCTTCCTTCGCTTCTCTAAGGCGGTTAAAAAGTTTGACGTGTTTCCCCAGATATTTGTCGACAAATGCCACGAAACTCTGGAAGTGAGGTAGAGCAGCAGGTTTATCGAAGGACAGTGGGCTCTCTTCGTGGTCGGCCTTCGGCTCTGCCGTGTTCGGCTGAGACTGCTGCACGCTTTCCGTCATGCTCCTATATAATTGTTAAACCCGAGCGGGCAACATATATGAGTAGTAAACTCACCCGAAGTTATTTTCAAGCTTTAGAAGTTGCTCCTTTATACGGCTAATGTTCCTGATCACTCCCTTGAAGGGTTTCCTGAAGCGGAGCGTGCGACTAGAATCCAGACCGATCCTGAGCTCCCACTCAAAAAACTCAGTAATGGGCTCAGATTGAACACAGAAGGCGATAATGTCGATATCACTTGCATGCGGTGACTCAGATACTGACGTGTCACTTGGCATACCCATTTCTTCGCTTAACCACGAGTATAGAACCTGAATGAGATATTTGGCTCGGTTGCACATACAGGCGTCTCTCTGGATTCCGTCGTGAGCTTTTGGATGACCTCCGTCTTCTTTGAGATGGTTAACGAGGTTGCAGAAGCGTACATCGAAGACAGTAGATTCATCTGCATCTTTAGGGCTTGGACTAGTATCCATTTCCTGTTGCTTCCGAGCAGAGTCCATGCTGATATTGTCTTCCAGCTTATCCATACGCTTCTCTAGGACTCTTAGATAGTCCATAAGTCCTGCAATGAAATTCATTCCCTTACGCATTGATTTTTTTCCAGATTTGTGTCGCACCATCGAGCTTACTCGATAAGTTGCATGAAGAAGTTTCTGATCACATTTTCTCCATGCGTCCTTGTTACCACGTGAACCATCGTCAGACTCGCCAAAAACATCGGAATCGTCGGACTCATCAGATTCGTATTCATCAGACTCAGAATCAGCATTAGCTGTTCCAGGAGTCTTTCTTGATGACTTGTCCTTTGGCATACTCTCATTGGACCGGGCCGGCTTCTCGGCGCTGGAATGTTTCAAGGAATCCTGGATATTTTTCTTCGCTATGGCTTCATCTGTCTCGGTATTTCCTTGAAGAAGCTCAATTTTGATGTTGTTATCAATTGGCTTAGCCTTGTAGTCGGAAGACGCCTTGGAATTCGATGAACTATGGCCTACATGTGAGTTATCAATCGTCGGAACGGTGATTTCTGAGCAACCCTCCAGCTTTTTGGGAGTGGATTGTGATCCTATTGCAGATTAGTCTCGCGTTAGTTCGAAGGCGTTTCAAAGGTGTCAAATCATACCACTCTCTGCCTCCGTATCCATCTTCAAAGAGGTTTTAGCTGGCTAGAAAGTTATACCAACTGCCTTAGGAGCCTTTTTCAATTGTAGATAATTCCAATCAGGGACTGTCGACGCTTGAAAATAAGCGGTTGTGGTAGCGATCTATTGAAACCTAAAGTTATGTTCAAGATTTTAAACAAGAACTCACGGGAGATATAGCCCTCAATAGACTTGATGATTGCTCAATTTTTCGAGCGTAATAAGCTCAAAATATCTCTTGGAGGCCAGGACCTCCTAGTTACAGTAGTAAAAAAAAAAAAAAATCAAGGCTGGCTCTGGCAGAAAGAGGACTGCCAATGCATGGTCATCAGCACAAAGCTGGCTGCGACTGATGTATAGCAAGCTGCCAAGTCTCAAGGTTCCCACCACGATGATTGGGGGCCTAAAATCCTGTCGGCTGATGTTTGCATTAGGACTGTCAGCGACTTCTCACGACTAATGAAGCAGGCTGGGAGGTTCCGCGTTGCCAACGTCGGGCTTTGGTCATCCCTGCGCCATACCTAATTGCGAATAGAGTATCGTTACGTTTGGCTGACCAATGAAATTGATATTCATGATGTTAAAAATACACATAAGATTACCACCCCCCTGTTTACATGCAGAAGAAGGGTTACGCCCGAACAATCGCAGAATGGGCCCTGGCTGTTCAAGCTTCTACGAAGCTCCAGACCACAAAACAAGAAATAATGCCAATCAAGACAGAATGTGCAGAATCTGGTTAATTAAGCGGCGAAATTTTCTATTGAAGGCGTCTTTAGTTGGTATCATACCACGGATGTAGGGATGCCTAGTATATAGTAATGCCCATGTTCATAGTGATAGAGCTGAATACGATGGCTTTTTAGTTTCGCCGAATAAGTATTAGACCTATGTAAAGGGTCCTCTCATTGGAGATTGCTTTTGATGGGGGGCCATACTTGCCAACTTCATTGCTTCTTCCCCTAAATATAGGACTGCAGCTGGTTGCAGCAGCCTTTACTCTGCGCAGTAATCTGCATTTCTATTAGGTGACTGGTCGGGACCGACGCATAGCCTCCAAAGCGAAATGCTTAGTTCAAATTCCAGCTGCGAGAATCACGACAAGGCTCATACAATTCATCTCACTATAATTCGTTTTAGTCTTTGACACATTTGGGCTGGTGAAACTTTGCGACAAGAAACCTATTTTTAATGGAGCCGCCCGATAATTTAGTCCGCCGGAAACGGTGGCTCACGAACGAGCCTGCCGAGTTTGTAGAGAATGGTGCAGTTCTCAGAGCGCTTTTTGATCTTGCCGAATCCCCTGAAGAGTTGGAAGACTTAAAATATGTGGATAAATTCTCGGAGTATTCGCCTGGTTTGGAGAGATTCATGCCCAAAGACACGGTTCTAAAGTAAGGATCATCTTACGTTTGTAAAAGCTACAAGTGTCTAACTTGGTGAAGCGATTCGAGATTTTATCAGGAGTCGAGGAAGATGAGGCTTGAGTTTCAACAAAGACTTGAAGGATTTGCTTGTATGTTGAAAAGCAGGAATGTAGATAAAGAGCTGCGCGTCAAAATCAAGGACCCCAAGGACTTCGATATCACTTACATACTTGAGATCATCGATAAGATTGAAAAGCACGCAACCACGAAAAGACCCTATAAAGCCTTCGTCAGGAGATGCTTTCACAGATTTGAAGAGAATAAGGCCGTCATTGAAGGCATTATAAGTTTCGTTCCCGATGATATATATGGTTCATTGATCTCTGGAGGCTTTACTTTGATTCTGGCGGTGAGTTATAGCTATGGCGCATCTACCAGCGATTGAATAATAAAGTCTTACATTTTATTTTTCCTCTCAGGGTCTCGAGAAACACACAGAGGAGCGTGAAGCCACCAAGAAATTCTTGACAGAGATCCAAGACAGACTAGGGGGAATCCAGCGCTTGCATGCCATACATCGCGGATCGCCTGAGATTCATTCATGTGCCGATGCCATTCTGGTTTCCGTTTTCACCGTCCTGGAGCGGATAATGGAAAAGATCACGAAAGACTGGCAGAGTAAGATGTCTGGGCTTTCATAAAGTGTAAAAATTTTAGATTGAGCTCCTAACCTTTCATAGGCAGTTTTCTCGATCCCCTGAGAGCAGTCGGTAGTAATGCGAGAAAGCTTATTGGGAAAGGGCGTAAAACAAAGTTGCTTAACGAAAGCGATGGCGCTATCACTACGTCTCTCGAGCCACAGGTCAAGATTGATAATACTAAAAATATTCCTGAAGCTTTAGCGGAATTGCAAAGGTGTATCGACCGATTCCAAAGCGAAGTTGACATGGCTACGACAGAAATGATTGGAAGCATCGATAAAAATACGAAATGTAAGGGAGAGAATCAATGTCCCACTGTTCATCCCTCGTTACGGAGTCCAAGCATCTAGGTAGCTTGATCTACGTCTTCGCTAACATACATCAGTACTCCCCAAAGCCGTAATTTGGATAGCCCGGAATATGGGGGCCACGATGAAAAGAAATGAAGATCTCCTCATCAGAGTTCAAGACGCATTGTGTCAAGTTCTCAGGAGTAATTCTTTCATCAACAACAGAACTGCGCAAGGTAAATACACCAAACATACTCGCGCCGGTCTGTGCTGACAAGCGGATGGAGTGGATCTCAAAGAGATGGAACAGAACAGCCTAGAGCAGACGGCTCGATCCAAACGTCGCCTCCAGAAGGAAAGCAGTCGTGCAATATCAAAGTGGCTTTCCGGGCTCTCTGGCTTCAATTATGACTCGATGATAGATATCAATGATTGCATGGAACACATGGAACAGCTAGATGGCAACGACAAGAACGTATCGGAACGAATTGTAGATTCAGAGCAACTCAACGACTGGCTTCAGGATGAGCCGTCCAGCTTCCTGATGGTCGACCTACAGACGCCGCAAAGCGAATTGAATAACCCCTTATCATTCACAAGCGCCCTATTAGCGATGAGTTTGCGGAGCACCGAGAAATACCCCGT
Source organism: Xylaria curta (assembly GCA_022495235.1). Lineage (NCBI taxonomy): Eukaryota > Fungi > Ascomycota > Sordariomycetes > Xylariales > Xylariaceae > Xylaria > Xylaria curta. The sequence continues at coordinate 1,445,749 of MU375893.1, read as the reverse complement.
CCTATCGTTCTTTTGTATGCACCGAAACATGGAATCTCCAGACGAGGCATCGTCGGGACCATTAGGCATGATCAAAAGTCTCAATGGACAGCTGCTGGATTTCATGAACCAAAAGCGACCAGATTCTAATGTCGCGCAATTGAAAAAAGAGGAATTTTTCTCCAAATCCAAGAAAAGCCTCAAGCACGGCTTATCTCTGTTACAGGCTCTGCTTTCCCTTCTACCAGACGGTGACGTCGTCTTCATTATTCTAGATTGCCTGTCATGTCTTTCTGGCGATGAGAAAGAATGCCATAAGCTGGTGAAGGCTTTGAATAAGATTCTCGAATCTCAGGAAAGCATTTCCATCAGGGTCTTGGTAACTGACCCCAGTGCGGATTCACCACTCAAGGGGATTGCGCATTGGGAGCTTCACCTACCAGACATTGTCGCTGGCGGCGATACGGTGGATCTAGATGATACAAATCAGAGGATCCGCAAAGGATTGGTGGATAGTCATCACACTAGTGACTCGGGTGGCGAGGATGACTCCGAGAATAGTGAGGAAACTGAAGATGATAGCGACAATAGCGGTGTCGAGGACGGCAATAAAACGGACACTGATGATAATGATTAACGATATGTCTACTTTTTGAGGTTCTTGTCACATCGTTTGGTGTTTATTTCATAGTATACTAGGCCAATATTACTATCAATCGGGAGATCGATTTATCAAACACTCCTTTTGCTATTTCACTTGATCCTCGAGCGACCTACGATGAACGTAAAGCTAACAATAAAGTCGTCTATTTTCTTTATGACACTATCGCCTAAAAACGAGGCACATGTCATGAAACATAATGTGTGAAAACTAATCGCTATTTGCTTTTCTTCAACGCCCATCCCAATATCGAGTTCGAGTCAAATTTGAGATTAAAAGGATGCGATGGAATATGTTAGTGTATTATTAACTAGTTATAATACTGTATTATTATTTACTACGAATATTAATATTTTTTAGACGAAGGAAATCAATAAGTGTCTGTCGTGTGTTTGACCCTTTGATAAGTCCTCGCGACGCGTATTGCAATGAGTAGGTAGCGCTCGCTCGATTCCAAAGTTTGACATGCTATTAGGGTATCTTTCTATCCGATCCATCCAGCCTCTATCGCCTGATCCTATACTATGCTTTTATGTCTATAGACCTTATTATTCTAGTTAATATGATTATTTACCACCAATCGACGGTGATGAAACTCCAAACCCTAAAGCGCCTACGCATGCTAAGAAGATGTAATGAATGTAATGAAGTGAAAAGCCGTGTGATTAGAAATTATAGCGTCCAAAGTCCGCTGCGACGTTTTCCGAGAGGGTAGACAAGGAGCGCGCTCAAGAACAGACCCAGCGTAATTCCGATAGCGATTTGGATCATGGATCCAGCGACGTTGAAGATAACGTTATTGACGTTATTATTACCACTAACAGATACCTTTGGAGTTCATGTTAGCGACTGGTATATATGTCAATGATGAATTTGGCTCTACTTACGGTTCCGTCCACCGGAAGATTGTTATTAATTTGATTGGCAGCATTAAGACCACTCAGAAGACTTCCTGACGCTGCCAAACCGCTAGGTACTTGTACGAAGATGGCTGGCAACAGTGCGGTCGCTGCAACTCCATGTCTCAGTCTTGAATACAAGTTTGCGAAGACACCGACTGTAAAAGCGCCAAGCGTGTTCGCGATCTGGGGAGCGGCCGCAAACTTCGGAGAACTGAAGAAGTTGACTAGGTAGCCGGCGAAAGAGATAACAACCATGACTGGAAGCTGCTTCCATTTGGCTTGATTGACAACTGCTAGACAGATGGTGAATAGAGGTACGAAAATGAAGGCGACATGAGGATTCATGCTATTGCGGCACTCGGTCGCGGATGTTGCATGTGGATCCAAGAGCCCATAGAGAACCGTTCCCACCGTAATGCCGAAGCCGAGGAATAACGAATAGATGATTGCGTAGACTAGACGGATTGATCCTGGCACTAGGGCTCGAGATTGCAGTTCGAGTGCCGAACTTACTATTTATAAGTTAGTAGGAACTATGCGATGAGGGCGAAAGATGAGAACGTACAGACAAACCAACCCGGAAGGATCAGGGCTATAGAACTTTGCGCCAAAGCAGAAAAACAGAATAAGTCCCCGCCTCTGATACTTCCAAGCGCCCTTGCAAGAAAACTGGTCAATATGGTCGCACTGATCTCGAATAAATTGTTGTATAAAGCTGACTTTGGAGCCACAATGATTTGTAGTGCCCCAACCATGGATCCAAGGAGAAAACAAATGGGCAAATCGATCCACCTTCCTCCAAATGCGAAGGGCGCTACGGCTGCACTAGCCAGGCCGAAGACGAGTACGCGAATCCACGGGTGGAACTTATCCTTCGCAGTTATGATAGCGGAGAGCCTGTCTATGGCTTCATCGACACCATAAATGTCATGAAGCACATTTTTATAGATTTCGTGGATATCTTTGAGTTTCCCAAGGTCTATCCCCTGGTTGCTTCTCACGATCTTCACTTCGGTGGTGTGAGTTTGCTTGTCGTCAAAAGATATAATCATGCAGCCAGGCAAGTAGAGGAACTGCCCATCGATTTCGAGAACTCTTGCAGTCATAGTTAGATATTCTTCCAGGCGGTGTGTCGGAGCTCCATACATCATGAGAGCTTTACACATTTTTATGATATACCTTTGGCGGCTCAGAGTCTGTGCGATATTGATCGTGATTCGAATTTCCTCTTCAATCTGTGGACGGCCAAACTTCAAGAGACGAGAACTAGGACTTCGCTTGTACTTCGGTCGCTTCGGCGGCGTTTCCGAGATGAGCTTTTCCGAAGTAGCGTTTTCGGTCGCTACGTTAGCCAGGCGAGCGGAGGCTTCCACGAGATTCGCGAGGGTATCTGTCGAACGGTTTTTGTCGTACCATTTCTTTCGCGTTGGAGTAGTCGTGCCAGATGATCCTGGAATGCTATCGCCGTTGTCTGTCCTTGGACTATGATAGCCGTTCGAACTATGATAGCTGGGAGGTCGGGACTCGTCGCGATGTTTGTATAACATCAAGAGATTGGCTAGTGTGCTACCGCGAAACTGCTGAGGCGGAGGCACATAAAGCTCCGCATCTCTTTCTTCAGTCGGGGTGACCGGAACAGAAGAGTTCACAGAAACATTTGGATTTGGTTGGTGAAGATTAAAATGACCATTGCGTAGGGTGTGTGAGCGGACAAGATTGTAGGCCTCCTTTTTCAAAGCGCGCGATTGCTCCGAGCTTGTGTTCTCTTGGCCACCGTTGTGCCCATCATTAAATTGCCACTTGTCCAGTTGAACTTTAAGATCATGCAGATGACGTTCCTCGGCACTATCTGCCGTATCGACGGAATCGAGTGACGTTCTTGTTGAACCAGGTGCGGAGTGAGATCCAGAAACCGTAGCAGCGACGTGACGGGCACGTTCCTGAGCGGCAGACATTGCCATATGACGCCTCTCATCCTCCTCCGGAAGACTGGTTGCTGAGTTATAAGAGCTTCCGCGCAAGAGAGATGGCCGAGGCTTCACCAGCGGGGTACCATCTCGTGGTGCTTTTAGTGTATTCAGTTGTCGTATAAAGTCTGGGGGTTCGATATCGGCGGTGCTGTTAAATCGTACTCGTCCTTTCTCCTTCCTGGGTGTAATTCCGATTTCAGGGGGCGTGGCACTCTGAGTTTCCTCTGATGAAGTAATAGATGATGGACGGCTATCTTCCGGAGAAGGTTGCTGTCCGCCGTCCATGCCGTGGAGATTGTTATCTCCTTGTTATGTTTGAAAATGATAGAAATTTAAGGTGTGACGAAAAACAAGGGGGCGAGACCCTGGTTAGAACGCGGGCGAAGTGGTCTTGGATAAAGACACTTGTTGTTGACTATTCTAGGTAAATAGACGTAGGTTTGGTTGGTTGTGATAGGGTTTGGCAAGAAGTGTAATGCGAGGTGAAGGAGCTGATAGAATTCGAGTGACTCAATACAGATCAGTAGCAGGCTGGAAATGGATATGACGCAGAGGACAACAGCGGATAGAGTTTGGAAGATGGCTCTGACTGACTGACTATACGTCAATGACGGTCGACAAAGGATGCCCATCTTGCTGGGAGCGGACTGCGCACACAGTTGATACTTAAACTGGAGACTAATGGAGAGATAATGGAGACTTGAGTGGACTGGACAGCTTCATTCACGCCATCCCGACCGACCTCGCCTAGTACTCGCTTTGTTGGTCCTTAGGCAACATCGTGATAAAGGGCCTGTGGATCGGGAGACGAGCTCCCAAGTAGCGTAGTACCGGGAGCGGTAGCGCCGTGGTAGTGTGACGGGCGAGACGGGGATATTTGCGAGACGATTGGTAGACGGAGGCTTCCAGGTTTCCAGATTTCCAGGGAAGGAGTTCTTAAGATACGAGGGCCTGAGAGCGCTTGGCGGTCGCATAGTGTTAGCAGTAGTTAGTACGGGCTCGGCCGTGCTGGTTCCATTGTTTCCATTGCGTCTTATCTGACCTTCTCCACCGCGTGGGAAACTCTAATACATAGTCGAAATAGTACTGGTAGATGGCCCGTTTTTACTCTTTTTACTGGAGAACGAGAGGCAAGAAAAGGAGATTTCTAGTGTTGCCCCCCACGCGTTGACTGAGGCTCGGACGGCCTGCCACAGGGTTCATGTCGCTCCGGCACCTTGCCGGCAATAGCCTCTAGATATACATATATATGATGGCGTGCCAGGTGAAGGGGAACCGGCTTTTGACGGGATAAGTACAGCACAATAAGTAGTACACCGGGATTTGGTTTCGCTTAACCACCTCTTGAAGTTAAACTCCAAACAAGAAAGATGTCAGTAGAGTTGGTAGTATTCAACTCATAATGGAGGGAGGGTATGTTGGTTGTCCACGCGTAGGATTGGTTGCAGAGCCGCAGGGCAGATGCAGGGGCAGCGTTCCGGATAGAGTAACGACCGCTAACCATGCAGCGCCTGGGTAAGTGCTGAAGACACCACGACGTCCTTATCTATAGGTAGGTAGTTGGATAGGTACCGTTTGTACTGAGCTGTAGCTGCAATCTACCTGCTTACGTGCACCTGAAGGGGTTTCATGCAACCCTAATGGGTCATAATAGACCCCACTCGATCTGATCTACCGGTACACTGCAGCTGGTTCGCTACCCAGAATATGCTGATCAAGGAACACGGCAGTGGCGTTCCTAGCCGCACGAGGCCATCTCTAGCCTACTATTGGTCGCGCAACCTACCACACGGCATGGTTCTATTTCGGCACATTATTCTGGAAGAACGGAGCATATATATCTATGAGTGGGCGAAAAAAGATCTACTCTTTTTCCTCTTCCCTTGTCATTGATAAGTGCCGTCCCCATCATCTCTTAGAGCTGCCAGTGGTCCGGTTGGTTGATGTATCTCTCAGAAACCACTGATCATCTGTTTTACAATACATCTGGAAGCATTTATTACTCTATACACCCTGCTGTGGATTTTACTTCTACGTTGTTAGAATTGTTAAGGACCCTGTGGGATTTGTGTATAGACAGACGGTGGTGCCATGTGCTATCATATCACTATGGCGTGGATTCGTAAGTCCATCCAACAAGGCAATTCCTTGAGTGTTGAGCTGTTTATACCTCGTCCGGTAATACCTAATGTTTCTCGGATCATGAATGGGTCTATACAAGTGTGTGATATATTCATATCATGCAGAGTTAGGTGTAACTTCCTTTCGGCTTAATTACCGAAGCTTCAATGCAGCCCATAAATTTCCATGCTGCGCTGTAGTTGCAGGTATATACAAACCTACGAGCAGAGCTGCATAGTCAAGCAAGTTTGAAACAAGATGAAAATGTGCAAGCCCAAATCTACTCATATCCCTTCCAATACAGCAAAACGTGCCCTGTCCCTACGAGCTATGATCGTAGCTTTCATTAGCTAAGCTATAGCCACCTATTTAGCGCACGTCAAACCCACTTTAGATGATAGTAAACCTGCTAATCTAGGTAGCAACCAGCTAGTCCAGATAGCTTACAAGCCCGGTTGGGAATCGGAGTGGCGCGAGGTCCCATCGCGGCGAAACAGAAAAAAAATTGTCACCCTTGTGATGCTACTACGTAGCAGCGCAAATCCCGACGGCTCATCGCGAAGACGAGCAAGGTCCTCGAGAAATCTGTAAAGCACCGATATGTTAGCGCGGATAACGCCTATATTTGGAAGCAATAAACGGAAACTTACCCACGCTACACTTTGGGCTCCGTGATCTAGTTTCACGTTGGTAAGCACCCGGTGCAGTGGAGGTGATGAAAGATTCAGCTTTTCTTGTTGCCCCTCGGTTGGGCTTCAATGATAAGATTGAGCAAAGAGTCCTCAGTCTTGGCTTAAGACCCCTTGTTGATAATGAATGTCAATTAACCTCTCCACTGACCTCAGCTGGTCTGTCGCTCGCTATGAAGGTGAACCATGGTGTTTCGCGAGAAGGGCCGGCTAGTCCAGAATAGGTAAGCCGAACAGTATTTCTTCTCTTCTCTTACATGTGAGAACGCACTGCGACTCTGCAGGTCTCAGGGATATAGCAACAGCACGTGGCGGTCTCTGTTATCTATGCGACTACATAGGCCTCTGTCTTCGCATGAATTCGACATCTTTCATATCCACCATTGCCACTTGTACATGTTATGAGGGGACTCTCCGAGCGCGAAAAAACTTACTCTCGCGGAATAGCCGCCGAATGAAGACGAAGATGAGGGAAGATGCCGGTTGGTGATGCAGTGCGAAAGCTGTCGTCGCGAAACTGTACGGTATAAATTGCAGAATATATCGTCTTTTGTCTACTCATCTCCTAGAGCTCTCATCTCAATCGCCGCGTGGCCTCCTACCCCTGCCCCATAACTTCTTACATTTCCTCAATGCGTCACCACATCCCGAGTGAATTGAAGGCGACGATGTAGTACTCAGGAAACAGCCCACTGAGGGGTCTCTCAACAAGAGGTGTGTTTGCGCGCGCGTGTGCATGGCGATATGTCGTGTGGGTTCATCCAAGTATCCTTCAGTTTTGGAACGGAGCCCTTGTCCAAGATTATCTTGGTTATTCCGTTATATTAAGGAGCGAGATATCGGCGTGGATCGAAACGCAATCAAGAGTCAAATTGTGAGGTTAGAAAGATGAATCCACATTCTCTCCTTGACACGTTGCTGTGCTCGATGAAAATTTTCTACACCCAACAGACGACCCATCTGGCAATGCCCCGGGCATACCCGGACCAACCCTCGCTCCGTAACTTCTCGCGATCGATGAAAAAGGCGGTGAATTACCGGATTAAATCCGGCGCATGGTACTATGAAGATATGGGTGGGCAGGCACACGATATGCGGGCCGAATATAGATTGAAAATCGTCGCAACTCATGATATCACTTGCATCGGTAGGTAGAAGGACTAAAATACCAAAGAAAAAACAATCTTGCTGTGCTATCTACGCTTTACAGCAGTGGTTTTCTTGAAGATAAGATGAGGACCGGCCGAGCAAGTCCCCTTCTGGCAGAGCATTATAATGTACGTTCTCTAGAGAGACTCTTCCTTGCGCTAGCCATTGGGAGTGATATTGACTGGTAAAGAATCGTATCGAATTAGCTTATACGACATACTGTATGTAAGTAAATTTTAGCGAGCACGACTGAGTAGATGAGAATTGGTTAGTTGCATATCAAACTCAACTTGTGTGTAGGAAGTTTTACTATAATTCACCATCTTCCCCATCTTCCTATTCTGTGATGAGCATGTCCTTCCTACATTGTGGTATACTGCCGTTCGTTTACGTCATCCGCTCTTGGACCGCGCTCGGCGTACTATCATGATTGCTATCGTTATCGATACAGCCCGTAGCTTCAGTAGCACAACATATTATATCTTCACCTTGAACAACTTCTATCACCACTTTCTTCATTTCACTCTGTCATGTTGTCCCTGATGGCAGGTACTAGACCGACAATGAGCATCGTGGTCTTGGTATCTCGTTCCATATGAGAACTGAGAACCTCGAACTCAAGCTTCAATGCAGCCAACATTGACAACAATGAACCCAACGTTCTACTTACACTTCGCTGTCGGTCTATCTTCTACAGAAGCGGCTAGGGACGGTGAGGTAATTCGGAGGACTCGGCCCCGTGGAAGAGCTCCCCCGCATGCAAGCTTCTCCTCTTGCGCAGGGGTAATCGACAGCGGTCCGCAGCTCGATGCGGAGGATGTGGGGTAGCTCGGCATGGAGACGATGGCTACTAAAAAGGACCAACCTCACCTTCCAAAATTCGGCTTGGTGCACATAGCTTCATGGCCAGACAGGGAAATCCGGGCCTGGCCAGAGCTGGCGATCTTATCCTCGGTCTGCGTTACGGTGACGCAATGAGCCGACGATGTCGGCTTGGTACCGCATAATTTCCCGTCCACTCGGGAAAACATATTTAAAAGCTCAATGGAGTGCTGCTGTTTTTGATGATTGGAGTCTACTTCCACCTGCTTACAGCTTGAGAGAGAGCTTTGAGGCCATTGTGGAGTACACCATGATCACCACAAGACTAGCTGTGTGCCTGTTCCCGGCATGGGCACTGGGCCAGAGCAGTGCGAAATGTGAGTATTATTTTTCTCAATCTTGCCATTAATGTTTCTAGACAGGAAATTGCCCTGTATTGAGCTCAATTGACGATCCAGTTCTGACCAATTGACTCTAGGGATCACTGTTGAGGACGGTCCTGCGCCTTCTTTCTCTCTGGCTTCATCCACCATCTCATATCAGTTCCATGTCGACCCTTTAACGTTGGACCTGATTCATGATCACTGGGGCGGATACGCGGCAGAGACTGTTCCTCAAGACGTCGGTAACACCGGTGGTTGGGGAGGTGATTAGTGAGTAATTCTAAGCGCACCAATAGTCAATGTGACCCATATTTATAGATGTTAGCACCTACCGTCTTCGAGAGTTTCCTGATTCTGGTCGAGGCGACTTTCGGACGCCGGCGATTCATATTCAACATGCGTCAGGGGATACCGTTTCTGCCTTTTCATATACAGGGTACGATGTCCAGGCCGGCAAACCTAGCCTCCCTGGACTTCCTGCCACATATGGAGACGACGAAGACGTCTCGACGCTCATAGTTCACTTGTATGATGAGTATTCCGCTATCTCGGCGGACCTTTACTATTCGATATTTCCCAAGCACGACGCGATTGCTCGTAGCTTTCGTCTCACAAACAAGGGCAACAGTACTGCGAGTGTACTGAGAGCGAGCAGCTGGAGCATTGACACGCCGAATGAGGAGCTTGATCTGCTTGACCTCCGGGGAGATTGGGCTGCTGAGGCTCATATTAATCGACGCTCGGTTGGATATGGAGAGCAAGGGTAGGTTCTCACCCGATCGTATTCCTTCTGGAAATTGACTAATCCATCTTATAGCTTCCGATCAACTGCGGGTTATTCTTCCCACTTCCATAACCCATTTTTCGCGCTTGCGCCTCCCAGCACGACGGAATCTCAGGGTCCGGCGACGGGCTATTCCCTCATTTATACAGGTTCGTTCGCAGCAAACGTTGAGCGATGGTCGACCGGCTGGGTGAGAGTACTTCTTGGCCTCAATCCACTGCACCTATCATGGCCGCTGAAGGCAGGCGACACTTTCGCTTCCCCCGAAGTCGTCTCCGTATACTCTGACAACGGCTTCAGCGGAATGTCGCAGTCGCTACACTCTTTGTTCAAGAACCAACTATCACGCTCGAACCACACGTGGGAGACACGCCCACCTCTGCTGAACTCATGGGAGGGACTGGGCTTCGACTACAACGACACTGCCATGGTAGAACTAGCGCAAGGGGCTGCAGACCTCGGCTGCAGTCTTTTTGTGAACGATGACGGCTGGTTTGGCACAGACTATCCACGCGACAATGATACGGAAGGACTAGGCGACTGGACACCGCAGAAGAAAAAGTTCCCCGAAGGATTGGGTCCCTACGTCCAGGACGTGAACGCGATCACCGTGGCTAACTCGTCAACCAAAATGAGTTTCGGTCTCTGGGTAGAGCCTGAGATGGTGAACCCGAAGTCGGACCTCTATATTGAACACCCGGACTGGGTCCTTCACGCAGGAGCACACAATCGCACACTGGTGCGCAACCAGCTGGTTCTGAATCTTGGACTACCGGAAGTGCAAGATTACATCATCAATACGATCGAGAAGATTCTTGACTCGGCCAACATCAGATACATCAAATGGGACAACAACCGCGGTCAGCATGAGCTCTCCTCGCCCGCCGACAACCACGCCTATATCCTGGGCATGTACCGCGTTATTGACAACCTCACGACGACACACCCGGAGATCCTCTGGGAGGGTTGCGCGTCGGGTGGTGGCCGCTTCGACGCAGGATTGCTGCACTACTGGCCGCAGAGCTGGACATCTGACAACACGGACGGGCTCGAGAGACTATACATCCAGTTCGGGACGTCGTACGTGTACCCGCCGAGCGCTATGGGATGCCACGTGAGCGCCGTTCCCAACGGACAAGTGGGCCGGACAACCCCGCTTGCCTTCCGGTCGGCGGTGGCTAGTATGTGCGGCTCGTATGGCCTCGAGTTAGACCCGAAGGACCTCACGCAAGATGATCTCGATGCGATCCCGGGCCTCATCGCCCTCCAGCAAGATGTCAATCCCCTGGTGATCAACGGCAACTTCTACCGTCTCGCTCTTCCTGACCAGTCGAATTGGCCCGCGGCCATGTTCGTTTTACCTGACGCTAGTGAGGCCGTGTTGTTCGTCTTCCAGGTCCGGTCTGCAACTAAGCCCCTTCCTCCACCTGTGAAGCTACAAGGTCTCGACCCGAGCGCTAAGTATAAGCTTACTGGTGACGCGTACAATGCCACCCTCTCCGGGTCTACGCTCATGAACATGGGGCTTAGCTTGAAGTGGCCGAATATGGATTATCAGAGTATCATTCTGAAGTTGCAAAAATTATAAGCAGATCTAGCGACGATATAATGCATGTACGACATCGCTGCTGAAAATTTAGCGTTGCAATAGTTAGAATAGTACTAGTAGTAATGCAATAATGAACTTATCAGACTTTTGCAATATTTGCGGCTACATACTGCTTACTTAGAGTAACAGAACAAAAAGGGCATTTTATATATAGATTTTTAGCTTGTAGATGTAGTAGTTAAAGCTCTTTATGCAACAATAAGTATTTAGAACTTACTTTTATATTGCTATTAGTATATTAAAGTTATAATAGTTTGTTATACTTACTAAAATTTTTTTTTTATAAAAAACAGCCCTAAAAACATAAATTAAACTATTAGTTGTTTTATTACTAGTTTATAGCCCTGCTTTTTATTATTAATTATTGTTATTTAAAATTATTGTTTTTATTGTTACGGTTTTATAAAAACCTTTTAAAAAACTATAAGATTTTTTGTGCTACATATTATTGCTGTTATTACTACGGAAGTTATTATTACTAGTAAACTTTGCAGTTGTAGCAGTATAATAAAAAAAACGGCTAATTATATGTTTAAAAATAAAAAAGTAAACAAAAAAAACATAAGATGCTAAAACAAAAAACTACAAAAAAACCTATAACATAATAAGCATTATATAATAAAATTAACAAAAGTTGCATTAATAATAACAATAGCAGTAATAATAGCAGTAATAATATTAATAATAATTATAAAAAATAAATTAAGTTTGTTAGCATTAAAGTATTGTTTAATAAAAAGCTATAGCAAGGCTAAAGCTACTATATAAGAAATTATTAGCCAAAGATTAATACAGCCTTAAGCCAACTTTAATTTAACACCCTTAAAACTAATACTCTTAAAGCTACTACTTATAGCAAAAATAACACTAATTTTATACAACATAAAAAACATTGCTTAAGCATAAGCCTAACCTTAACCTTATAGCGCTATTAGCATTAAAGTGTTTTTAAACAACAATTACTTTGCTTTTTTTAATCTTTTTTTGTTAAAAAATGCTAACAGTAATTTTGAACTGCTGTTTATAGCTATAAAGGCCTATAGCATAGCTAGCACACAGCTAAAAGGCTTGTTTTATATGCTTAAATTAAAAATTGCAAACTTAAATTAACAAATTATATAAATATAAAATGGCTTAAATAATAAAAACAACTAGATTTTAGTATTAAATTAAAACTTTTTAAAAACATAAAAAAAACTTTTTGTTTTATAATAGCGCAATATAAAACACTTTTTAACTTAACTTAAGATTAATAATTTTTTAGCGTTTAATAATAAAAAGCAGAATTTTTTAAAACAGCAGATTTTATTTTGTGCTTAAAAAGCAGCATATTAACTTAAGCTATATATAAAAAAAAATAAATATATTAATAATTATAATTATATTTTATATGTTGTTTTAAAATTAAAAAAACTTATAAAATTAATAGTTAAGCTTTACTTTATGTTTATTTATAAATAGTTTAATAATAATATTAATTAAGCGTAAAAAATTATTAATAACTTGTTTAAAAGCTTAAAAAAAACATATAATATAATTAACAAAATTGTATAAGCAACTAAAGAAATAAATAGCTTTACTTAAAAAAGTCTTATATTTAATGTTTTTTTAGCAGATTTTGTATATTTAACTAAAGATTTAAAAATAAATAATTTTGCTAAAGTTTTTAAATTTTAAAAAAAAGTTAGCAAAGAACTATAAAAAGCGCTTGTTAATATATATTCAAAACTTTTTATAACTAATTTTAATAAATAGATAATTTTTTTTTAAACATTAATAAAAAACTTGTTAAACTTGCAATACTATAAAAGCTGTTTTATTAACTTATATTTAAGCGTTAATTAATAGCTTGCTAGCTATTAATCCAATTCTTTTATATATAATATTAAGATTTTACGTTTTTTTTTTATTTTTTTATAGCTAGCTACTTAGCTACTAAATAAAGCAGAGCTAATAAGCCTACAACAGATTTTAATAATAAAAAAAAAATAATGCTTTATTAAAAAACTATGTTTTTATTGTAGCAAACTAGAGCACATTAAAGCTAATTGTTCGTAAAAACAAAACATAAATATAAAACAAGCTAAAATATAATATATTTTTATTACGTAGTATGTGCTTGTGTTTAAAACATAGTATTTGCTGAAAACGTAATTTATATATAGACTTAATATAGCGCTACTTATAACAATAAAACCACCTGGTTTTAATGCGTTAAGACCTTTGTTAACAAATAACTTATACTGGAACACGCAACTACGAACGCAGAACCAGCAGTATTATATATAAAAATTATACTAAGTATAAGCTATAAACTAGATTAACAAAAAAGTATAAAACGTTATAATCTAAAAAAAGCAGTTAAAATTAGTAAATATACATAAAAAAAAAAACTATTTAAACATGTAAGCTTTAAAAGCTTTAATTAAAGCAATATAATAAAAGCTAGTAATATTTTGTACTTAAATTTTGTAGCTATAACAAAACACTTATTAATATTAAATACAGAAATTTTTTAAAATAGCAACAAAAAAAAAGTATTAGCACTGTTAAATTTTAAATATATAGCTATTGTTTTTTTTAATATATAAAAAACAAAAAATATAAGACTTAAAATATACGTAATAAAAAAGCCTAAAGAGCTAAAATTAGCAAATAAAAAGCACGTTAAAAATATTATAAAGTTTATAAAGCTTATAATAACTATTAAACGCTATATAAAACATGTTACTACGCTTTTAATACTACTAAAAAAAAGTACTTTTTTAATAATTAAATATTTTTAGTTATAAAAGTATAACTTTTACGTTAATTAAGCTAAGAACACTTTTATATTTAGCTTAAAAATGTATAAACAAAAGTGTTTACAATATAATAAAGCTATATAAAAAAAAAGTACTAAGAAAAGTTCTTTATTATTAATATAAAAAGGATATATAGTGCTAATTTGTGATTTTTATAGCAAAAAAAGCAAAGTTTGCTTAGTTAACACTATTAGCTTTGTTATTTTTGCTAAATAAAAAGAAATAATAGTATTAAAACTTACTTTAAAAGATTTTAAATATGCTGACTTATTTAAACTAAAACTTTTTGCTATATTAAATGCTAAGATATATGCAATTTTTAATACAAAAAAAAATATTAATATATATAAAAAAAAACTTAACTTAAAATATTATAACTTTATTAACAACGTATACAACAAATATTTTTTTAACAAAATAGCTTAAAAAAATATTAATAAATATATAAAAAATAAGTTTTTAGTTATAATAAAAAAAATTAAAGCTAAACTATTTAAAAAATATTATAATTTAATTAATGTTTTTTTATTTTTTAAAGCAACTAAGTTATTTTTGTACTAACTTTATAATTATAAAATTAAGCTAAAAAAAGGATTAAGTTTGCTTAATTATAAAAATTAACTTTTTTTATAACAAGAACTTAAGGTTGTAAAAAAGTTTTTAAATAAGAACTTAAACAAAAATTTTATTTGTGCTTTAAAATTATTAGCAGTATTGCTATTGCTATTAGCTAAAAAGCCCGGAAAAAATATTTGTATTTATATAAATTATAAAGAACTAAATAATATTACTATTAAAAATTGCTATTTTTTACTATTAATAAAAAAAATGCTTAATATTTTTTGTTACGTAAAGTTTTTTTTTAAGTTTGATATTATTGCAGCTTTTAATAAAATATGCGTTATAAAAAGTAACAAATAAAAAATTGCGTTTATTATATGGTTTGGCCTATACAAAATGTTAATAACTTTATTTAAACTATATAATACATTTAGCATGTTTTAATACTATATTAATAATACTTTATATAAATTCTTTTAGTGTTTTATATTTGCGTACTTAAATAATGTAATAGTATATTTTAAAACAAAAAAAGAATATATTAAATATATAAAAAAAGTACTTACTGCGTTAAAAAATATTAGCCTGCATATTAATATTAATAAATGCAAGTTTTATATTAAGCGTACAAAATATTTAAGTTTTATTATTTTTATTAAAAGCATTTTTATGAACTAAAATAAGGTTAAAGCAATAAAAAAATAAAAGAAGCCTAAAAATACAAAAAATCTTTAAAAATTTTTAAGTTTTGCAAATTATTACAAAAGATTTATTAAAAGGTTTTTAAGCATTATAAAACTATTAATTAACTTTTTAAACAAAAATAAAGTATAAAAATAGATTAATAATAAGTATATTGTTATGTTCAAGCGCTTTAAAAACGTTTTTATAATAGTACTTATTTTATAATATTTTAATTTTTAGCGTAAAATAGTAATAAAAACAAACGTTTCCGATTAAGCTATAAGTAGCATATTATTACAATATAACAATATAAGCGTTTTATATTTTATTGCATATTTTTTTTTAAAACATACTGCTACAAAAGCTAATTATAAAATATATAACAAAAAATTGCTAAAGATTATTAAAGCTTTTAAAAAATAAAGGCTTAAACTACAAAAAATAAATAAGCTTATTTAAGTAATAATAAATTATAAGAACTTTTAATATTTTATAATAATTAAAATGCTTATTTAAAAGCAAACTAAATAGTTAAAGTTTTTTAGCTAATTTAATTTTTAAATTACTTATAAACTAAGCACGCAGGCTGTTAAACCAAATATTTTTAATAAGCAACCAGGAGATTTAGCATTAAAAAGCAACATAAAAAACAAAAAAATTGCTTTAAAACTATAACAGCTTTTGCTAAATAAAAAACTAACACTTAAAATATTATTAAAACAACTTCTTATTATTACAACATATAAACATATTAACAAATTAATTAACACTACATACAAAAAATTTAGCGCTATATAAAAAATTATTAATTATTTTTAAAATAAAATAAAATAAATTAAAAAGCTAAAAGATTATATAAGCGTTTTATTTAACAAATATTAAGTTTTTAATAAAAAAGTTTATTTTAACAGGCGCTTTTTTTTACTTAAATTTAATAACCTAAAAACTTAAGCTTTATATAAAACTTACAACTTCTGTTTAAACAGGCACTTTAATAAAGCTAAAACTACTAAATTATTTATAAGAACTTATTAGTAGCTAAATATTTATAAAAATGCAATTATTTATATAAAGGCATGCTATATTTGCAAAAAAATTAAATTTAAAAAAAGTTAACTATAAAAGTTATTAAGCAGCTTTAACGTATTATTTAAACTTTAAAGCAGTATTAACATAAATTATATTATATATTTACTACTTTATAAAAAATATAAACAAGTTTTTATTAATATATTAGTAATTGTTAACTAATTAATAAAAATATAACATTTTATACTGTATAAAACAATAAGTATTAAAAAATTAATAAACATTTTTATTATTTAAATATACTTGTTTTATAGCACACTTAATATTATTATATTTAATTAAAAAACATAATTTGTTTTAAAATTTTAGCAAAAATTTTTATAAAAATTAAAGATTATTATTAAACCTTTAATTATATATTACTTTTAAATAAATAAACAAGCAGAATCTGCTAATTAAGCTTTTAAGCAATATTTATAAATCTATATATTATAAAACTAAGACAATTAGGTTAATTAGCTATTTTTTGCAGAATTTGCAGCAAATAACACTAAATTATTAATTATTAAGCTTATATTATTTTTTGCGAACTATAGTTACTACTTAAAAATAAGCACTAAATTATTAGAACTAAAGCAACCGAACATAATTAAACATAATATATAAAAATAAAATAAAACAAATAAAATAGCTGAAAGTATAAGTATTATTTTAAAGGATTTATATGTTAATATACACTTGGCTTAAAAGGTGCAGCAATGCTATAATAATAAGCACTGCATTAATTTTTTATATTTTAAAATAAACAACCTTGTTTAATTAAATATAAAAAATATTAAATTAAACAAGCGTACTAAAAAACTAGCAAATAAATAAATAGGTTTATATAAAATAACATTTTGCTACAAAAAAACATATGTATTACAATTATATTATTTAATATAAAACATATTCTTAATATTTTATTATTTATAGCTTTAGCTTATATATATTTTTAAATTATTAAGCTAATTAAAATTAAACAACCTAGTTATTGCTAAAAACAACGGACTGATTATATTTAAAAATAACAATAAAAAAACCAAAAAGCAATAGCTTTACAATAAAGTATTAAATAATAAAATAAAAAAAAAAAAGTTATAATATTTAATTAATTAGCAATATTATAATTTAAGCTAGCAGTTTTTAAAAAATTTTAAAAAATATAATTACTATTTTTGGAAATTTTATATAGTATATTTAAATAAGCTAAAGCTTCCGTTATAGTATAGCAAAAAACGAGCTATAAAGCAGAAAATAGTTTATAAAAAAAAAAAAAACTTATTTTTAAACAAGAGAAACTATGCTTTTAATAATAATAATGTTTATAATACTAGTAATAACAACTAAGTTATTTTAGCTTTATTTAAAACAAAAAAGCTAAAAGGGGGAAATACTGTTAAACTTTCGCAATATTTGCAGCTACATACTGCTTATTTAAAATAACAGAATAAAAAGGGCATTTTGTATATAGATTTTTAGTTTGTAGATGTAGTAGTTGGAGCTTTTTGTGCAACAACAAGTATTTAGGACTTACTTTTACATTGCTATTAGTATACTAAGGTTGTGACAGAACTAAAAGTTGTCTTCGCATTATGGAATCCTGTGGCCTGGATGCCATATTTACTTATCTGCAGCTTAGTAGTATGTTGTGAGTTATTAGACATTGTATTATTATCATGTTGCTATACAAGATTTTTACATGTAAGCAGGGAGATTGAACACGACTACTCCCATATATGTACAATTGTATACAATTTATCAATCAGCCCCTAATCCTAGGTTAAGTCTCCAGAACAGACCCTAAGATACTTCCCAAAACACCACGAACCCTTGCCCGGTTTTCGCGAACGCAGGTGAACACGATAGCCGTACTAAAAGCAAAGACGAATGTCTCCCTCCACTGTTTGTCAAGGGGATATCGTCGAGGCAAGAGGGTAGCGAGCGCCCTGGGCGCCACGAAGAGCGCCATATCTTTCCTCCGCGACGCGGCCTCGAAGAAGATGCTCCATCCGCACATAAAGCAACCACAGCCCACGCAGACACCCGCGTCGATCTTCTGGCGGGACGCCGTGTGTTTTCCGAGGAGGTGAGGTCCGAGCCGCGTCCGCGCGAGACACACGCCGTAGTAAAACAAGGTGATGAACGTAGCGAGGAACGAAGATGAGCGCGCAGCGGACGTGAGAGCCTTACGGAAACCCTGGAGATCCTTCTTGCGAGCCAGTAAATTTAAAGGTAGATAGGTCGCCATGGACCACTTGAATGATCGGAAGAAGCGATATAATGCGTGATATTCGCAGGATGGTCCACAGCCCATATGTACTATTTCACACGGGAACGGGACCGTGGTGGCGGGATCACCCCATTTGAGGGGCCATTTATAATCCGAGCACATGGATTGTAGAAGGGGTGCTTGGCCCGTTTCCTCGCCGTAGCGAAGCTCCCCCTTGTGACAGCGCCGCAGCGCCTCGATCAGACGTGAATCTACGGCTGCCGCTGAGCTAATCCATTTGTTATATGATTTAGGCAGAGCGCAAGGTGTGTAGAACCACGCCCACATGATTAAGGCGCATGAGGTGGCGAATATCGACGGATCGGCCATCTTTGATATGAACGAATCGAGCTGTGCGAGTTAGCTCTGCGTTATACCATGATAGGTGGCAGCACTCACCCACGACCATTGACCTGCAGCAACCCGACGCTGCCGTCTCTGAGACCATAGCTCGCCAACTATAACGTCGACAGCTCTGGTGGCGGCAAATAGGGTCAGGTCAAGAGTTCGCCCAGCATATCGAACAGTTTCCTGCTTATCGCCATCCACCGCCTTTTTCTCGGCAAATGCGTTGGTTTTCTTGGACTGGAGCAGCCGCAGACTCAGCCAACCAGCAATGAATGACGAGATCCATACTGAAAGTCTGTAAGCGAGTTAGACATGTCTCAGAAGGAATGAAGAGAACGCGTCATGTATATTTTGGTTGTGATATTGTCTTACCGTCTTCTAACTACACCTGGTAGCTGAGGTTTCCAACGATTTATTAATCTTCTCACCAGCACCTATTTTTTTCATCAGCATCTCATCGAGAACATGAGGCACAATGATTCGGAAAAACAGGTCTTACGTCAAGAAGAGTTGTACCACCAATCAGCGTCGCACAAAAAGTCGGGAATCTCTGAGGGTCCAGTCCGCCAGCGAGTATGCGTCGCAGGGATGCAGCGAATGAGTCGTGAGGTTGGGTTCCATTGACCACCGGACCCCTGCTTTTCCTCCTCCACCTCGCCCCATGCTGCAGAACCAACGTCAGAACCCTGGGTGCGACAGCCGACGCATACCCCAGGACATAGGCCCGGATCACAGGCCTTAGAGCTGGCGGGATGGTCTTGTCAAGTCTTGCGTGGGCTCGCGGCCTCTGGAGGAGAGGGGTGGACGAGGTCATTAGTTACGTCGCCACGATGACGAGGGCGGTGGCGATGACGCGTTACGTCTCGACGCGTCTTGCCTCTTTGTATGATGGAGGTAGGTAGGACAGATAGACGACAAGACGTTTGACACAGACACCAGATGACTTAGATTCGTGCAAAGGAAAAATACAGGCAAGTAAACCGTCTCACAAGCTATTTTTGACTGGCCTGTCAATCACCAACCTCGGCCTAGCTGTTGTTAGCTTCTTGTTGTTCATTTGAGTAGCTGTTCTAGCTCCCGTCTTTCGCTAGTAATTAAAGGGGGTGGGTCTCGACTGAACTGGCAGGGCAGGGCTGTTACTCATGGAGGATTTGACGGTGGATATGTGCTATATTTCGTAAGAGGAGGCAAAGAGATTAGGGTACGGGATTGAGAAGGAAAGAGTTGTTATTTTGATAATTGACTTAGGAGAACGAATTACGTTTTACGTTGCAGAACTGTTTGAAACTTGGGAAAATAGCATAATTTAGTTGTGACCTGTCAGCTGTCACATGTAACCTGCAGCCTATCGTTTCACTGGATGTTGTAACCCGAACGCCAGTCTAGTGCTATCAATTTATGGATTACGTTGATCTGTTAATGGTAGTTTTGATAATGCATAAGCATCTAAAGGCAAAACTGACGATTATTTGGAGATCTTGAGGTTACAGCCGTACCAGAGGGATGGTTTAAGTTCTCACTGTCATTAAGAAGTCGAGGATGTGGGTGTTAATAGTTACTATTATTACCCCGCGCGGCCCGTGCCCAGATATGGACTCATCTTGGTGTGTAACGAAAACTCATAGAAAGAGAAGGAGGCTAGCTGCCTCTAGGTCAATGAGTGGAAATGCTTTGAGAGCTACATAATGCTACTCAATATGTTAATATTAAAAATTACTAGTTATTTATAACTTCGAATTTACGAGAAGATAGTGCATCTAGTGTATCTAGTATTAGACAGAGAGCATAATAGTAGACAGTTGGAATTAATGGGGTCAGTGTGTAAGTATAGGTAACAGCCGGAGGGTTCTAGACCGAGAATTTTGACATGTGATTGCACCTCAATAACTCTACGTCAGTACCTACCTATAAAAGATGGAATAAGCCCACGCAGGAACAACATCAAGACAACACAAATTTATATCTTACAAGGAGTCAAAAGACTCAATCATCTAGTTGATTAGATTTGACTACTCTTCGCGTTGCACGAAGTTGCACAAGGCTAACTCAACCCAATTAGTGTCTACTTTAGGACACGACAATAAAAAGTCCAACGAGTATATAATATTAGATAACAGATTGACAAGACGTATCCGGGCCGCCAGGATTGATTGCAGCGTGCGTCGGCCTAGTTTCCTCGGAGGGTTTAAGTTACATCCTCCGAAGCGGCTACAACTCGGTACATAAGATGGATGTTTACAGCAAACATTGCAAATTTTCCTGAGAGACGAATAGAAAAAAGGGAATATGATACTCAAGACATCGAGTACAGTACCTGAGTGATACCTAGGTAAGCAGTCTAACCAGACGGTTGAGCAATCTATTGAGCAATCTAAGCACCTTAATCCAGCACGTAGAGATCTCGGTACCATCAAGATCATCAAGATTGCCTCTAAGCGCGGTTTCCGTAGCCAAGGATACAACCCAACCCGTCATCTCTGGTACATCCGAGCTTCGAGTTAATTCGTTATTTACTCGTAGCAATCCGGACTAAATGTTTTAGCAAATGGTCGAATACCGACATGCGTCTGCTGGTTACCGAGGATAAGCGATCCGGAGGCTGCCGTAACCCGTAGAGCAATATCACACCCATCGCGGGGTGCATGAGCACGAGCACACATGGCACTTCTTCGCTGTACATTATAGCGGCATCGCAACTACTGCGATTCGTTTACTCGGGCAAAAGGCTTCTTGGACTTAGTTATGCGCCTACATGTATGTATGTTGCCAACCTACATGCATTGGTTCCTTGGTCGGATCTTGATACCTACTTGAAATAAGGGCTGGTGAACGTAACAAACAGGAAGGATGTCGTGTCACAGCTTGACAACGTAATAACAACAACTTAAGTAATTATAGATACATGGTACCGGTATTCGGCTGACGTGTGTATAAGCTGCAAAGTTAAAGACAAAAAAGAAACGTTGCGCCCAAAAAACTACAGTAGTACCAAGAAGTAGTACCCGTAGCTCGACGGCAACCAGAGGGGTGGGCAGCTTGCATGCCATGATCTGTTCAAGGGCATCCGGTCATTCTCTTTTACCTGGAACCTGACAGGCTGCAGCTGTACCACCGGGGCCGAGACTTGGCACACTTGGCACGGATCCACCATGTTAGTGCACACTATGGCTACAGGGAGCAAGCTACTAACGCTCTCACCCACTCACCCCTCCCCACTACCCCGGGTGGGCTACCATCAAAATCCACCACCCTTGACCACCGACAGCAGTACTTAGTACTTCCTCACGCAGCCTTTGTACCGGCAGCGGATGTACTTCGACTTACTACTACTACTAATGCTGATGCCCACAACTCACCACTCTCAACCTTATCCATTCCGTTGCATTTGCAGTCCACCCCACGGCCTCAACAGCCACGCTTCTGTCGTGGTATCTCTTGTTAGGATTGGTGATTTATCCTTCAGCTTTGCCTTGGGCACGGATACACCGTAGACCTTGATCCTAACAGCGCGGGGACCAACACCTTTTTATCGACTATTGGCTCGAAACCCGTCCGTCTCATTTCTCTCCCGCTCTAAACTACCAACTACCGCACACCTTTTTCTCACTACAGGCTCGACCCGCTCACTTTGTTGCACCGGCTCGCTCGCGCCTTGCTATCCGAACTCTTCCCCGTCGCAAAACGAAGTCGATCGACGCTCCGCAGCAGCAGCTCTCACTGGGTACCCTTGTGTGTCGGTGCCCGTCTTCGACTCCATCTTCGACTCCCTGGACGTACTGCACACAAGACATATATAAACATTCGAGCGTGCCGCATTGTTACGGTTTGCGCAAGGTACAACTGTCGCACGGTCAACTTTATACTCAACAGCGAAGTTACCTGCACAGACAACTGCGCAACATCTTTACGGAGGTACGCAAGCCACGGCCGCTTAGCCCGCGCACATAGCGTGCCGGCCTCTGCGGGAAGGGCTCACCAAAAAAAAAAAAGAAATATAAAAACAAACAATAGTGGCCGGCGCGTTCCTGTGTCTTTCGCACAATTCATTCACACAGACAAAACACTCGATGTCCGCCGCCGCGCGTGTACAACGACCCAACCTAATATGGCTTCGTCCCACCTACCCGAGGGCGGCCTTCCTTTTGGCTGTAAGTCTCAACGCTGGCAGCCACTCTCGCTAGCTAGCCGATATCTCGAGGTACGCACACTCGCGCCTCTCAAGCTAATTATTATGATGATAGACAACTTCTCAGACGAGTCTCTCCTGAGACCTCCGCCGTCGCCCCACGGCGAACCCATATTAGGTCCAAACGACAACAACTGGCTGGGAAATTTCTTCACCGGTCTGGAGACTAATGAATATAATACATGGTCCTTTGGTGAAGGGGTTGACTTTAGTGAGCAATGGCTCAATCAAGTTGCGCCCAACTTGCTCGGTCATTCGACATCGTTCGGACCGCAGCCTGACATGACTTCGACGGCCACAACAGGGCTGCCTTCAGCCAATTTCGAAAATGTTCTCGCCTTTGAGCCGGACATGATGCCACCTCCCCCTCCTCCACTTCCGCCCACACGTTCGTCCCAACCACCAACACCACAACAACAACAACACCGGCCTCAATCACAACCGACGCCACATCACTTTCATCAACACCTTCCCCAATCCTTTCACGACCAGAGGAATCCCCATGTGCCGATCGAGCAAGACGCCCATGCACATGCCGCCGCACTCTTAGCACTTCAGTCCGGCCATCCCAACATCCAACAGCCTCGAACGAGCAGCTTAAACAGCTTCCATTCGCCATCCCACGTACAACCTCCAGGTCATCACCGAGGCTCTTTTTCGCAATCCATTCCCACACAAAATCTCGTCAGCCCAGTCCCATCCGCGAGGTCCAACGAGACTGATGCGCTATTTGTTAACATGATACTCGGGAGTCGAGGCTCGACGAGCCAACGTCTAGCAGAGCCGCCGGAATTTCAATTTGGGTCTGATCCAACTTTCGACAGGAGTCAGGGCTTTGTGCCACCACAACATGAATCAAGCGAGGCCCTCGAGAAAAAGCGCATAAACCTTGTAAAGGAAGCTTTAGAGTACACCACTAGTACTCCTAATACTCAGCCTTCGAGCCCGATACGGACTAAGGAAGTAGCTATACACGCAGCCCTAGAAAACGGTATTGGGACTTCGCACGTCGAAGAGAATGCAGCAACGTCTCTCAAAAAGCGCCGTAGGAGTAAGGCCAAGGCAGAACCTGAAGAAGATGGAGACTATGCAGTACAGCCACCGTCAAAAGCTCAGGCGAGAAAACGTAAATCAAAAGGCGATCTCAATGGATCTCCAGAGTCATCTTCGGCGACACAAGAAGTGTCCGGGAAACGACGAAAATCCGCAGCTAGCCAACCAAAACCACCACGTGAAAACTTGACCGATGCGCAGAAGAGGGAAAATCACATTAAGAGCGAGCAAAAGAGACGAGGTGCTATCAAGGAAGGGTTTGATGACCTCGTCTTCATCGTTCCAAATTTGCAAAACGGCGGTTACAGCAAGAGCAGCATGCTCAATCTGGCGGGAGACTGGCTTGAATCACTAATAAAGGAAAACCAAATGATGGAATCATGAACGGACATATACGCTTTAACATATATAATTTCCTATAACGTCGCGAGACGTGCCTGTATTCGGTATTTTGCGGGAGTTCAAGGGGCACATGGCTAGGCGCATGGCATATTTTGACCCACTAAGGGGGAGCGCGAAAGCTTAACTTTGAGATTCGTAGTGGTAGTCGTCTCAGCTTGGGCGGTTTCGCACACACTCGTCTCTATTATACCCAGATCTTTTTAACATTGGGTGGTTTCGGCGGGTTCCTAGCGGAGAGAGAGCGTGGGTACGATAAGAAACCCTTCCGCTTCTACGGTGTAGCGTACGATTATGATGGGAATGCTTTTCTATGCGATATTAATAGAAATATCTAAAATTAACATTGACGTGCTGTTTGCCACGGGTAGACTTATTGGATGACAGGATTCTATGACGTTGAGCGTACTCAGGGGTATCTATAAATCAAAAAGCAAAACTGGAGAACAAACGGTCAACTCTTGTCAACATCTCATTCATCCATGGCATGAAACCGCTCATGCGCTGGCATTGCGAATGCAGGAAGCGCATGCCCGCAAATTTGACATCGCTGCGAGTCCGACTCCTCTTGTTCATCCCAGATATCATCGTCTCCGTCGTCGACCAGCGGGCTACTGCAGTTCATCGCGATCTCACGGTGATATGTTATATCTTCGTCCGGCTCTTCCTCTTCCTCTCCACAGAAGAGGTCTTTCTGTACATCTTCCTCTACACAAGCTTTCACCCCATTGTCGGCTCCAGCTGAGGCAGGAACCACTGGCGCGGGCAACGGAGACGTGTCGTATACAGTCCACTCGCGCAACTTATGCTCCTGCGTCCGGAACATGCGGCCGATATCCCGTCCGGGTGCCGGCACATTGGAGGTCTCGTTGGCGACTATGACCATGTTCGTGACGCAGATGTTTAGTAGCGCGAGGTTCAACCCTCCCCCTCGCTCGGGATGTAGACGTCGGAAGAGAGGGAGGAGGGATTCTATCACAAGACGTTCCGCGATCTCTTCGCACGAGGGAGAGGGGATTTGGAAGACGAAAGTAGGTAGCGCCGCGCTACGCGACGAGCGGCTGAAGTTTGGGACTTCGCTGCTTGTGCCGGATGGAGCCATGGTTTGTTTCGACTTCGTTCGTGTGGATAGGCGCAGGGTCTTCGGATAGGCGAGCCAGCGCGGTACGGCGGCATCGCTCGCAGGAGTAAGATCCACCTCCGTGAGATCAACGCGCATGCGCCGAACCAGCGAGGTCGCAAGGGCACGCAGCTCGCGCATTACTTCCGTGGGCGTCTGTAGCGGTCGAGACATGTACGTGTCCTCGATGGAGATCTGCGTCGGCACGTCGCTTGCTTCTTTTACTTCCGAGGGATCGACGCCGTGTAGAAAGTTCCAGACTTTCTCGCCGCTGCCGCGCTCTGCGCCGGGTCGGTCGAGGATCTGCTCCAGGAGATCTGCTGACATGCCTGGATACGTCCGAGCTTCGCCGACCATCACGTTCGTGCTCTCGCGGTCGCGCCGCTCGGTTGGGCGCGAGAGAATGTATTCTTCTATCAGTTGCGCGATCCGCGAGCCGATTCCCGGGACCTTGCGGATGCTGTGGGCGTCCATGAATGACCGAACCACGTCATCGTCACCCGTTGCCAGGAGCGTTGTTTGGTTGCTCGGCTTATTGACGTTGCCCGCGAGCTTCGCGAGAAGCTTATTAGTAGATATCCCGACGCTCGAGGTATATCCGAAGTCCTCATCAAGCTTATGGCGGAGGTACCCCGCGAGATGCGAAGCAAGCATAAGACGGACACAAAGCGGATTATCGACATCTACTCCGCCAGCCTTCGGCTTTACGCATCCCGAGAACGCCGACCCGTCGAACGCGAACCCTTTCACCGGGTCGCTGCGATCGAGGTGGAAGAAGGAGTCGGTGAGCGCGTGGACGTTGAGCATCTCCTGATTATACGTAACGATATCCGTGACGTCGAGGAAGACCTCGTCGAGCCCAAGACGCTCGACGCGGCGGTTCCAGGAGTGGGCGCGCAGGAAGGCCCACAGCTTCTTGGAGACGTCGCGGAACCGAGTCAGATCCTCCCCGTTCATGAGGATCAGGTCCGGACAGATGCGCTGCGCCTCGGATATCAGCATCAGCTTCTTCACCCCGCGCCCGCGCGCCACGTAGTTGCATGTTGCGAGGATGCTCTTCTGCTTTATCCCTAGGGGCTGCGATTTTAGAGGCGGGTTCTCGTTCTCGAAGACGCTTGCGTAGAAGCAGTCGTAGTCCTGATGGGTTTAGATGGATGTGTTAATTACGTGTGGGTTGCTCATGCTGTGGTCGTTCTCGGAATAGGATGAGATAGCTAGATACGTGTTGGAGTACGGCTGTGGAGATAAAATGAAACTAAATCTTCGCTCTTATAAAATGGAGGAAGCTCAGCTCCTGCGCCGCCCGTTGAACTGAAAAAGGGGAAAATAGCATGTGAATGCAAGGAGCGATGCAGGGGAAAAAACAGATACAAAATGAGGTGTTTTCATTCACGTCGCGGGAAAGAATGTGTCACATACGAAGTGCAAAACAACGCGTTCATCGTTTCGTCTCGGAATCTTGATGGATTTCGCAGCGCCGGGTATCAAGCTTGTCGTCTTCATGTTCCATGATCAAAAATAGCTGACCGTAGTTTGGGTGGACCAGTCCAGTCCACCAAACGATGCCTCTTTGAGCAAGTCAAATCGTACCAGAATCCTAAATTCCTTTTCTCATGCTTCTTGTGACTGTTATAGTCCGTTGACTGAGCAATTGTAGTAAATCGTACTACGTATTCGTATGATGGAATGAGGTTGTGAAATATTGAAGCTTGGTTAGTCGACGATCTCGGCAGTCCCGATAAAGGACAGTGTATAATAATACGCACTGTAAGTTGCTTTACTGTACAAGTTATTTTTATCTTATTATCTACCGTTAATTCCTTCCGATCATGCTTTTCTCCGCCGAGTTAGCGACAAACAGGCCATGGCAACGAAATAGTCAATGTCCAATTTTGTTGACTTACATTACACGAAAATAGTTAGTTGCGGCTGATGTTTGTTGTTTCGTTATCTTATTGAGTCCAACAAAAATCTGCAACATTACGCCGAGCCGGCCGGCAAGGTATGTACATTAGGTAGTTGACGGGTTACGGGTTAGCCAAGCCACCGACAACTATCGATTCTGAGCTGAGAATTTACTAGAACAACTATTACTTCTCAGATGAATCCGTCGTTCCGCTTTGTCAGACTGCTAAGATTCCATCGCCTCATTTTCGCCCAGTCTTGGAACCAAGTCGGACCCGAGCCAGCGGATTGTTTTCACCGAGATGGACAGCTAAGAGTTTTAGGCTCGTGATAGCCACAACGGACAATTAATATGTCTAGGCCCAACGTTCGTCTGCGAAGCGGACTTTAGTTCGCCGTAGCTTCCGGTGTGCATCTCGACTAACCGCATTTCTTAAAGAGTGCGGGGAATCTGTCGAAGGAATAGACGCCATAAGAGCCAGCCAGATTGAACACGCACACGCGGTGAGCATGTTAGCCGACGTCGCCATAAATACCATTGGCTACGTCGGACCAGGGTTGCGCATCGAGGCCAGGATCGGTTGGCGCTTGCGCCTTTCAATCGCATCCCTTCCACGCCGCTGTCACCTTTTTATAGCCAACCAACACTTGGCCCACTCCCACAGCTTCGCAGTATACATCTTTCAAGTTCTTAAACCCATGTCCTCGCCGTGTTACTGTCTCAGTGCAGTACTCGCAGCACTCTAAGCCAGCCCAATCCCAGACTCTCTTCTCGATATTTCCTTCCTTTTTTCTACTAGATGCTCTGTGCTGCTTACATCACGGTTTGCATTAGCGCCATCACCACAAGCGCTCGATTCACTTAGACACAAGGCTTGCTTTCCCCTCCTTTCGAGTCACATTACACGCTGTCTGGAGGATATTATATACCCACCGTCCCCTATTGTCTCCTATTGTCAACTAGTATTCGTTTCCACATTACTATAACTTTGCTTTTGCCTTGACTCCTCAGTTCCAGTCGGCTGGGACGTCGCTTGGGTCTCGGTCCGTTCGGTGGCACGGAATAGGCGGGTTCTCGTACTTGTATTAGTGTTCTATACGCAGTATTGCCTCTTGATTGTCACTTGGCCTGCTAAGGCTAATATTTAACCACAAGGTGGTTACCCGATCAAAAGCATGGCAGGACTCGCCAACTCAAGGAGACCTAGGTTGTCTCTTCAGACGAAGCCCATACATCATGGACAGGGCATCCGATCCAGAAGCTTCTTTGACCATGCGGATCCCAGATCACCAACAGCGTTCAATACGCTGTCAAATGTCTACGCCACGGCTATTGAGAGGTCGACTCCTACTCAGAGTACTCCTCTAACGGCGATAAAACTACACCAACCTCTTAAACTCCAAACTGACGCAGACACACTTCAGAGCCATGAGCATAAGGCTCAAGCACCATTCAGTGCTCTGCCAGGTACTCCCTTATCTCCAAATCCCATGTCCCCGGCTCAGCAGATGGAAATCGTGTATCCGAGCACGATGACGCCGACTCCACCATTATCAGCTGGAGCTGTCGACCCGGGCCGTACTATGTTTACCTTTAATCCCATGGATGTGGATCACCAGACAGTACCATTATCGCCAATGCAGAATCGTCGTCGTGTCAGTTTTGCTGACGTCAATCCTGTTACCAAGGCACCATATAGCCGCAACAGGTCACTCCACAGCATACTACGCAATTCACCTTTACAGTCATCAACTGCGATTTCTCCTAGTTCACCAAGGAGACAATCAGCTCGGCGGCAAAAGAAGGCAGCAAGACGAGTAGGATATGAGTCGCCATTGACACAAACGATTACTACTGAAAAGTATATCAAATCACACGTCGACTTGTTGGCTGAGGACGCCTCGCCTTATACACCGTCCCCTATGCCAGAAGACTCTGACATTGATCTTACTATGGCTTATTCTGGAGACGAAATTAAGGATGGTGGCCGAACCCCAGGGCCATTCGAAGAGATGAGGAGGCAGATGACGGGCCTTGCTACGGAGACACCCGGCCTCTCCCCAAGGCCGGACGGAATTCGTAAGCGAAAAACAAAGGAAAAGAAGCGGAAGTGGGTTTGGACAATTGGGAAAGACGACGAAGAGAGCGAGAGCGGAACGATTGCGGCTCTTCGTGCTGCTGCTGCTGGGGAGCCGTCCACTCCTAAAGCTATTGCAATATCATCCCAGCTTTCTCAGAGCATAACCAATACGGCAGAACCCATGACGGCTATCGAGAGCAGTGGATAACAGGACGAATCTGAATCGGATACACTAGTAGAAACCGACCAAGATGACATGAACGTTGACGCATCAGAAACAAGCAGTTCTCGCTCGAGCAGGGCGGCAACCCCCTATAGTCTAGATATAGACCCGAGCACACCGACGATTAACCAGATCCCGGGGCCGAGAGAGTCATTTCGAGCAAAGAGGCAACACCTCGCTTCTGAAGATCCAAACGATTTAGGGAGCAGCAGTCGGCGGGACACACCAATTCCACCAGATCTCGTAGAGCGTTCGTAAGGAGCACGGCAAGTTCTAAAGATGATGACAGGATCGTGGCCGACCATAAATGCAGTCTTGCCGTACCTAAAGTGCCGCACGGGTAAGGGAGTTAAGGATTTAGCAGGATTCTGTGGAGTTTCAGGTTTTTTACACGCATTCCGACCGCAAGGCCAAAAGGAATAAGGCTGCATTGGGATTGCGATTGTTAGCTGGTTTCATTAGTGAGATTTTAATCTGGCGAGAGGCGGGCGCCTCTTGGGCCAAATGCCATTGCGATTAATGCCGGGCATTGATTCTTAATGGAAGTATATTTTGCTTTCCATCACTGTTTTAGCTACTACTATTATTCCATGCTTGAATGAGGACACGATGAATATGAAAAACATTATGATTTATGGTTTAATTTAGTTTGCATAGAGTACCTAGTTCGTTGTATTATGAGTCTATGTGAATGTGAGACGCATCGAAACGTGACTTATTACCAGGACCAACCCCCCTAAAGCTAGGGCGATTGTAGATCGACATACTTAGCTCTATAGCACGGAGCTCATATTATACACTACGCGAGAAGTGGTGCCCGGCCGAGGCTGTGCGCAAATTAAATGGCACATTACCTCTGAAACCCTTTTAACAACTAACTAGCACTAATACATAAAGAACTAGTATACCGGGGCTGCACGCAGCTGATTATACCTGATAGAACAATAGATAACGCTCGGATAATGAAATTATTAGGTATATCTAGCTGCTACGGCCCCGGTATACTACTTTTCTCTTGGTTTTATGTACTAGGGCTAGTTAGTCATTAAAAGGGTTTCAGAGGTAATGTGCCATTTAATTTGCGCACAGCCTCGCCCGGCTAGATTGACTCCAAACCAAGACCTCGTCCCAGAAATCTTGATACTTTGTTAGTCTGGGCGGGTAGGCAGGGTGTTGTGGGTCAGACGAATCGAAGTCCGCGGAAAGTCCGATAAGCGAAAAGATGCCAAGGATTATGACATCGATTGGGGTGGTGGAAAGATCAAGGTGTGAGATGCTAAATACTGCAACGAGAAAGAAGGTAGCACGAACAACTTGGAAGACAATAAAGCTGGAAATAGTAGATCTCGATGACGTAAGAGCTGGACAACTCCTCGCATCTTAATCTCAATTCTAACAAAACACACATAAAAATCATTGGGTTTCTCCGACACAATTGTAGATCACGAAAATATAATGATTCGTCCTTTTAAATATCGTACTAAAAGATTCCTTTAGGAGTGTTATAATCACAATCACATGAAAAAGATCGATCAATCATTTGCATGCAATCTACGTGGTTCAGTTCAAGACCCCACCATGCTAGGCTCTTTTAACCCTGCGCCGCTGACGTCATGGACACTTATAAACATACTATCCACCCACGAACTATCGTGACACGATTCCTACTATACAGCGTCCGGCCATGCACAAAGACGAGAATCATTCAGCTATGATGCAAGGCTGCCCCGGACCGAGCAACACTAGTCCGGCCTAGTCTTGCTTATCTGTGCGCGGAACATCAAGTCAAGGTAGGACTGCATCATACCCTCACCACTAGACTACCTAGTGTAGATCCAGATATTGTAACCTAAAAAATCCAATAAACCTGACATCTATCTCTCTCCTCTCCTCTTCTATCACTTCTTGTTTCGAATTCAGGGGCATTCCAAATTGTCCATACTGGACATCACCGATACAACTATCAGATCCCCTAACGACGGGGCTGCTGGAGGTACCAATATTATTCTTCCTCTCAGCTCGGCAGTTCCCTATCATATCACTTAATCATTTCCTCTTTTAACACCTAATCGTACATGTAAACTCATACTTAAACCATGTCTGCCGAAAAAGAACACGTGCATCCGGGAGGGAACCACTACTCTGGGCTCAACCGCATTCCAAATATCAAAGAATTCGCTGCCGCACTCGACAGAGACAAGAGAGATCGCGATGCTAAGATCGACGCCGACTTGAAAAAGAATAAGAAGAATGGCGGTATTAAAGAGCACGAGAACGGAAATCATCTCGCCGGCCATGGGCGGGTTGTTACAGATCCGGTCACGGGAAAGGAGGTTCAGATAGATGACGAACGACTGGATTTCAAGAAAGCTGTTGAGAACCCGCATGTACGTTGCTCGATTTCCGCAGTATAGACTCTGTCTATTGACCATGGCTTTTCACAGCTATCTGTACCAAACGCAAATCTAGGCAAAGACACACCTGTCAAGACCGAGGCGACCCAATCGGGGGAAGAGTACCGGAAGAATCAAGATATCACGGCGCCCCCTGATCCCGTAGCCACAGGCTCGACCTCAGACGTTCCCATTCACGGCGAAAAGACCAACGTTTTATTTCACCCGACCCCGTCCGTCAGCTATGAGCCCATGTATAATGTCATCGAGCAGCGCGCTAACATATTATGTGGTGTCGTATTTTTCTCGATCATTTTTGTTGGCAAATTCTTTGGAGGTAGGCTTCTTGGTCTTATACCCCTGGCCATCTGCATTGCTTCCGGCATTTTCCTCTGGATGAAGGACCTGGTTCGTCGAGGTCGCGACATAGAATGGTCGAGCGAGCAAAAGCGAGGCGAAACTGCTGTCGTCAACCTCATCCCCGAATCCGTTGAATGGATGAACTCCTTACTTGGCATTGTCTGGGGTTTGGTAAACCCTGAGATGTTTGCCTCAGTAGCTGATACACTTGAGGTATGTTATGTATATAACTTGAGTTCCTCGATCCACTACTGACAAGGGTAGGATGTCATGCAAGCTTCAGTCCCCGGTGTTATTGAGAACGTGAAAGTTGCCGATATCAACCAAGGCAACAACCCGATCCGAATTTTGAGTCTGCGAGCTCTCCCAGATGGACATATGAAGGATATCAAAGACGAGATGCATAAACAAAATGAGAAAATCAAGGATCCGCAAGAAGTTGCTGCTGACGAAGAAGGCGGTGACTATTACAACCTCGAGGCATCTTTTGCCTACCATGCTAAACCATCTTCACAATCTGTGTCCGCCAAGGCTACCAACATGGGTATGCAGTTGGTTTTCTATCTCGGTATCAAAGGGCTCTTCGGCGTACCATTGCCCATATGGGTGGAACTCATTGGCCTGGTCGGTACGGTGAGAATCAGGTTGCAGATGTCTCCTCAGCCACCATTCCTGAAAGCCGTTACCTTTACTTTGATGGGAGTTCCTAAAGTTGAAGCCAGCTGCACGCCTATGATCGAGCGGGGCGTCAACATTTTGAATCTACCCCTGATTTCCAACTTCGTCAACTGGGCTATCAAAACTGCTGCGAGTATGTATGTGGCGCCCAAGAGCATGACGCTCGACCTTGGCAAGATGCTTCAGGGTGATGATATCCAAAAAGAAACCAATGCCATGGGCATACTCTTTATTCGTATTCATAAGGCTGTTGGTCTGTCGAAGCAGGACCGGCGTGGATCGCAGGGTGGTGGTTCTGATCCCTACATCACTGTCAGCTTTTCTAAATTCGGCAAGCCTATGTACTGCACGCGTGTCATCCAAGATGACTTGAACCCCGTTTTCGAGGAATCTTGCGCTCTCATGGTTACTTCCGACCTCATCAAGGCTGATGAGCAACTCTCTATGGAACTTTGGGACAGCGATCGCTCAAGTGCCGATGACGTTGTCGGCAAGGTTGAGCTTTCACTACAAAAGCTTATACAGCACCCAGGTAAGATGTACCAACAGGTTTCTAAGCTTCGCGGCGTTAAGGCCGGAAGTGAGATGCCCGGTGAGCTACATTGGGAAGTCGGCTTCTTTGGCAAGACTCAGTTCCGAGCTGCCATGCGAACTGATGGTAAGGATCACAGCTTGCCCGTGGAACTTCGAGACAAGAAAGAGTTGCAGGACGACAAGGGAGCTATTGAAAACTCTCAGGAGGATGCTGTCACGCACACTCCTCCTGACCCTCTATGGCCTTCAGGTATTTTGAGCGTCGTCATACATCAAATTGTCAGCTTGGAATTAGCCCAGGTCAAAGGTTCCGAGGGCGGCAAGCGCAAAGGTGGCAAAGAGTATGAGCCGGCTAGAGATGCTGGTGAGATCAAAGAAGAGGCTGCCAAAACATTACCGAGTGCTTATTGTACCATCTGCCTGAACGATGAATTGGTACGTGCAGAAGTCCCATCTATGAATGAATGTCGACTAACAATATACGTAGGCCTACAAGACGAGAACTAAGGTAGTCTCTTCTAAGCCAATCTTCAACGCTGGTACAGAGCGATTCGTTCGAGACTGGCGGTCTACTATCGTCACTGTCACTGTTCGTGATTCAAGAAACAGGCAGCATGACCCAATCATCGGCGTAGTACCGCTTAAACTTTCGGATATCCTACAAACCAGCAGCCAGGTGAGTCAGATAAGTACAAGTTGCACAAGATTCAACGAACTAACTTGCATCTAGTCGACACGATGGTACCCTCTAGACGGTGGTATCGGCTATGGCCGTGTTCGAATTTCTCTTCTTTTCCGCTCTGTCGAATTGAAGCTACCCCCACCACAACTTGGATGGGACGTCGGCACCTTCGAGTTCCTATCCGACAGCCTCACTTCAACCTTCACCGGCACTGACAAGGGCAAGATCAAGCTCAGAATGAGGACCGGCGGCAGCTCTGCCACAGTCAAGCGCGACCAGTGCACGGCTGAAGAGGGTTCTGTGCGATGGGACATCAATGGAATCACAAACAACGCCAGACCCCGATTACCTGTCAGATACCGCTACCGGTCACCCATCTTCATTGAATTCCACTTGCCTGGCAAGCGTCACGTCGAGCATTTTGCCGTCGTATGGTTGCAGCAGTTGGTTGACAACGAGGAACAAGACTTCGACATCCCTATCTGGAAATGCGATAACGCAACGCGCCTATCTCAGAACTACATCACGGAAGAGAATTTCCGCTCCATTCCCGACATCCAGATTGAAGAGGTCGGTCGCCTGCGCTTCCGAGGCCGATATAAGGCGGGCACAGACCTCGACCATCTCCGCTTCGTCAGCGACAATAACTCGCGCGAGACAATCGAGACATGGGAAGCCTGCTTCGCAGAGGGCGTGCGACAGGAAGAAGTCTCTAACGAACTCCCCCCTCTAATCAAGAAGCTACACGACGAATCGCTGACTCAAGGCCGCGACGTCCTCACTACTGTCTCACCCGAGGAGAAGAGGAAGTGGCTCGCTAAAGACGGCACAGATTGGTCCGGCGCCTTCGGCAAGGATCCAGCTGAGGTAATGGGTGGACAGCGGGGAACCGACACGTCTGAAAACGAATATGAATCTGACAGCGACTCCGACGAGCCTACGCAAGGCATCAAACATGAAGAATCAGATCTAGGCATCAAAGACGCCACGACAGACGGTGCCGCTCACGAAGACGAGATCGGAAGGGCCAGAACCAGTTCTACTAGTAACACGGCAGGTTCCGACTCCGGCGTCTCAGTGAAGAGTAGCGGTAGCAGCAGCAAGAATCCTATGGTGCAGTACAGAGACTACAAGAGTCGCAGTCGCGACCTGCATCGTCAGCATCGTGGCCTCATGCAGTGGAAGCCTATGCGCAATGTCCAGTTTGTCAAGGATGAGGCCAAGTTTGCTGTGCGAAGGTTGACTAAGGTTGGTTCGCTGAGCGGACGGCAGCCTGATGTCGAGACGGAGATTTAATTAGGGGTAGGAGGGGAAGAAAAGATATGATTCACGAGAATACGGCGTGCGTTCGGTTCGGCTTGGCATGGTGTTGTTTGTTCCTTTGTTTGTAATTGTATTGATAACCCGTTGGGAAGAATGTCTTATGAAGTAAAATTAGTGTTAATTAATCAAATACTTTAACATACTTTGTTTAAACTTTCAGGTGCATTGATTCCTTCATTGCATACAGAAGCACGTCTACTTATTTCCCATCGACAACTCTATACTGGGCTCAACTAGCTCGTCAAGCTATACGGCTCAACTAGCGCATATGTAAGAATAAAATGTCGACCTCAAGAAAAGCTCAGTTGAAACAACGAGATAGTGAAGTAATCTGCAACTCCTCTTCTGGTCAAAAACATAATACTTATGCTTTTATGAAAATTTCGATCTGCCTTGACTGAAAATTGAAATAGGCCATGATGGAACTTGCTGGCCTATCTCAGAGTGTTGCAAGGGGTGGTTGGGGCTGGTCTGGTATGGTCTACTAAACCCTATATTATTCTGGGCTGTAATGACGCGGGTAAATTCGTCACATAATGAGGGTTCTGGTCATATAAATGGAGAGAGAGGACTATGCAATTCGTTAGTAAATTAAGTTGTCTGCCAACATTAGGTGAGGAAGGGGTTGTCAGACGTACCTATTTCCTTGTAAACCAATATCAGCGTTGCGGCCAGCATACCTACTCACACGATGCCGCGGGACAGTCAGTTTCCCTTTGTAATAATCGCCAATTTTCTTGGTCGGCGCTGTTTTTGGGTTATATACAGGACCACGTAGATGGTGGGTTTTGATGGCCTTCTCGTCCACGTCGCCTCTTCTATACAATACATTTATTTGTACAGCCATGCTCTATCAGGTGTCTTTTCCTTCCTGGGACAGCTTGCTCGTATCTCGTGGATATCTCCTCTGAGTAATATTTTCGTACAGATCTTTCCTATCATGGCGTTCATTCCGTTCGAAATTATAATTTTACTGGTTCGCGGCCTTGATGGCCTCGGCCTCCTGCTTGGCAACCGCCAGCATACGCTCTTCGCGCCGCTTGTCGTCGATGAACTTCTTGACGATGGCGCGATCCACGGCGGCGCGCTCGACGCGTTCCTCTACCTGCCGCATCTCGACCAGCTCGTCGGGGCTAGGGTGGACGAGAGTGGCGCCCGTCTTGGCCAAGAACTCGCTAAGAATGGCATCTGAGTGCACGTTCTTCATGTCGATCGTCACAACCCTCTCGCCTTCCTCGGGTGGGGGTGCCGGATGCTCGTTTGTCGTGCTCGAGTGCGGCTGTTGGGCTAGTGGTAACATGTTGCGTACGGCTTCTGTCGTCGACGCTGGATCTGATGATGCGGAGCCTTGTCGGAAGTAGATGGACATGGTCGCTGGACCGGCTTGGTTGTCAGACCGGTTCACCAGCACTGGGATTGCTGGATTCCAGAATTTAAGGCGTGGGAGACATGTTTTCCAGAATTTCCTGGAGGTGTGTTAGATACCATCTTGACACCTCTCATCATCCAAAAGGGCCCGTGGAATTGGAAACATCAGCCGCCACTGGATTTGCAGGTGACAAGAGAAGGCGTACCTCGGCCCAAGATGGCCTTCGTTCCATTTCCTCGCAAAGTCCAGATGTATCCTCGTTATCTCGGGCGGTAGTATCGCGGCACCAGGGCCATGCCGTAATGCCAAAAGCTACGAGGTTGGTCATGTCAGACTGTCTGTTTTTCTCGTATATCCTACGAAGAGGAGAAAACGCTATAATTGATGGTTCGATGGGTGTGATGTATGTACCTTCTGCTTGCATGTTAGCCAATTGACGAGATACGAGTTTGTTGGGCAGACTGGATTTCTTACGGCTTGTAATATGTGCATGCGCTTCCCTGGGTTTACCATTTTGACGAGCCGCGAGCCTCTACGCTCGCTATTTCGTCGAAAAGGGAGTACGGGACTTGTCGAAATTGGGGCCGTCTTCGTGCTGTGATGTGATGTGCTTCGATAAATTTCGGGTGGACCCCTGCTGCAATTGGCGGCCCGACTGCTACCTCCGAGACGTCAGTCCCACTTTATTAGTAACGATACTTAATTAATTCAAGTCGTTCTCATTAGAAGAGTAACTATTCTGTTATTCTTTATTTCCACCTCTCAACTCGCTATCTAAACCCGTTTCCTCATGACTATACCCGGCGTTGCGACATATTGTGCTCCCTATAAAAAATAGGTGTTGATAAACTGGCCGAGAAGCGATAAAGGGAAGAAGATTACGGATGGTGGATTTTTGCCCCTAAGTTCTGCGACCGCGTATTTTTTGGGGGACTCATTCATAAGCCGGCATTGACCCTCCCAGCCCTCATTGGCAATGACCTGGACATCTGTGGTCAAAATTAAGTCTTCAATCTCAATGGGGAGTTGTGTATCAATTATGTGTGGGTAGAGAATCGCAAACCAACGCTGAACATTCGGAAACATTTTTATGTCGATCTCTATGTCTCCCGATGGCCATAACGTAGAATATCCCGGCGTTCCCTCACCCCTGAAGTCCTCTCGGCTATCTTGGCTATTTACTCCATATTTATCAAAAGAGCAGACCTTCAAGACACTAAGGAGGAGTGGGCTGTGCATATCGAAGGCCCTGGTACTGTAGTATGAGACTCCCCGCATGCAGTCGTGGGTTGGACATAGACCGAGGAGAGGCCAAGTGAATCCGACGCAAAAGGTGTCATGCTGTGGACTTAGCGGGACGGGAAATCCATGTCAGCTAAAAACAGGTACTGAAAGCATATAGGCAACAAAGTTCACCTCAAATAGACGGCGCCTACTTCTTCTCCCAACTCAAATTCGTCGAACTCATAGCCAGCAGGACAGGGTAACGTGTCCCTCCAAACCACCTCGTACACAACTTCTCGGCAATTATAGATCTGCTTAGCCCGCTTATTGCTTGCGTAGCAGACTTGCATAATCTTTGAAACGAGATGTTTTGTGGGGTATATCGTACCAGTTCTTGGATCCGCGAAGACATGCGCGAAGACCATTCGATTCGTCGCTTCGGCGATCAAGGCGTTATCCCACACCATATCGCGCAGTTCTATAGGCAACTTGTTGAACTCATGGAAATGGACATCTGAATCGGGAGTGGGAGCGGGGTCGAGGGACATGGGTTCGGAGGACATCTTGTAGTAAATCTTGCCGAGACCAAAGTGTGGTGCATAGAACGGTGATGATGATGACGATGATACGTTATGATATGATAGTTGTCTATGTTGGCTCTTGTAGCGACGCAGCTAACGATGGCTTTGCTACTTGAGGATATGAGATCCTTCGTTCGAAAAGCTAGAAGTCTCCATGTTGGAGTTCTAGCTAGTGCGAGATGGAGGTGAAGCTGAAAGTGTAGCCATGGGAAGAGCGATGAGCTGCAATGTGAGAATTAGTACCAGTAAGTGTGACTGGCCTTCAAACGGTCTCTTTGAGGAATTGCCCCTATCTACCTAATACTTAGATTCCTGCATGTTAGTATGTAAAATGTCTCATCAAAGTACTTGAAAGTTATGAAGTAGCAGCCTCGACGATGAGCGAACTAGAAGGACCCGTATATGGAAGTGCTCGTCAAGGTAGCTACACCCCATTTCGTTGCTCGAATCGGAATGCTCAATGACTTCTTTATACCACTCCAACAAATCTTTATAATATCTTAGCTTCTAGGCTTCAACGATTAAATTATTCACACTTCGAAGGGTTAATACTAGGCTTCATAAATCATCGCGTCACATTTATTCACAATTCTACTGAATTATCAGGTGAAGGAACCAGAGCTCAGTCGAACAAATGTGAATGAAATATATCGATAGTGAGCGCATTTGGTTGGTACCACGTCTAATTGCTGGTCTGACCCAAGACCGTAATGCTACATCGTGTGATTGACTCCGTTTCCCCTATTTACTGTCATACTCGTTCCTCTGGTTTGATATACATCTTAAGCGTCGAGCTTGACGGGGAAGTTTCCAGCTTCTGAAGCGGCGTTTGTCAGTCCCGTAATCATCCATATAATGAGCGTGTGGGGGGCTTGTATTTGCACGAACCTCGCTGGTCGTCCCATCGCTGGTACCATCCGCTCGGGCATAGGGACCGGTAGGCGAGGAAGAACTGGCGGCAAGGAGCGAAGTCCTCGCCCTTGGCGTTGATGCACTTGTGGTAATCGACGTAGTTCTGCCAGCAGTGCTTGGTCTGGTTCATGTTGGGGAACCGGGCATCGACACCTGCAAGAGTTAGGATCAGAGCTGTTCTGTCGTAACAGTAAAGACAGAGGTGCTTCAGAAAGTCGGTAGGTCGCCTGATCGCATCTTCGTCTCATGGGGCCGATCGGGTCGAGTAGAGGAGGAGCTTCTTACCAGCTAACGAAGAAGTAGTCAGCATCAAATTATCCTCGGCTAACAATCGAACGTTGAGGTAAATTAGGTACTAATCGACTTACCGGTGACGAACTTGAAGGGCTTGGTCTCGCGCTCGTCGTCAGACATTTTGGGCGGTTATTTCAGAACGGCGATAGTGGTGAGAAGGAAGAGGGCGGCGGGATGCTCGACGGCGGACGACTTGGGGAGCAATAATGATGTCGAAGATCAAGAAGACGTGCGGGAGCTCTCAGGCAATTGTCGAATCATTGCAGGGCGGTTTTGGCCTGGTGGCCTGACAAATTCGGCATAGCTGGCTGCGAGCTCCACCTTTTGCTAAAGACAATTCGCTGAGTGGCTGCAATGGCTATTCCCACGCCCACGGACCACTGGAAACAAACTGCTGCGGCTGCGGTTCTGCGGGCATACAGAGGCTAGCTAGCGTCGGGTCAGCTCATCTCCTCCAACCAACCTCCAATTGCACTTTTTGAGCTACTCGAGTTTAAGCTTCATTCTACACCACATATTACCAAGTCCTCGACCCTCTAGTGACAATCTCCCCTCAATTCCGTCAACATGTATGCCACTCGAGCTCTCCGTATGGTGCCTACGAAGCGCATGATGCGTCTTCCCGTCAGTGTTCCTCATAGTTCCTTCTATGCGATCTAATGACGTTGCTAACGACTCATATAGAAGGAGGACCAGAGCGGTATGTCGACACTTGTGCTTCAGTTATAGTGCTCTGGGAAATACCGAACCGACTATCGACCCGTACACCAACCGAAGAACAATGAAAATACAGGACGAAAAATAACTGACGTTCTCGGCACAATTTAGCGCACACCGTTTCCCAGCGTCTACGAAAGCTCCGATCGATTCCTGCTGAATTGATTCCCCTCGGTTAGTCTACATCCTAGCAAGCACGAAAGTCTAGGCCGTGGCGCTCATGAAACTGATGGTGGGGGTGAAATACAGGTGTCGTCGTCGGTTTCGCCGTCTTCGCCGCTGGCTACTCGAGCTTCCGCAAATTCTTCGTTGACAAGAACCTCCGTCTCGCTCGCCAAAACCGCCAGAACGAGCCTTCCGATGAGCATCACTAAAAAGTCTAATATTGCGTGAGGAGGAGGAGCGTAGGCGAGGCACTGACATGCCGCTGTGACACCGAATATTCCCTTTTGTCAAAACAGCATAACTGTATATGATAGGAACTCGTGGGGCTAGCGGGAGGAAATGTTGAATGTGTGATATCAATTATGGTATAGACTCCAGTCCCAAAGATCTGTATGTTTTTTTGCCTTGTGCCTAAGGGCCCTACCAACCGTCCACAACGCCAACGCTATGCGAGAGAGTACATGTCCTTCCAAGTCAGTCCCCAGTAAAATCCCCCCTCATTCGGGTTTAGGCCCTGCCACATCGAGCCCCTCGAGACCTTGCATAGGGTCATCTGGTATATCGTCTTGAGTCATCTTATCATCCCCGGGTGTCGCCAGACGATCCTCCTCACTGACAGCATGCTTGGCAAGCCATCCCTCCTATTAAATTTGTAAGCATATTGATAATACAGCATCATGCGTAAACGAAAGCCTCACCTGTTCCCAGACTGCTGTCTTGCTTCCGAGGCCTTCTTCTGCGCTCTTAGGAGCCTTGGCGGCTGATACCTTCAAAATACGGCCGA
Source organism: Xylaria curta (assembly GCA_022495235.1). Taxonomy (NCBI): domain Eukaryota; kingdom Fungi; phylum Ascomycota; class Sordariomycetes; order Xylariales; family Xylariaceae; genus Xylaria; species Xylaria curta. Next base: position 1,403,960 of record MU375893.1, on the reverse strand, counting down.
AGAATTCAGACTGGTCCATATTGTCAATGGCCTCCTTAGCGTCTTCGGCATCCTCATACTCGACATATGCGAAACCACGGTGAGGCTCTGTGGCATTGGGCGCATCATTCTTAGGTAGTGATATGTCGGCAATCTCACCAAACGGTATGAATGCGTCGTGAATATTGGTTGTGGTGGCCAGCGAGGCAAGCCCACCGACATAGACGGTGGCTTTCCAACGGGCCGAGTCAGTCATGGTTCCGACCCTAGATTGCTCAAGCCGTCGGCGAGTGCTGGCGAGCAAAGAATATCGAGAACCTTAGGCACCCTCGGCTCGGCTGTGAAGGAGGCTGCAAGCAGATAGATATCAGAACTCCAAGGTCGGATCGCAGCAGCTAAGCAATGTCACGTGCTGGCGGTGCGCAGTGGGGTAGATTGCGGTTGGCGGTTGGCGGTTTGCGCTCATGTGAAATCTAGAACGAGGTGAGTGACATGACTCGATTTCGGCTCGGAATACCCTACACAACTTGCAGGTGGCTCGTGCCCCTCACTGCAGTGCACCAGCACGCTGTTTAAATCTAAATATGTCATGTCACTAAAGGGCCCCATAAATTTATAACCTGTTACTGGGAATTTGGGCTTGGAATAGCTGGGATTGGCTTGGACTTGGCCCTAAGTCCCCGCCATTCCATCAAGACCTGGAGGCAGCTCAATAATAACGGGGCCTTTGATCGATCTGCGACTGCGTTATCTGGCATCAACTATAATAATCTATACTAAACCACTAGGCCTACGTTGTCATGATCTTGTCTCGTCTCAATCTTGCTGGCCACAACCATTTAGCAACATCACCCTTCCCGCCAGGTTGTTGAACTGTCCTAATTCATCCCTAGCTGGTCTAGAGTGCTCAATGCCAGCTGGCATTCTGGGTAGCCCTCTTTAAAGCCTCCATCACCACCCTCCTTTTGGCCACCTTATTCCTCCTCGGTCTCGGTCTCGGTCTATCTACATCATAGAATCATGGTCAAACTGCGCGAGATTGCTCGGACGGCCGCCTTTGCCTGGTCGCCAAATGCGGCGAGGCCAATCCTTGTTACGGGAACGAGAGCTGGCGCTGTCGACGCTGATTTCTCCGATGAGACCAAGTTGGAACTCTGGGACCTGGATCTCGACAACCAGGACCAAGGACTTGAGCTCCAGCCCATTGCGAGCTTCGTTACCGACTCAAGGTAGTTCATTTTATTGTCTTCACGTCTCCCGGCGCTTTGCTAACCTCTCACTGCTAGATTTTACGATTTAGCCTGGGGCCAGCCCTCCGAAGACCACCCCAAAGGTATCATTGCCGGCGCCCTCGAGAATGGTTCGCTCGACCTCTGGGACGTTGAGAAGCTCATATCAGGCGGCTCTGATAGCGAATCTGATGGTGATTCTGATGACGGCTCTGATGCCCTCAGCAAGGCCCTCATCAAGAGGACGACAAAACATACAGGCCCAATCAAGTCTTTGCAGTTCAATCCTCTGCGTCCCCAGATTTTAGCGACGGCTGGCGCCAAGGGCGAGATTTTTATCTACGATGTCAATGACCCGGAGAGCGCTTTCCGACTAGGTACAGCCGCTGCCAGGTCTGACGACTTGGAATGTGTAGCCTGGAATATTAAGGTTTCTCATATTCTAGCTACTGGCGGTACCGGCGGGTTCGTGACCGTATGGGATTTGAAGACGAAAAAGGCGTCCTTAACGCTTAACAACAACCGAAAGCCTGTCAGCGCCATCGCGTGGGACCCGAACAACTCAACTAAACTACTAACTGCGACACCTGACGATTCGACACCTGTCATTCTTCTGTGGGACCTGCGGAACTCCAATGCCCCCGAAAGGACCCTCCAAGGCCACGAGCAAGGCGTGCTATCGGTTTCATGGTGTCAGCAGGACGGTGACATCCTGATTTCTTCCGGTAAGGATAATAAGACCCTGATTTGGAACCCGCAGACAGGGGAGCGCTACGGAGAATTCCCCGAGGTCACAAATTGGACATTTCTTACGCGATTTCACCCTCGCAACCCAAATCTATCGGCGACAGCTGCGTTTGATGGCAAGATCACGATACAGACGTTGCAGAACACAAACCCCTCGGCCGTGCAGAATACTACGCAGAGTCATCTCGATGGCGAGGACTTCTTCACACAAGCTCAGACCCAGCCACAAGGTGCTGCTTTCTCCCTAGCCAAAGCGCCCAGTTGGCTTGAGAAGCCTGTGGGTGTTTCTTTTGGGTTTGGTGGGAAACTTGTAACATTTAGCCAGAACCCTTTCCAAGCTGGCCAAAAGCGATCATCCAAAATCCAAATTTCCCAGTTTTCCGTTGATTCGGATATCACCTCGGCCACGGAGAAATTCGAAGAGTCCCTCAAATCTGGAGATCTGGCAGCCATTTGCGAGTCGCATAAGGAGCAAGCTCACTCAGAGGAGGAGAAGGCTGACTGGCGTGTCATCGAAACACTTTTGTCCGATAACCCACGGAAAGGGATTGTTGACTACTTGGGATTTAATGAAAAAGACGTTACAAATGGCGCTGGAGCTGATGAGGACGAAAAGAAAAAAGAAACCGAGCCGGAAAAGCCTGCTTCCAAGGTCAAAGGGCATAAGAAGCGTATTTCGACTTTCTTTGCCGACGGGCCAGACGCCGATGAAGAAGATTTCTTAGCTAATTTGTCAGCCACCAAGGGTGCAAAAACCGATAATCCTTTCCAGTTATTTGGTGAGGGAGACTCCGCCGTTGAGAAGCAGATTACTAAAGCTTTGATGTTGGGCAATTTTGAGAAAGCTACAGAAATTTGCTTGGACGACAGTCGTATGGCCGATGCCTTTATAATCGCCAATTGTGGAGGCAAAGACTTGGTCGACAGGGTCCAATCAGCTTATCTATCCCAGAAGACTGGTATGCCTAGCTACCTTCGTCTTCTAGGCTCCGTCATTGTCAAGAATCTCTGGGATGTGGTGTACAACGCGGATCTGACTGATTGGAAAGAGACCATGGTGACGCTCTGCACATTCGCAGACCCAACCGAGTTCTCTGACCTCTGTGAAGCGTTGGGTGACCGCATTCTTGAATCAGGCTCCCGCAAAGATGCTTCTTTCTGCTACCTAGTTGGCTCCAAGCTGGAAAAGGTTGTCGATATTTGGGTTGCAGAGCTTGCAGAGGCCGAGAAAGCCGGTCTAAGTGAAGGCAGCGACTCTACTTTCTCTATTCATGCCCGAGCTCTACAGCAGTTCATCGAGAAAGTTACGGTCTTCCGCCACGTCGCAAAGTTTCAAGACAGTGAGGCTGATCTCACGTCTGGCTGGACACTGGCCCTTCTGTACGACAAGTATGTTGAATACGCTGACATCGTTGCGGCCCATGGCCAATTGGAGGTTGCTCAAAAATACCTTGACCTCCTGCCTACAAAATACCCTGCTGCTGATATAGCTCGATCGCGAGTCCAATTAGCTACTAAGAAAGTTCCCATTCAACCTACGTCCCGACAACCAGCTCAACACCCAGTAGCGCCTGGACGTGTAGCCTCTCGAGCACAGCATCCAGGGTATCCAGTTCAATCTACACCCATAAACCCAAGCAACCCCTACGGGCCATCCACTGCCCAAATTCCCGGTCCTAACACGTACGCTCCGCCCGCCGGCGTGACACCTGTTCCTCCTGCGTCCAATCCGTACGCCCCTACTGGAACAAATCCTTATGCTCCCCAAGGAATTCAAGCACCTCTTGGCCAAACGTCACAGATGCCTCCACCTGTCTCGGTTTATCATGCTCCTCCGCCTTCATCGTTTGGTCCTCCTCGATCTTCAACTCCATCATCAAGGCCTCCTCCACCTAAGAACGCAGACGTAGGCAACTGGAACGATGTGCCAGTGGTGACAAGGCCCCCTCCACGGAGGAACACGCCAAGCACACAACCTATCACATCACCTTTCCCAAATCAGGCCAATCAACCAGCGCCGCCTCCACAAAGCCCGTATGGTATTCAACGAACTACGGGAACACCACCGCCGCCCCCTAAGGGTCCCCCAACAGCTCGTGTAATGTCTCCTCTTGGTGGTCCTCCACAAGCTGGCCAACTCCCGCCGCCCCCTCGTCCTGGGTCTTCTGCCTCTAGTGCATACGCACCACCGACAGCTATGCCAGCTTCGGGTACTGGTCCTGGGTTGCCGCCTCCACCTGCGGCAGGAAACTTTGTTCCGAGAACAGCCTCGCCATATAACCCACCTCCAGCAGCTGGTCCTCCTTCAAACCGATACGCTCCAGCCCCTGCACCACAGCAGTCGAGCCAGCCACCTCCGCATCCTGGTATGGCACCACCACCCAGTGCTAATCGTGTTCCACCTAACCCTTACGCTCCCCCACCACAATCAAACCCCTCTCAAAGCCAGTATGCGCCTTCCCCCTATGCGGCACCTCCAGTTCAACAAGGCCCGCCACCCAGCAGTGGAGGGCCGCCAACAGGACCGCCGATGGGACCACCGACGGGGCCTCCTGCACCTCCGGCAGCACAAGCTGCGCCCCCACCGAAGCCCAGACATCCACCAGGCGATCGCTCTCATATTCCCCCTAGTGCTCAGCAATTGGTCGATGTCTTCAGCCGTGACATGCAGCGAGTTGCGACAAAAGCCCCAGCTTCGTTTGCACCACAGGTGAAGGACACACAGAAACGACTAGGTTTACTCTTTGATCATCTGAACAACGGAGAACTAGTGAAACCAGATACCATTGAGCAATTGACGAAGTTAGCTTTGGCATTAGAGGGCAAGGACTATCCTGAAGCTCAGAGGCTTCAAGTAGAGATTCAGCGAGATAAGACAGAGGAGTGCGGTAACTGGATGGTGAGTCTGATACACCTTTTCCCATATGTTTCTATTGTTCACTAACAACTCGCAGGTCGGTGTTAAGCGATTGGTGCAGATGAGCAAGGTTACGAACTAAAGCTGCTATGTATTGTCGCTGCCCAACCCGATTTATCATTAAAAGAGCGCTGGTGATTGAACATGTAGGAACATAGCGTACAATATCATCCACAGAAAGTTAGAAACCCGTAATTTAGATCACCAAAATGAAGGGTAGTTGAAACACTAAAGTGCAACCATCAATATGTTCCAGAGACTTTTAAACCCAGCTTAGATAATTTGCGAGTCTCGCACAATACAATTGCCTGCCCGTTGAACAAAAAGTCAATATCAACAGATTACGACACGCTCGTATCAGAGGCGAGGAGATGGTGTCAGCTTGGCAGAAGCCAACATTTATTCTTGCGCTACAACAGCCAGGGTGTCCTCGTGGCTGAGGCTCATTTTCTGCAAGATGCCGGATATTGCGGATTTTAGCTAAGGAGTTAGGCCGCAGATAAGGCTTTACTTGCAAAAACAACGACCTTTGAACGAGCATTTCGACAGATTATCTCATCCCGCGGCTTCTCCTGCATTAGACGGTAAGCTAGTCGGTTTGATTGCCGTAGCTTAATCTAGCGCCCGAAAGATATATGCAACTGTTTTAAGTTCAGAATGACGAGTACTTGTGAAGATGTACGTACATCAACTTGCGGGTGCCGCAGTTCGACGAGTCGTGTTCAACGTGCAGACTGCAATTAGCTTATGGATCGCGAGGGCTTGCGATGTTAGAAGGTGTACATGTGATGGGAGAGTTTAGTTTATATAAAAAGGTCTTCCTCTCTCATCGAGCTCCAATGTCCTTGAGCACTAAAAGACTCAAGCAAAACATTCAGTCAACTACTATATCCCAAGGCTAGATATAAACTAGGTACTTTCACGTCCTTTTCATCTATCTACCCATCAGATGGCGAACAACAGCCTTTACAAGCTTCCGTCCGACGCGGTGTGGTTTAGTAAGTCCGCCTCTACAATACCAAGCGCCTACTCGCACATATGAAAGACTTACAGTTTCCCTCAAAAGTCACCGGCTGCTCATCCGGCATCGGCGCAGCGCTAGCAACACGGCTGGCCACACAGACGAGCAACCGTGTCGTCGCGACGGCAAGACAAGTCTCGGCGCTCTCTTATCTCCCTGACGATGCCCCAAACGTTCTCAAGGTTGCGCTTGATGTCACTTCGTTGGAGGCCATTGACGCGGCGTTCAACAAGGCGGTAGAGCACTTCGGGCGCGTCGATGTCGTCGTGAATAATGCTGGGTACACGGTCATGGGCGATACGGAAGGGGCGACTGCGCGGGAAGCACGAGATCTGTTTGATACTAATTGTGAGTTAATCATCTTGCTGACAACTAAGCTGTCAAGTGGACCCTGAGGATTTCATTGGAAGACGGTCCGGCTGACAAACATCCGATTTTCAGTCTGGGGCGCGGTTGACGTAACCAAACGTGCGCTAGGCGTGCTGCGCGATGAGAACCCAAAGACTGGGCAGCAAGGCGGCGTGATCCTATTCGTGAGCTCCATGGGAGGTTTCATCACGACGCCGGGAGGCGCATTTTACCACGCGTCCAAGTTCGCGATGGAAGGGTTCGCGGAGAGCGTGGTGAAGGAGCTCGACCCCGCGTGGAACATCCACTTCTCGATCCTGGAGCCCGGCGGCACTACGACCGAGTACTTGGGCCGTAGCTTCAAGTACATGGCGACACGCCACCCGGCGTACGCGGCCCCGCACATGCCGACCAACTCCATGTTGGGATTACTCGGGAATGAGGAGTTGTTGAAGAACTTTAGTTCAGCTGAGTGAGTGCATTCTCGGAATCATTTTCTTCTTATTTGGGCAACTTTTAGGGGGCAGCTTTCCCCTGGGCGCCAAGAGTCTGTCAAAAGCCCTCAGATCAATGGCGATAACTAACTCTGAGTGTTCAATTAGTGATATCGCCCGCGGAATGTGGGAGCTGCTTACCAGAGGACAGAGCATACCCATTCGTGTACCCCTGGGTGAGGATGCGTTTGATTATGTTGTCGCTGAGACGGAGAATGTGAAGAAGGAACTGGACTCGTTGAGGGAGTTCAGTAGGTCTTTTGGAGGCGGTATGCGTAGTGAGGAGAAGGCCGTCTTGAACAAACTGGGTTAGGGTAGTTAGCCCCGGGAGCATGAGGCCTCGCACCTTCGACAGTATTTTGATGTTGAAATTTGAGTCCTCGTCATGGACGACGAACATTGTACATTCACAGTGATTAGAGGTTGCTGTGTTAGTAGGTATAATGGGTACCAAAGTAAATGCCAAGCCTACAGCGGGTCGATCGCGGCACCGTACGCTACGGCGCCGAGTGGGGTTCAACGGCTCCTCTTTAGACTACCTGCCTCGGGAGCATGATAACTCATCTCTAACTCTACAAAAATAGATTTCTTGACGAGACTGAGCGACATAAGGTTATCAAATTAAATATAGAGTTACATATAAGGTTAATCAAGATGCGTAAGGTCATGGTAGTTGCGTTCATAAGCAGAACCACGAAGTAGATAAACAGGATCGAGAGAGAACTCAATAATTCATTTTCTTGCATATTTATTGATGCTTGAGCTGGAACATGGGCGTTCAGTTGAATTGCGTCCTTGCCACGTCTATTTTATCAGTGAAAACCGCCAGCGGCAATCAAGGCCAGTAGCTACCGGAATCCCAACCTCCTGAATCAAGCTATTGTATTTCCAATTGCTATGTGTGAAAAAGAAATCAGTTGTTGATAGGACATGTTTGAAGCTCAATAAGTGAACAAGCTAGAAATAGGTTGGATAAGTTGGGTAGCGGGTTTACCTCTTGAGTAGCTTGGGCTGTCGACAAACCATGTGTTTGCTTTTGAATGATTGCAATAACTTTCGTTCTGTGTGAGTTCCGATTGTTGTATTTACAAATGGGGGTTCCTCTAATCTAGCAATCATGTCTAAGCTAGCGGAGTGGTGAGGAAGCTCTAGGCTTGTTGGTATTAGATGACGTAATTACAAGATGGTAAGCTCCGCCAGTGGTAATAGAAGCACTCTGTGTTGATGCTTGAGTAGGCGTGGAGTGAGAGTCTAGATAGTTACAAGGCAAAAAGGGAAGGAAGAGTCGGATGGGGGTACACTCCCAGGCAAAAGGTGTCTATGAGGTACAAGTTGGAAGCTCTTAGGGGTACGTAGTTACCCATATTCTGGCTGTTGTTAAGGTTATTCCATTGCGGACCTTATATTTTTAAAAAAAGGCAGGAGATTTCAACCAGACCCCGTAACAAAGGACGTACCCTGGGTGACTTGATGGTATGAACAAACTGCAAAGGTGTCTGCCGTATCGGAGCGGGAATTGGCGGCACCCGTACTTGACGATTAGCATTCACCGACGGTGCGGTTTTTCGTAGGACTTGGAATTCGATTCCTAGTCTGAGCTTTTTTTGCAACTTTCTGTTTTTATTTTTCTTCAGCCACTTGTGCTCCTCACCATTTCATTCTGCAATTATTTTTGATACTGTATTCTCCTTGATAAGATCTATCATTCTCTGAGATTATTTTCTTTATGTCTTTGGTTTAATTTGGTGTTTCCTGAGAGTGCATAGTTGCGACTTGTGGGTGTGCATACATCTCGAGTGGCGTTCCCCCGTCTATTAGGCAACAATGTAAACAAGGAGGTACGAAAATAATCATGGACTATTTATAAAGAGATGAGTGCTCCTTAACGATAGGTAGGGTCATATAGTTTCAGGGGCAGAGATAGCCACGATTGAACCTGAACAAACGTTGTAAGAGCTTAGACAGATACTCTGATTTGGATCCATAACGGTCTTATCTTCCATTCAGCTACTGCAGGTAATCCAACCAGATATAAAATATTTGATCGACAAGCCTCGCACAGAGTCTTACACATGTATGATATACGGGAACTGGTAGCAGGAACGAGTTATGTAGGTGGCGCTTGAGTGCTGCTTACTAAGCGAGTAGTGTTTATACACATTAAGGCTTAAGCAGCCAGAGCTAAGGGGTAACATACTACCCCATATGCCCCTTTATTTAGCTTCCACCTCAGCTATCACGTCAATTTCTTGTTTGGGAGTTCAATCGCGTTTTATCTGGTTAAGACGTCTGCCCGCTATTTAAGCGAAGAAACCTAACCTTCGGATGCCTGTAAGTAGCCAAGGACCGGGTTCATCCAAGCGAAACAAATCGTTTAACATTTGTACGCACAAGGCGCAATGCTTCGCCATATCGCCGCAGAGCCGACTTTTAACAACTTGCGATTCTCCTGCGCATTGACCCGTGAGTCCTCTGACACTATTATAATCTCGGAAATTGACGCTTTGACACGATGAAAGGCTTGTTATACCTTATCTGGTGTTATCACTTGGCCGTCTTTCAATACCTTTAGCTCATAATAATAAGTCAGTATTTCATTTTATCGCCCATATCCCCTACCTACATCACAGCCCAAGCTTCAAAGCCTTTTTTATAACAGGGGAAATAGCTCTCGCTTTCCTCGTAACCGCTTAACCGGGTTTCTGACCAAGCTGATGCTTCCAAGCATCTTTATCTAGCAACTCGACAATACACTTACTCATTTTGAACAGCCAAGAGCGCGACCTTCTCTCCCTGGCTACGATAGGTTGGTTTCGGCAGGCGGGGACTTTGCTCTATATCTTGGGTAGATTGAGCCGTGTCGGTCATTGTCTCTAAGGGGATGTTGGTTTGTTGGCTCCTTTCTCTCGAACTCAACCCCGAGAAAAGTTTAACGGCGTTAGCAACGAGGGATGATTTTAATGTACGCTGAAGGAGAGGGTTGAATATCGGCAAGCTGGCACATATGACCCCTACGCCGGAATGAACTACAGTCCAAAGCTCAGCCGATGATGACGGTCTTTGACTCCCTGGTGCATAACCGACGATTACCCTGACAAGTCCTGTGGCTATTACACTATGGGAAATTTTAGCCTTGGAGGGCAACTCTTAGTGGCGCGCAGGTTAACTCACAAGCTGCCGAGAAGAAAGATACCCGAAATGATAGTCTTCCGCCTCCACGACAATTGTAACGCCAACACCGCCCTGATCGGAAGAGTTAGGATAAGCACGTCTAGAAAAACTTCGATGCTCCCCCCGACGACGAAGAACGTGTTCAAGTTGAAGCAATATTTTGGGTCCAACACGTTGCTGGTCCAGTACTTGGAAACTGGAATGCAATTGACAATCTGGGCCACAGTAGTTCCAATCCACCATCCGATGACGAGGCCGGCCGTGACGAACAACTGGTATCTGAGCGAGGACTTGGCGTGGAAGATGCGGTAGTACATATATAGGATACTTAATTTGACTGAAGCGTTGATTGTGTAGTAGATGACAGCCGTAACGAGATTTATTTTTAGATAGAAGATGTCCTCGGGTGTTTCGATATAATTCGGATCAAAGATCTGGGTGGTGTTGTTTCCATCTGGAGCTACGATGGCCGCTTGGTGAGTAGGTATCAAATTAGCTTCCTATATTACTTTCTTCGAGGCGGACTGTAGCTATGATCAACTTTTGATGATGTGGTTCTGCTCACCAGAAACGGTAAGGGCGATGACGGTTGTCCCTGTGATCGCTGCTAGGAGGAGTAGCCAGTCATCCCATTTGAGGCCTTGGCGGGCAAATAGGCGGGTGTAGAATCGCAGTGCCACCGTAATCCAACCCAGCACGAGAATTGTTATGGCGGCCACAAAAGTGGGTAGAGCAGACATGAAGAGCCATGAACATCAATAATGGCTGGTCGACTAATATCGAAGGTTGAAAGAGGATAAGTTCATTTCAAAGACAGCCCATGATTGATTCAAGAATTTGAACTAGACACTGCTGATGAATCTTGGCTTACCTACTATTATTAGGCTTACATGGTGATTCTGGATGACCTCAGACCGCAGTACGTGCTGCTAGGATCGGGTCCGAAATATACATGCCAAGCAACTTGATTCGCACGAAGATTTCCGAATACTGAGATGGGCAAATTTAACGGGTGCATGCAATCTAGAGAGACCCCTAGAGAATAGAGAACTATGAGCTGAATTGACCAACTTCCAAGCCCCTAATAGTCACATTCGCTGTCGCTCAACATATTATTGGGTATCTGAACCGGTCGTACCACTCGGCTATGGTTGTATGGTTGGAGGGGCAAAAGATATGCCCAGCGAATAGCTAAACGAGATCGCATATTGCCCTTCTATTCAATCCTACATGCTGGGGATGGAGGTTGGTAAGATGCTATATCGATTTGTTTCATTGGGTCTGTTTCTTGGATTCTAATTCGTGTGTATTCGAGAGGGGGGTATATGTGTACTTATATTCGGGGATTAAAAGCACCCCTTCCCCTCCCTGGGGGCATGGAGGGCAACTCTTACCGAGCTCAGATACTATAGTGATGCTTCTATATTTCTACATGGCTTGTAGCACAGGAATATCGTGCGCCATCCAAAGCGCGACTTTGTACATCGGTAAAACATAAGCGGGAGACCATTGCTAGAGCACGAGAAGCCAGCAACTATGACCCCCCTGCAACACTCTAGATATGAAACCAAGGATTTCAAAATGAAGTGAAATGCAGAAAACGGCTCCAGTACATCACCAAATGTTATCGAAGTTCTTCTCACATAAAACAGGTCTACATTATTAGCTGTCAGCGAGGATTACGCAAAGGTTCCGCCATACAATCACACTGACTATCGAAAAAACACCATTGTTCCAACATAAACAACACCGATAATATATATATTGATGACTATCCCACCCAGCGAAGCAATGATGTGAACGCACTCGACAAGCTTACTATAAGCCTGAGACCGGAACGGCTTGAAAACCGAAAGAAGTCATCCACAGAAGCACATACGTAATCCCGTGATGTCGACGCGGATTGCATGCAACTCTCTACAAAACCAAAAGTAATCAAATACTAGCGCACAGTTGAGTAGAGGGTATTATTCGACAGACCTTCTTAAAATATCCGATGGTTCTTTGACCTTGGCTAATTTATTTACTTATTATATTTCATTTCTGGACGCAGAGAGGGTCCCTGAGGGTGAAATGGTCATTGACTATTATATAGAAATGGAAGTACACAACGTATCAGACTTTATGGTCCACGTGTTTCACTAGAGCTATCTAATGTTTTTTGAGATGATCTGCCAAAGCTTGCGGTGTTTACATTGAGACTCTCACGCAGCTAACTACTGACGTAAACTTGTAAATCATGAGGTGTCCCGTCTTTTCTCCTCGACTTCGTAACCCTATGAATAGTCGATAGAAATGATTCGGATTTGATGACAATAACACATATATGGCACCTAGATACCAAGAGATACGTTGTTAAGTAGACCTGTGGAGACATCGGTACGTGCTGACACGCATTTATCGATCATCATGGTGACTGCCTCTAGCCTTGATCAAGAGTAAGTCGCACTTAAGAAGCTGACCTACGCTATAGATGCTACAACAGTCACGGTGGTATCTAGCCAGTCAACTATGTGTTTATACATTTCGATTTATGTGCTAATACGCTATATATACATTGTTCGGTGCGAAGCATGTGGAGCACGTGAAAGGCATATGGAAGTCTAGGCTTCAGCCTTTGGCGTTGGCTGTGCCCAGATTCATAAGCCTAAACTATGTACCAACGTCGACATTGAATAAAGTGTCGACGGCTGTGTGTTTATTTCATTATCAGGATAGGCTGACAACCATATGTCCCAGCCCAAGACTACAAATCCTGCCATTGCCATTGTTATGGGAAACTTATCAAGCTGTTTCGCTTGCGCTGGTGTTGGGAAGCCGTGTGTATCTTGGGAGCTTCCGATGTCCGACACTCTGGGACCCACATTCTCCTATGAGTATGATTGCATAAGCTTGTTGCTCCCATCAATCCGATAGGTGGCAATATTCTTCGCCAACGAATTTCCTGCATAGATCCCTTCTCTTTGTCTCGGATTGGCGTATCAAGGGAATGAAGACTCCAGTTTTGGAAAGGCACGTCCTGATATGATAGGAGACGTCCTTGTCGCTTCTTTGATTTGATGATATTAGGTCTGGAAGGAATAATTTCCTAGTGAAAGACTGTAGATTTGAGGCGTCCCGTTGGTTTAAGCCTGCCGTTCATCCCGAACTACAATACTAGTGCTCATGCAAGCTATGATTGTTCGTGGTGCATCTGGATCTTATTTGGCGTCGCCTTCTTCGTCCTCATCTGATGAGCTCATGAATTCATCGTCTTCGTCGAACCCAGCGAAGGCGCGTGTGGGTGGTTTCTTCGTCGGCGCCTTCGTTGTCGGCGAGCTCGAGCCACTTGATTCCTTGCCTGCGTCCTCATCCCCACTTGTAGGATCCTCGTCAATGTCCTCGTTTGAGGTAGAGCCGTGAGATGTGCTTAGGAGGTTGTCTTTGTAGTTTCCGTTTTTGATTGCGGCAAGAACGGCCTCTCGCGTCCGTTCGCCAGCCTCCTCCTTGTCTTCGACCCATTTACCACTTACGCGACCCTTGGTGTTGTTCTTGATCTGATGCTCCTTCTCTTCCGCGGCATCAACGATTTGTTGCCATCGTTCGCGCCGCTTGGCCTTTTCCTTCTGTTCCATATCGGGCTTGATGGCCAAGTACTCAGCAAGTGCCTTGGCTTCGTTGATGGTCCTTATCCGTCGTCCATCGAGGTTTCTGCTGGAACCATTCTCGTCGCCTTGATTCTTCTTCTTTTTTGAGGACATGCGACCGCCGGCCGCTCGGAGCTGCGATCCGAAACCACCCTTGCCACCGCACAGGGGAAGTGACAAACGTAGAGAAACGAAGTCATCATTGGCGCTGCAGAGGTCGGCGATATGTTGCTTCGAGCCATGTATCAACTGCTTGTTCGAGATAGTAGTAATGATGAATCTCGCGTCGGTTTGTGGCAGCCGCTTCGTTATGTGATCGCGCAGATCTGAAGTTGTTGATGTTGAAGGAAGCGGAAAGGATAGCGTCGGCGGTAGACCCAATCCGGGGAATGTCGTCACAAGGACGTTGAGATTTCTCATCGCCATGGTTTCACGGAACCTGGGAGTTATTTATCTGTATGCAGTGTTGTGAATGGTCGCGGCGCAGTTGTTGACCGTACAGATCTTGATGGATGAATGCGATGAATGAAGTTCGAGGAATGGGATGGCGGGAATATGATGGTTGGTTGATGCAAGTGCTATCGCCGATGGGGCAATCAATAAACATCCCAGTCACGATTTGTGGAGACAGAGGTACTGGGATACAAAGTAGCCAGTCTCAAATCTTATCAGCAGAAGCTATCTTATCGTTTATCGCGGGGCTTGGATCAGAGGTCGTCAGCCACACTTCATACTCAAACCCCACTCCCTCCACCAAACTTACCTTGTCAAGCCACTCGCGTAGGGTTTTTGCACACACCAAAAAATTGACCGGAACTCCCATTCATTGCAATCCCCGATCTGATCTTGAGAAGAGAGTGCCAGCGCCAGCCAACTTTTCAATACACCACGCCCATCATCCCACCCTCACCATCTTGTCGCCAAACAACGAACCGCCAAGATGTTGATTCCGAAGGCTGACCGCAAGAAGATCCACGAGGTTAGCACAATCCAAATCCAATTCCACACACCCGTTTCCGTCCTGCTACGCCCGAATGCACTGGCCCCGCGAAGCCGTCATGGATACGCATGCGCACTTGGCTAACATGATATCTTCCTCTGGTGTAGTACCTCTTCCGTGAGGGCGTGATGGTCGCGAAGAAGGACTTCAACCTTCCCAAGCACCCCGATATCGACACCAAGAACCTGTACGTCGTCAAGGCCGCCCAGTCGCTCACCTCGCGCGGCTATGTCAAGACCCAGTTCTCCTGGCAATACTACTACTACACCCTGACCCCCGAGGGTCTCGACTACCTCCGCGAGTGGCTGCACCTCCCTGCCGAGATCGTCCCGGCTACACACATCAAGCAGCAGCGATCGCATGCTCCTCCCCGTGGCATGATGGGTGGCGAGGGTGAGCGTGAGCGCAGACCGTTCGGCCGTGGCCGTGGTGGTGACCGTGGTGACCGTGGCGACCGGGAGGGTGGATACCGACGACGGGATGCTGGCGAGGGCAAGGAGGGTGGTGCTCCTGGTGAATTCAACCCTCAATTGTGAGTTCCGCCCCCGGGTTCGTTGCCGAGAATGGATATACTGACAATGGTTGTTAGCCGTGGTGGAGCCGGTCGTGGCCGTGGAGCTCCTCCTTCGTAAAAAGGGGGCCAAGTCTCTTTTCTCTGAACAAATCCTTCGATGCACATGGAAGCCGGTAAATGGACATGTACTCTAGGGAATGAACTCCTGCATAATCACGCGATTTTGCATGCGTGATGGAACATGCGTGGTAGAAAATCGATAGGGCACAACCTCGGATGCACGGGTGGGAGTTATAAGGAGACCAAATCTCGGTACCGTCTTCTACGAATTTAAGGGTCATGTTTTTGCGCCAAACAAACGATTGATTGCCAAAAGAGTCATGCGCGTCCTTCCAAGCTGTGAGGCCTGTGCTATGTGTGTGGTCGATCCGCAAAAGAATAAATGAACCGGCATCGGAATCGATGCAAATTGTATCTGGAGATCTTCAGTAGTACTGGGCTAATCTTACCTAGACCTAATTGTCGAAGATTCCAATTCAGCAAAACAGCTAAAACTCCAATGGTTCTAAGTCGTTTGGCCGGCAAAGTGTGTGCCTCTGACGTGGAAACATACGATGCTGGTCGTTCTCTTGATATCAAGCACGTGAATCGACAACACCATCCTGAATTGATAGTTCTCAATTCATTTATTATTAGATAATGAATCGGCGAGCCCCTTACTACCACGTAACAAGCGGTCCAGACGATTGCATGTAATACGTGTAACGATCGATTGGCGAAATAAGGGTGTTTCTTCAGTTAGATCAGACGTCACATACGAGACATGCGATTACCTCCTAGCCAACAGATATTGCACATGCAAATCAATTTGGCCAGGTGGCGTATCCTTGGCAGATTAGATTGACCTGCAGATTACAGAGTATCATCCAGGACTTAGAGAAATTCTGCAATCGTTTTATGTTCGGATTCTTAAGTGCAGTTTGATATCGCGGGGCATCTATGAGCTTACATGCAAGGCTTATTTTCAGACCTCTTAGATCTTAGACCCCCCACACCCCAATTGAGGCTTTTACCTATTCTTTTCAACCACCCATTGGCAATCATGTACCTACCAGTCAGTACAGTGGTACCTGCTTATGAATGTCCTTGGTTCTAGATAGTAAGCCGCACAATGCAACTCAGTTTTGATAAAAATTTCAACGGAAAAAGCTCGCAAAGACCTCGTGCCACGTTAGAACACATCACTTCCCCTCCCAGCCGGAGATGGCCATATCTTAAGATTATAAGCAGCCCATCATAGGCCGAAGCCGGCAGTGATGGAAATCTGACAACACCATAATATGGAAATCGCATATTGGGTCCTACCGCAGCCCTTCTTCTTGTGGCGTCTGCTATCTAGACCCAGGACATTTCATACACGGCTGCTTTAGTGTGATTGTTCCTGATGCTAGAGTTTTCAAGTGGGCACTTCCAAGATTCTATGCCCTCCATTCCGACTATTGCGCGGGCTTTTCAACAAGCCCACGCAAGTTGCGGGTTAGCGTATCTTCAACTATCCACCCGGTCTGACGATTCTTGCGCTAGCTCGACGGATTCACCTGCATTGTGACCGCACCAGCGGGGCAGAGAAGTCGATGTCCCTGGCTACGGTTGATCGCGTGGGAGAGTGCCCCTCCTTACTCGCGCGTTCAGACCATCGCAAGCTTGCATGAACGTCATGGCGGCGGTTGACTCAATTGAAACGGTCGCAAGCCCCGGAGCCAGCCAGCCAGCCAGCTTTCTTTGCGTTTCCATGGGATTGAGCTGTCTCATTTGTCGGTTTGCCCGCCGAGAGTTTGGGCGCCATGCTGACCGTATAAGTATTTCGTAGCCCACGTAGCTTTGTCTTCCTTTGTCACTCTCCTCCCATCACTTCTCGTAAAGCCCTTCTTACGTTCAGACATTTCCTATTTCCCATAAGCAACCAGCTCCTTAACATCACAATGGCCAACCTTCCTAAGACAATGAAAGCTCTCAGGTAAGTAGCAAATTCCCATGAACCCCGCTCCGCCGCTGCTGGGAATGATGGTGTCGTCCTGACCGTCTTGCCTTCGTAGATATGAGAAGCCAGAGGTGTGGGGGATTGTCGAAGTCCCTCTTCCTACTCTCCGACCCGGTGATGTCCTTATCAAGGTCAAGGTGAGTCAATTGAAATACATATGCCATTGTTCCTTGCCCTCTGTGCTCATAACTCAATCGTAGGCCTGCGGTGTCTGCGGTACCGACTTACACATACATGAGGGAGAGTTCATTGCTGAATTCCCTCTTATTCCTGGACATGAGACTATTGGCGAGGTCGTCGGTAAGTCCATAGAGGAATCGCAAGTGACGTATCGCTAAACATGCCTAGGATTCGCCGACGATGTAAAGGGCTTCCAGATCGGTGATCGAGTTGCGGCCGACAATTCCGAGCTCTGCGGTCATTGGTGAGTAGCGCGCTCCAGCGACATGTTGTTTTGTGACTGACTTAGTTTGCAATAGCTTCTACTGCCGGAGAGGCGAGGAGCTGCTCTGCGAGGACTTCAAGGCCCACGGTGTGCTCGGTCTCGATGGTGGATTTGCCGAATACGTTCGTCCACAGCCACCTCCCCTTATAGCTCGGACGCTTGCTGACAATCACCTAGTGCTCGTATCCCCAAGGCCGCCTGTTCAAGTTCGGCAACTTGAGCGATGTCGACGCCACATTGATTGAGCCCGCTTCGTGCGCCATGCACGGCCTGGAGAAGATTGCCCCTAAGCCCGGTTCGCATGCCCTCTTAATAGGCGCCGGCCCTACCGGTCTTATGATGGCTCAGTTCTTGTACGTGCAGATGGATGCAATGTTCCTGATGAGTGATGACTGACTTACCATACTTCGCAGAAAACACAGCGGTGTATCTCGGCTCACCATCGCTGCCCCCGGTGGCCCCAAGATGGACCTCGCCAAATCCTTAGATGCCGCCGACTTCTACGTCCCTCTCGATCGAAAAGACGCGACACCACAGTGGGAGCAGATCAAGAAGGACAACCCCTACGGCTTCGATATTGGTATGTCGAGCACCCTCCTTGAATGGGTAGCTAGCGCATGATGCTAACAGCAGGAAAATAGTTGTCGAGGCCAGCGGTAGTTCCAAGGTCCTCGAGGACGCCATCAACTACGTCCGCCGCGGCGGTAAGCTGGTGTGCTACGGTGTATATCCCAGCTCGGCTCGTGTCTCTTGGGCTCCATCCAAAATCTTTGGTGACGAGATCACCATCATCGGATCATTCTCTGAGACATTCATGTTCCCGGCCACGGTCGATTACCTCGACAGCGGCAAGGTCAAGACCAAGGGCATCGTCAACAAGACGTTCAAGCTCGAGCAGTGGGGCGAGGCCCTCGAGAGCATCCGCAACAAGTCCGCCATCAAGGCTGCCATTGTCTTCGACTAATCAGAGATGAGTGCATGTTGGATTAAACGCTACACCTCACTATATCAAGACTTAGAAGGGCTGCTGGGAAATACACTGCGGGCAGATAAGACTCACATAGACGACGGGTTCGATAGACCTCGGCTTGAATAGAGGGTAGACGCATATCTATATTTGAGGCAGGAGCTAGATGGAGTAAAACCTATGTAATAGAATAAAAATAATTGATCGATAAATTTAACTTTTGCTCTAAATAATGTTAATTTTAGAGGCCGTCAACTCGGGCCGCAATAACACATGATTCCTGCATGCAGCATGCGGTTATTTAAGCATAATGAACCGATAGGCAGGCAGACAACTCGACCCCAAATTCCGGAAAAAATCCCTCGTCACACAATTGGGGGGAAATTGGAATTTATATTTAGAGACGGTCGGAATATGGGGGAGGCACGGGTTCTTATATGATGAGGATCCGGCATTTGGTATTGTTGGATGCCCCACGACCTTGATGGCGTCTCATGCACGTCATACGTACTTATTTACCTTGGAGAAGCGGAGGTCGACCGTGACAGGGCCGTGACGAATCGAATGATCTTGAAATAGAATCATATACGAGCTGAAGCGAAGCAAGTATGCATTTGTACAGTTATAAATCAATTCTACGCAGACCATAGGTAATAATTCCGTAACCAATCAACGAGATTAAGAAATTAGGGTTTCGCGGAAGTAATTGAATCTTGCTTGAAATTTGCGACACAGAGCTTGCCGACTAGTAGATCCTGTGAGTTACCGTTTACTGTCTGGCCTTGTTGTAGTTTCTCTGTGCGCTTTCGATAGAAATGCGATCTAAATCAATAGGGATCTTAAACGCGCCAATGGGGAGACCTGCGACGCGGTCCAAAGTTACTGTAGAAAGTTGACCGTTAAAGAGGTTGGAAGTGCATGAAACTACCTGATTAGTCTCTTACGTGAGCGCCAATGGCGAAAGAGGAAAATGACCTATCAAAGGGAATGAGCAACCGGTAATTACTGTAAGTAATCGTTCTGTTGTGCACCCACGGGGAATTTACCAATCTGCAGTCTAGCAAATCTATAGTTACTCGCCAACACTAACCAAAATCTCCCGCTTGACAAGTTGACTTTTCGACCACGATATTCCTGGTTACCCGGCGGAAAGAGTCCCGACTACCTGGGAAACCCACTAGTTCCGCCTCCCGAACCGTGTTTGAGCTGATCATTGAGTATACTAGGATCTCTCTATTTTAAGCAGTTGGCAGCCAAGGTTCTGGCCAAGTATCTCCGGCTGAACTGACTAGCCTGCCGTATTTACAGGGGTTTTTTCATGAAACGCGCCTCCTATGACCCACTATGTTATAATATGGCAGTGTAAATGCACAGTACACTACAAGTGGCACGTCTTAACACGAGCCCATAACTGGAGATCAGCACTCGTATCCCCCCCATTCTGCATGTTGTTTGCTTCTCCAACGTCGTGCCGTGACTATTCATCTGTGCGATAGGTGTGAAGAAAGAGGGGAGAATATGACCGAGAAAGCGACCATCGACTACAGCAGCTAGTGTGCAAACGCGATTGGAAAGACTGACAAGTCATGTTTGTCGATAGGTGGACATGAACGACTCATTGTGGTATGCTACTGTACACACTACGTAATTGCATCCCCCTTGCCGGGAACAGCAAATCCACCGTGGATCATTCGTCCCTGTCGGTACTGTGCTACTACGAACTAGCAAGCCCTTAGACGTTCGATGGAATCGTAGCAATCTGTCTGACCAACGAAGCACTCAACTTACCTTTCTCTCATATGTTTTGAACTGAACGCATTGGCGCTTGTAGTCGCCATTTTGGATATCAAGGACACATTTTGTCCCTCGGCCACACTCTTTTCGGGGCATCTCACATTACGCCAGAGACCGCAATATTCTAGGGGAAAGCGGACATCGACTATCGACTATTGGGATCAGCACTAAGATCGCTGGCGACGCAAAATCCCTTCACATAGGCTATCGGGAATTTGATGCCAATTTCAAGACCACCCCTTTATCGAACGTTTATCGAACGACTATTTCTTGTTCCTTCCTTTCTTTTTAGGTCTAGCAAGTTCAGTCACACACGATATATTTTACTCTCTTTATTTGAATATAGATCTATCGTCTCAGTCACCTATCGTCGAAATGGGTCTAAGACCAATGTGGTTAGGGAATCGACGGCGGCCCGTGATCTATATTGGCATATTCACTTTATTCTTGGGAACATTACATCTGCTTCGATCCGATCATGTCACTGACCATTCTGTGACAATACCATCTTTTCTTGGCGGAAAGGGGCACCAAGATTCATGTGCTTCACTAAAAGGTATCGAGGATGTCTTCGTCATTATTAGGACGGGGTCCAATGAAGTTCAACAGAAGTTGCCGCCTCTTCTCAATACCACAGTACCTTGTCTTCCACACTATGGGATTTGGTCAGATTTGGAGGAGGAATTTGCCGGATACCACATCGGAAATGCGCTGGATGAGATCGAGCCAAGCCTGCTGGAAAAACATTCTGACTTCGAATATTACCGTCACTTGCAAGCAAATGGCAGAAACGCGTCCTCGTCAGAAGAGGCCGCTAGCTGGACCAATGCCCCAAACACTGGCTTTGGTCGCGACACTCCTGCCTGGAAGTTGGACAAGTGGAAGTTTCTCCCAGTAGCCAAGAAAGCCTACACTCAGAACCCCACTAGTAAGTGGTACGTCTTCGTCGAGGGAGACACCTACGTATTCTGGACCAGTCTGCTGGCTTGGTTATCGAAAGTCGATGCTTCTCGCCCGTATTACATTGGCCGCCAGATGAACATCGGGGACTCGGCGTTCGCCTACGGGGGTGCAGGAATTATCATCTCTAATGCCGCTATGGAACAGCTTGTAGAACAGTATACGGCAAATACCGAGACATACAACGAGCTCACTATCAACCAATGGGCTGGCGACTTCATCCTCGCGCAAGCCATGAATGATGCAGGCATCAAGCTCTCACCAGTTTGGCCAACTCTTGAAGGCGAGATGCCGTCTGCGTTAAACATGGAGTCGATTTCTAACCAGGGTCACCACCTCTGGTGCTACAACGCTGCGACATACCATCACATGACACCTGAAGACATCTATTCGTACTATGAGTTCGATCGAGAATGGAATTCACAGGTAAATTCTCTCTATATCCTACGATGGTTCAAGAAGCTAACTCCCTACTGAACTTCCAGAGCCAGGGTCTTCCGCGCCACGGAGATCTTTTCCGTAACATGGTATTCCCCCAGATAAAGGAACAAATATTAGACTGGGACAATCTCTCAGAAGATGTCAGGGACGAGAAGTCCTCGTTCGCAGAATGCCGGGTCATGTGCGAGGATCAAGCCGACTGCGTGCAATTCTCTGTCACTGCAGGCACTTGTAAGACGTCGAAAGCAGTCAAGCTCGGGAAGCAAAAGATTCCGGAGAAGGAATCGGATGAAAGAGTCGATTCCGGCTGGATACTGGGACGTGTAGGATCTTTTATGGAGGCTATGGAGGCGTCTTGTAAGGGGGAGGGCTGGGTCATGCCTTGATCTTGGAGCATCATTGGACTAATCATATTTTCCCTATATCCATACTTCATAATGCATTCAGGCGTTCGGGGAGATTCCAAAAGACTATATCGATATTAGAGACACGGGCTAATACGCCCAGCATATTTAGGTATTAGGGTCAGGCTATAAAGCGATGTTCAAACCGTACATAGCATAGCTGCAAATACATGTTGAAGTACAAGTCAACGACAGCGGCAGACCGCACCAGACATCGTGACGTTACTAACTCGTCATGCTGGCGGCTCGTCAACGGCTCGCCTATCCGCGGCATCACACAGACCATGCACTACATCAATGACCGACCATTGCAACCCCCATGGACGTGCACATGGCATTAGTAATTGAGAGTTCTGATTGGTCTTTGGTCCAGACACAGAGGTGGGAAGAACCGTCCAGGGCAATATATTCGACACAATATGCTGATACCAACATTATCACAAGTGTACGCATGTGAATACGCATTAAGAGATGACTGGGACATAAACATTTCACGATCATCATGACGTAAAACTCACGATGTCCTGCTGTGTCTGTGGGTTGTCACGGATTGATGAAGGGGGTGTAACATGAAGTTCTATCTACTTGAGATGCTCCTGTTCCCGGCCTCAGATAACGTTTCGCTGATTCCTACATAAGATGTCCTCTGTCATCAAATCTATTCGAAGCGCACCTTCACTCGCACGCAAAATTTATAAAACCATCCCACAGCTATTTTCCGCCACCACCGTCACCATGGCTAAGATCAGTGATTCGATCGTTCACGATCACAAAGAGCTTGAACAGTTCTACAACAACATCAAGAACGCCAAGTCCAACGACGAGAAAATGCAATGGCGCAATCAGTTCACCTGGGAGCTTGCGCGCCACTCTGTCGGCGAAGAGCTCGTTGTATACCCTGCATTTGAAAAACTCCTGCCTAACGGTAAGGAGATGGCCGACAAGGACCGCAAGGAACATGCGAGTGTAAGTTCTGCTCCCATATTCTCTACACATATAATACGATTTTGACAGTCCCAACAGATCAAAGAGCACCTGTTCAAATTCCAAGACATGAAGCCCGAAGACCCGAACTTTTCCAAGACGTTAGAGGCCCTCTGGACTAATCTCAGCACCCACATCAAGGAGGAGGAGCGCGAAGATCTGCCTACTCTGGAGAAGGCGCTTGACGAAAATGATTCGGAGAAAATGGCGAAGAGCTTTGGACGCACCAAGATGTTTGTCCCAACCCGTAGCCACCCTTCGGGCCCTGACAAGGCACCTTTTGAGAATGTTGTTAGTTTCCTCACTGCGCCGATGGATCACCTCAGGGATATGTTCAGGAAGTTCCCGGAGGATACGAAGGCTCAACTACCTCCTTGATCCATTCTGAATGGATTCTTATGATGTCTTGAATAGGCACTCTTTTTTTTTCTTTTTTTCTTTTTTGGATTAATTATATCGTTCTAGGTCAATCGCGTGTTATTGGAATAACAAAGTCCAATTGTTACGTTATTATACAGATCTTGAGTGTGATTCCTGGTTTTCTATACACGATTGGCAAGAGTGAAACGTAGGCCTAATTACACAACATCGTGATATTAACACGAGAATTCGACCCTTAAGGCAGACGTGGAAACAGGACGCTGGAATTGTTGAATAAGTTGTCTCTTGCAATATCATCATTGAACAGCTGCGCACCTTCTTTTCAAAGCCCAGGGTGTCGCATAAGCGGGAAGGAGCTATTGAAGAGTATCGACCCCGGAAGCCACAGCTTGGCTCAAAAATTCAAAAGAAAGAGAGGTGGCAACAGCAACGCGAGTATTTCATCCTCAAAAACAGAGGAAGGTATAACGGTACCACTCTTTAGTGCAATACCCCTGCGAGCCCAGCAAGTGCTTGGTAGAGAGAATATCACTCCTCTCGACCTATTGGATCTCCCAGCGCGTGTAAACCCCGACTCGACTGAGCTTGTGCAACCTGAACGTTCAGGGAGATCTTCTGGGGTGTTCAAAGAGGAAGACGATCAGGGGGGCCTCCTGGGGATGAAATGTTACGTTGGCTCTGGGGGTTGGATTCGTACGAATTCTCAGAGCAGTAAAGCATGGAATTCTCAAAAATCCTACTGTATCTCGCCAAAATCTCGCCACTATCGATTCACTCGTCAACCTAACGTTACGAATTTCCGGTTCACTGATTGCCCCGGCGCGTGGGGTGTTCCAGGGAACTAGTTCACGGCTTGATATAAGTGACTAGACCGCCTTGATTTAGGTGATTCAGGAATCAATCAGACCTTTTAAGCCCCAATATCCTCCTGGCTGAAAGCAAGTCTCTCTATTCACTCTGTGGCACCGTATCCCCTGACACGCGGCCGTATTACTAGCGTTGTGAAATGTAGTAACCGTCAACATCGTGCTGTAAAGGGCTCATATGGGAGCTGGCAACGCGGTCTACTCCAAGTGATTGAATAATAGTTCGAATTAGTGTATGTGATTTCTGATCACGATTCTTGGGACTTGAAGAACAGGTTCTTTAGATTCGAGCCGCTGAATATACCCTACTTATCTCCGCTAATATGAATTTGTTCGTTTGAGTTATATTACATTACCTTGATTGCAATTAACCCGGCATTGCCTCGCTGCAAGATCTGCAATCCATCAAGATTCCGGACCCTCGAGCTGCGAAAAACAGAACGCGATACATTTCGGCGTTAGGGTCTTGTCGCAGGTAATAAGTAGAGCCTTCCGGGATGCCGGCTCAAGTTGTTTATAGAGAGGTTTCAGGTCGACAGTCCATCCCTTATTGGAATTTGTCACATACCTTCTCCTTTTTGTGAGTTGATCGAGCTGCGCCGCCGCGGCCACTACCACTACCACCACCATGTCGTACTTGCAGTTCATTTCCTACTATTTATTGTACAGCAAATGCTAATCCTTCCGTACGAACAGTGCCCCCCATCCTCCTTGCCACTGCCTACAACGCTCCCGCTGGAGCGTCAATTATTGTCCTCCCTCTGGATGGTCAGCAATTGGCTCCCGCCTGCCACAACCCACTTCAACATGAGGTGCTGGCTCTGCTTGGTCAATCTGTTTCCGTCGTACGCGGACAGGTCACTATGGCCCAAGTGCAGTCGATGTGGCCAAGCTACATTAATGCCCTCTTGATCCAATCTCGAAGGGCCCCGCCACCGTCCCCTGCACGGGGTGCCGTCGCTCTCAAAGCATGTCGGCTGACGGGAACGCAAGGCTGTTCCTATTATATATTTGATTACCTGGTTACTTTAGTAGCTGTTGTAATAACTGTAAGTGGCGTGATTGCTCGTTGTTCGGTGCAAGATAGGTCCAACTTTAACGATGACGACGACGATAACGACAACAACCGTGCCCCCCCCTCCCGCCGCTACCACTATCAAAAAAAAGAAAAGCGAAAAGAAAAAAGGCTCCGGCAGCTCGGCCGCTAACCCAGTCATCATCGCTTAAGTATGTATAAATTTCCTTCCGTACGATAGATAAGTAGGCGCTGTTAATGCTGGCACTTTATATGCTTAACGGAGGCTCTAGAACAATTACTGGGTATCTCTTCGTAGTGTTTTAGACAAGTATTATTATCCGTACAATAACAAGAAACCAAGACACAGCAGTATATAAGTAAATAGTTAATTGATCTATTGATTTATTCGTACGGTAATATATTGCTCCAAGTGTTAAGTGTATTATCTCAAGTGTGCAGTGCGTTTGGCGGAAGTGGCACTAATGACCGGAAGTTAGATATGCTTTCTTCTTGTCCCATGAGCTCTTCTATTTAAACATGAATAGCTACTTCTGCTAATTCTAGTATCCGCCTTGAGCAACTCCTTCTGTATATGTAGTCGATCAATACGTCGTATTAATCCATTAAATTATAGGGCTAAAGAGTAGTAGAAGCTTAAGTTTCTTCTTTAATGGCTGCACCTCATGCATGGAACCCCCGGTCTGAGTACATATGCTTGTTACTTGATTGATTGGACTATTGTACAACTAACGAGTTGTTCGGTCTGTATCAAAGCAATTTTCTAAAGCTAGGTGGGTATCTCCAAGTTCAATTCCAGCGGCTGCCTAGGTCTCGCATGAACACACAGTGAGCACTCGCCTGCGCACAGCTAACGCATCATCAATCTCTGCGTCCACTTCGTGATGCTGCTTCTCTTATCGTTGGGCTCTCCCTTGCCGGCACTCATACCCAGAACACTAAAGAGTTTGTCTGCATTTTGAACGGGAACATCAATGCCTTTGATGGTATCATCACACCAGCCCGCACCCGCGCAGCGCTTTCCTACCAATCTCATT
Source organism: Xylaria curta (assembly GCA_022495235.1). Lineage (NCBI taxonomy): Eukaryota > Fungi > Ascomycota > Sordariomycetes > Xylariales > Xylariaceae > Xylaria > Xylaria curta. Next base: position 1,377,558 of record MU375893.1, on the reverse strand, counting down.
CCAGGAGATTGGCCGTTGCCTCTCTCGGTTGCATGCGTGCCATCCTTGCTTCCGCCACTCGCAGCCTCTTTCATGTCAGCTGCCAACTTGGCCGCAGCAGCTTTGTTTACGTTCCCTTGAAACGTAGCCTGGAAGTGGTTGCGGCGGATGTCGAGACGACCCTTCAGTTCGGCGATGAGCTTGCCTTCATGGTTCTGAATGTCGAAGCAGCATGTGCCGAAGCTAATCTCAAGAGGACTCGGATTAGCCACGTGGAATACAATGGAGATGGTATTTCCGGTGCTTGGTCCGGTAGTGCTTGAAATGCTCGCGGTAGTGAGGCTAGTATTGAAAGGTGTCGCGTTGCTCGGCTTGAAATTGGCAGATGATGACGATCCTGCTACTTGAGGATTCTGAACGATGCTTGCCGCGTGGACCTTGACGACTGGTCCCTTCATGCCCGGCAGTTCGAGCTCCTTCTCGTACAGTATCTCCCGTGGTCCAATTCCCAAGGCGGTGATGAATGTCTCTCCGTTGCGCAAGGAGAGGACCGCGCTGTCGTTTTTGATAATCTCTCGAATGAAGGCCTTCAAGGCCTCCTTGTCGATGATCCGCACTAGCTGGCTGGTCACGACTACCTCGGCGCCATATGCCTGCGTCGTTATCGCGGGCAATGTCACTTTACCGAACTGGCCGGCTGGACCACATAGCTCGAGCGTCATTGGAGTGATAGTAGCGCTCGCAGGGCCAGTTCTGGTTATGCGGGCCTCAAGAGAAACATGAAAGGAGCTGGCGAGAGGTCAATGCGGTGGTCTAGGAAGTGGAAGGATAATATAGGAGAGGCTCGGAGGTAGATTGGGTCATGGCTTACTCTTCAGTGACACTGCTGATGCGGAGCAAGGAGATGCTCAACTTGCTGCTCCGCACAATGGTATCAACTAGGCTGCGGAAGGCGGACTCCATCTGGGAGTTATGTTGTTGGACTAAGGCTTGAAAGCTGAAATCCATCTTGCCAGGCTGCGGGTATGCGCTTAGTTATATGGCTATTTCAATGGTTGATTAGTGTGGGGGATTGGGTCTGCCTGAAGATCGACACTACCGAGGTTGACTGAGGATGACGAGGCTTGTGTGTGTGTGTGTGTGTCGATAGTGAAGCTAGTGGGAAGGTGAGGATGGGGTTCTGGTTGTTAGTGTCACATCGTGAAGTAACCACAACATTGCGTATGGGTTACCACGACTATGAATATGCGACTATAAGTTCGCATATCTGTGTGGTTGTTCTGTTTAGTCGCGTATAAACCACAGCAGCACTGCTAGGGCCGCCTGACCTGGCTTGTTAGCCGTAACTCCTAAATCCACCAAGTCTTTAGGGACCATTAGAGCAGGCAATTTTGTGTCTTTGTTGTTAGTTGTCAGTCTCAACAACGTACTATTCACTAGATGAGAACTGAAAGCACCTTTGCTGGCCACCATCACAGTCTGACAGACAGGAATCCACCTTACTCCACAGCATAGGTTGAAACGTGTAGAGGTACACTTGAGCCAATTGTGAGTTGACAGTTGTTCCATTGTTCCTGTGTCTCCTTTTTGCCTGAGATGCCCGTTAAATCTGTTGAGAGGTGTAGTGGAAAATTATGGGGGAGCGCCAAGAAATTGATCACATGCTAATGCTGTGCACACCCTGTGCTTAAGCTGTTGCCTACCAGTCCATGCCATTGATGTGCCGTTCACGATACCATAAATAAGTAAGTCTATTGGACTAGTGATCATGAGATTGGTGACATGCGTTTTGGGTAACATTTGTAGCTTGGTTCTTGTTGGGAACCAGTGAAGCGTACTCGCCAACCTTTGCCTCCTTTGGAGGGGAACGAAAGCCAGATGTTTCCTTGTCGCCCAATATATTATGTATTGATTGCCTGTCACCTAGTTATGGTGAGCTTTGTTGTCATGCTCAAGCATACGCCCATAGGATACTGAGTGTCCTACTGAGATACATCAGGTAATGTCCTCCATCAGTTCGATGGCTTTTCCGGGGAAAAGATACAACTGAACTCAGCAGAGAGACAATGAGCTCGTCTCAGATCTTGGCGTTAAGGTATGGCGAGATAGGGTGTTAGAGGCTGCAGTCTGCGAGGTTTCTCTCAGCTAGCGGACATCAGCCGCATACTCCTACCTACTTCGGTTTTTCATACCTGTCTCGACCAGAGCTGAGAGTAGGCAGGTATGTCGCAAGGTGGTGATAGATTTGGATTCGCGGCAGCTTTTAGGATAAGCTTAAGCTGAGGAGAGCTGAGGAGAGCTGGGGTAGCTGAGCAGTTAAGATCTTCCATTATTGTCAGCTACTGCAAGGAACATAAAGTCCTAATGGCAAGTGGGCCACGTAATTGGTTGGGCCAACGGTGAAAGTACGAAAATAGAGGCATTGGTTGGTAGTATCGATGACGAGAATATGCATAAGTTTATTTCGGGCTGCTTGAGACCTGCGTCATCTTGACGGCTCTTATGCTAAAGATCTTCGCACTAGCAAAGTGTTTTACCGTCCGGAGGCTGCCGTTTGCTTCTTTGATGCAACTACAATAGGACACAAACACCACAGAGCTTGTCGCATAGCGGCCCGGTAAATTATACGCCAGATCTCAGTTTTTGGGGGGGATAAAATTGGCCAAATAAGGGCCATATCCTATATATTTGTTTTGCGTTTGTTTCATTTCCGCCAAAAGCAACCTGAAAGTAAGTAAGGCCGTAACACAGACTGTCAGAGAGCCGCGCCCCGGTCCATTACTTTGCATATGCAGCGTAAATCAGGAAGCTTCTTTTCCCTCTCTATGCCGCAGCCGCAGCCGCAGCCGAGGCCGACCGCCTGCCTGCCGGTCAGGCACTGTATCGATGACTTTTAGTTCCAAATCAGCTGCCCTCTGTTATGCATTCCAAAAACCGTCATCCGGCCGTGTGTATGCGTATGTTGTGTATATCGGAATTATGGATGTGGGACAGCATTCTGTAACTTCGTTGCAAACAGAAATCCTGATAAGTCATGTTGTACCGCATGCACACATGTATGCTAAGTACAGTAGGTAGGTACACGATTGATAGATTCCCGATCAGTGATGAAATGCTGGGGTACATACATCACAAGTTGGTGGGGTGATTTAGCGAAGGCGTTTTCAGGTACAAGTACTTACCGTGCCTTAGGGCACAATTCTTGGCCGTCTGGGTCCAATTAGTGTTTGAGGGGGGCGGGAAAAGCTACGATTGGGCTATTCTTACCTACCTTTAGCCCGGTACCTACTGTGCCTAGGTGACATTAGGTGATGACAGCCCCAAGACCCGAGTTTTGGTAACAGCATTAGTGTAGGTAGGTACCGTACATATATGGCTAGCTGTTCGTGGACGGGGACTCGGGAATGGGCATGGCTAGCGTCAGCCGACCCTTGTATCGTCCTCTTGGTGCTGTACACAGGTAAGGTTATTCTATATTCTATCTAACTAAACTAACTAACTATAATAAAGTGTATTGCTCCCAGGTTACGGCATGCTGCTTCGACAAAAGAAACTCAGTCGCCGAATACTGCCCATCGTTTCAATCCCCTATTTCTATTTCTTTCTCTAATATGTGAAAGATCGACCCCCCCGCTTCAACTCATGAGCTATCGTATACGAGGCAACCCGTTTTTGTGCTAGATCCAGGTATCTATGATTCTACAGCCATCGTCTTGCGAGACAGTCTGTACGTCATAGCAGCGAATTTCGCCGTCCCTCCGCCGTCCCTTGGAGAGACCGTCGCTCTATCCTCGGGACCTCATCTCCTGTCGTGTCTTCTGTCCAGAGGATTCATTCATTCACACCTATTGGCAGCAGTGACTCTCGTCCGCTAGTGACTCTAACTCGGGAGACCAGCACTGTAGATGCGTAGGCAACCACGACCTCCCCGTCTCTGGCCGTTCCGTCTTCCAACTTTCCTCGTGGTGCCCGAGTCCATGCCACCACAATGTACGGCCGTACAAACCGACCTTCCCTCGGTCAATATGACTTCGCCTTACGCGATCCTGTCTTGAGCAATCTACCAACGCGATCGAGATCGAATTCGAGATATCGTGAAGTTAGTCCCGCCCTCCAGCACCTTCAAGTCCAGGGAGACTCGAGTAGTTCCGAAGACGGCATTGTTATCTCGAAATCGAAACCGAAGCCCTTAAGCAAACACTCGCGGTCAATGAGCCACCCATTCCCCTCCCTGTTTTCGAGCAAAAAGAAAAAGAATGCCGCAGTCGACAACGAGCTCGGCTATGACGACGATGTCGATGACAGCAGTTACGGCGCCAAACTGTATTCGAGCTCGTCTCAAGCCGCGAATACAAGCAGAGCAGTACCTGGTCCGGCTGACTTTGCTACTGGAAACTGTATGACGTGTGCCGGCCTTGTACGATGGCCCAAGGAGCTCCAGGTCTTCAGATGTACCAAATGTTTAACGATAAATGATATCAAGCCCTCTACTCCGCCTTCCCGTCCCACCATACGGGCCGTCCCTCGTGCTGTTTCACGAGGGCAACTGACCGGGGCCTCTCTACCGGGGACACCTGCAAACACACGTTCGTCCTGATATGACCTTTTTTCTGCGTACAAGGCTAATAACTGATTACAGCGAATCTCATCTCCATCGAGCATACGAGAAATCTAATCAAAACCAGTCTGCGTTTTGCCTTACAGAAATGGAGCTCAAGGGATTCAGGCCAGCAACAGCATGTCGCGGTCGGTCAATCACCCTCCAGGTTCACGGATGATTATTTCACTCTACAAGACTACTCAAACAAACCCGAAAGCTCTCCGTCTTCTGACAGTACTCCACCAGTCTCTCGCTTCAATGCAGTGTTTGATGACTTATCGAATCTTGGCTTGGAGCCAAATCCTCTGAAGTTTACCTCCCATCACCCAAGGTCTCACTCGACCTCATATCCCGAAGCCATGGGTTCTTCGCGTCCTCCGAAACCTCAGCCAGAGGAGAACAGCTCGCATTTGAGTCCGCAAAGGTCTGTTTTAGATCCAAAAGGCATGTTCAAGAAAGTGGAAGACTATTTAATTGCGTGCTTCGGCTCACATGCATGCGTCAATAATTCGTTTATCCCACGCCAAGTCAGCGTCAGTACAAAACAACCTCCCGAGGTTGCGAGGCGGCCACCCGTTGAGAGTAGGAAAGAGCCATCGCGAGACGAGGCACCAATTTCTGAACTCGACCCGAAACTGCTCCTCCTCGGCAATTTTGCTGAGAACGGGTCGTGGTGGACTGGTGGTCAGGACGAGGTGAATGTTTCGCGAACATCATCCCGACGTTACGAAGATAAACACTCAATTGTGACGTCCCGATCCCCCCGTATCGATTGGGGAGTGGTAACGGAATGGTACCACCTTGTGAACAACGCCGCCGAGTCTTGGATGCAGGTGTATGAAGATTTAGTAGAAATCGACCCCATGCAAGAACTGGAACTTGTAGCATTGCAGCAATTCGATCAGTTAGCAATCGAGGCGCAAGAACACCTCCAGAGAGCCCTCTTGAAGTGTACAGAGATGATCCTGAAGCGACCTGGGCGGCTAATGGTCGAGCCTCAAGACATACGTTTCCTGCTGCTCCTCCTTGCCAACCCTCTCCTCGTTCCTGGATACCAGCCGTACATGGGACATTTTCCACAATCAAGCAAAGGGAAAAATCATTCCAGAGCTTTCGACGCAGAGGAACGATCGTCCACAGGCCGGCATTCTGGAATCCTCAAGAGGATTTTTGGTCTTTTAGCTAATTCCTCGGAGGTCTGCCACCATCATCTGATAACCTGGTTGTCAAGGCTTCCTGAACATATGTTGCTACAGATAAAAGACATGACTAGTACTTTTGTCACGCACAGATTGACACGCCAGAACGAGCGGAAAATAGAAGAAAAGGTCGATGTCACGGATGGCTTAATTCCGCAGATGCCGAATGGACGCGCTAATAATAATCCGGCTACTCTCCATGCAGCTCTGGAGGCTTCCAAATCACCGAGGAAGCAGAAGCAGCCTGCCGAACAAAAGCGAACGACATACACCGATGACTGGCAGATCAAAGCTGCTGCCAGGTTCATGGCTTTGATCTTCGCAGCAAATCGTTACACCCATGTGCGACGACGGCACACGAGCGATGGACGAGTATACGGACCCCTCTTCGCCACAAGCGATTTCTATAATACTCTGGTTGATACCATTGATTTCAAATCAGATTTCGAGCTTTGGGAGTCAAGAAGGGGCAAGTTCACATTTTGTCAATATCCATTTTTCCTCAGCATTTGGGCGAAGATCCAAATCCTGGAATTCGATGCGAAGCGGCAGATGGCAGGCAAGGCAAGGGAAGCGTTCTTTGATAGCATTCTAACGCACAAGAACTATACCCAACATCTTGTGTTCAGTGTCCGACGAGAATGTCTAGTGGACGACAGTCTTCAGCAAGTAAGCGAGGTTGTAGGAAGCGGTAGCGAGGATATCAAGAAGGCTTTACGTATCGAATTCCAGGGAGAAGAAGGCGTAGATGGCGGTGGGCTTCGGAAGGAATGGTTTTTGCTCCTTGTACGGGAGGTGTTCAACCCAGATCATGGTATGCATAACCACTATCACTTTATGACAACACTGATGCTTATCATTTTATTCAGGTCTCTTCGTCTATGATGAGGATTCGCAGTTCTGCTACTTCAACCCCAATACGTTCGAGACGTCTGATCAGTATTTTCTCGTCGGCGTAGTCTTGGGACTCGCCATTTATAACTCCACAATCTTAGACGTTGCGTTTCCTCCTTTCGCCTTCCGAAAACTACTCGCTGCTGCGCCCTCCCCAGCAGCTGGTGCACCTGGCCACTCACGACCGACCATGAACTATACTTTGGATGATCTTGCCGAGTTTCGACCTGCACTTGCGAGAGGCTTACGCCACTTGTTGAGTTTTGATGGTGATGTACAGTCAACATTCTGTCTAGATTTTGTTGTGGATGTCGAAAGGTACGGAACACGCATTCGGGTGCCATTATGCCCAGGCGGGGAGACAAAGATGGTCACGAATGCCAACCGCAAGGAATATATCGACCTATATGTGAGATATTTGCTTGACACTTCCATCGCTCGTCAATTTGAGCCCTTCAAGCGAGGTTTCTTCACAGTATGCGCCGGTAACGCCTTAACATTATTCAAACCAGAAGAGATCGAGTTGCTAGTGCGAGGTTCAGACGAACCTCTTGATATAACCTCTTTGAAAGCTGTCGCCGCGTACACAAATTGGCCGAGAGGGAGCAGTCCTCAAACGGAATTCACGATTCTCTGGTTTTGGGACACATTCAGGGATGCCACACCGAAAGACCAACGCAGGCTCTTATCCTTCATTACTGGAAGTGATCGAATTCCTGCAATGGGTGCGGCGTCATTGGTCATTAAAATAAACTGCCTTGGCGATGACGAAGGTAGGTTTCCCTCAGCTAGAACCTGTTTTAATATCTTGTCACTATATCGCTGCCGCTCTCGGGAGAGGCTGGAGAGTTCTCTCTGGCGAGCAGTGAATGAAAGCGAAGGATTTGGCCTTAAATAATGATAATGATAACGATGGAAGAAACAACGAACCAACTTGAGCTTAGCATTGCATGGCGTTTCGAGGGGGATTGAAGGGTTGTTTGTATGATAACAGCCTCCCGTATTACCCCAAAGCATGCATACCCCGGAATTGAAAATTATTGGAACCTCCAAAGCCATTGTTGTTGTACATAGAATTAGGATAGACTTTTTATAAATATTTTGAGGTCAAACCCATACATGAGAAGTAATTTGAAATTGTTCGGCGCGGTTACCCTGAGTTGCTGCCCAGAAAATCGACCTGCTGACAGGGCACCTGATCCTAGCGACTGTTATCAAGGGGATCTTGCAACGGCGACTAACAATTAGATTTCAAGATATGTTTGCTACACCGCAGCCTAGAAGTGCGCAGTTGCCACTGCCATGAACAGGTTTTCTGCTGCAATAGGTTTACCATGCTTTCCCGCAACCTTATGTGAAGGTTAGAAGTAGGTTATTATTTCGAGATGGTTTCTACTGATATCTTGCAAGAAAAATCATTACGTTACTCTTCGCTGGTATGCGAATAAACAGTCTTGTAGATCTAGCTTATGAAGGGGAAAGTAAGATACGAGACTTTGGCATTGATTTTTAATCCATGTTCTAAGCAGTCATCATATGTTTATTGGTGGAATCGATAGACAGTATTTAAATGCTAATTGAAGTATTTTATTTCTTGTTTGGGTCTCTATAGTTGAGTTGTCATTGAAGAAACGACAGCTCCCTGTTGCGGGCCTGTTCATGACGTGACAGTCTATTCGTGCTAGATGCCTAAATGCCACAAAAAGAAGTGGCAAGTTAACATCACGAAACAATAATCTAGGCTCAATCGAGTGAAATTAGCTAGGCCGAAAACGTGATAAATAAGAATAAGCTATTCGATATTAAACCGGCACGATCTGTAGTCCCGCCTCAGCCGCAAATTTAGTCACCCGGAGAGACGCTTGACTCACGTTTTACCCCGGATAAGCACTCCGGACGAATTAGGGGGATCCTATACCAGATGAGACCCGGTACAAGTAAGGAACGAATGGCCGTGCTTCTGCCTTGCGTGTCTGCCTTGGATCTGCATAGGAACGATAGGTAGGCTAAACTGAGGGCACTGGCCTGATCAACGAACTAGCTGACCGCCGATTGGAGCCTAGCAATCTGCACTTTCATGGAAAGCTAGCGCGAAGATACACGTATCATTCGGTGACCGAGACTCAACTGGCAACCCTTCAATGAAGATGGATGGACAGATACAAATAACTTCACTTCGACCTGCAGATGGCGGCTTTGCTTCCATTTCTTCTTTATTCTCATCTTCATTCCCTATCAACATCTCTTCTTCGCGGAAATTCCTCTGCCCCTGAAGTCTTGGCCTGTAGGACGTCGACTCGCCTTCCGTTACCCCCTGTCACATTGCCTCCGCCCATTCATAATCATGTTGGGACAACCTAAGTCAACCCTCGAACGCACCGACTCCATCGACAGTTTTGAGGAGGTCAACACTAAGATTATCAAGGCCTCTGACCCAGAGTCCAATGGAGTGCTCAGGGTTGACGGCAAAGTTCCGTCAGTCCTTCATGTTCTAAAGTACATCGGGTTTAATGATGCCGTTGTGGAATGCCGCCAGAGTCTCACACCGTTCAAGCATATTGCTCAGTTCAAGGACAAAGATTCTTACGATGTTCAGATCGGCGAGTACGGCGAAGGCGATGATGATAAGCCCGTTCTCGATATCATCTACAAGATCAGCAAGCCCGGCCATGATTATAGACGGCGGGAACGTGGTAATCCCAATGAGCGGCCTATAACGGCTGCTTTCGACCTGAGCGAATACCGTTATGATGATGGCGACGATGACGATGAAGGTCAGGTTGCCGCCACGTCGGCCGCTAAGCCTGTCATTACTATGAATATACATTCCCAGTACCTCATTCATGCCCTCCAGGCCGTCATAAGTTACTACCCACGTGTAAACCTTCAAGACTGTCCGGTCAGCATCCCGGCTCCCTACCGCCTTCTTTATCTCCACCGAGTCGAGCTAGCCCACTATCGCGACAATCAGCCCAGCTCTCACAGTCCGGAGTACGCCGAAATCACAGCTCGTCACATCGATGTCTTGCTCAAGTTTCTCGCGGAGAATATGGGCGAAAGTCTGACAAAGGAAGAGGCCCTACACAAGATGGATAACCCCTCTGCCACCTTCGATCTTTTCTGGCTACTATTGAAGCCCGGTCAGATCATCTACGCCAAGCGCTATGGCCTCTGGACTCCGTACGTTATCAGCAGTATCACAGCCGGCTCAAGTAACACTTTCAGTTCGTATAAGGTCGACTGCTGGTTCCTGGAAAGCAATGGTGTCGCTGTCAAACGCTACATGGAAACCTTCCGGGTTCAGCCCTGGACCGGCGAGCAGGTTATCGACAGCCTTCCTGTCATTCCGGAGGCATTCTGGGTCGAGAATAAGGCTGCTCAGGGTGGCAAGACGATGAGGGAAAAGTGTATCGCAGAGGGCCGGCTATACTGGGAGCTCCTTAAGAAGCCGACCTACATGGACTATGACGGGCTGCTTGTGAATCCTTCGTCTGGAAACGGGCAGTGTCCAGGACCCACAGGACAGTTCTCTGGACGCGTCATATGCGATCCCGTTGGTTTTGACCGTTACTACACTTCATCTCCAGACCTGATGGGCGGCAACCGATCCAGTCTTAATTCGTCGCGGGGAGGCTCGCCCATGCCGCCACCATTAGACCATCTCCCGCGCAGTCTACCTCGCTGTGGCTGCGATGCATGCAATAAGAGTCGTGATCCTACTAAAGGGAACGATTCTCCCTACGCTGGGTTCAAAACTCTGGATCCGACCTGCGACACCCCTCCGGAAAGCGAGCTGTTCTATCACGTTCTGAGTAGCGTTATCCCTAGTTTCATGCCGAACAGTCGTCGTTGGGCATGTGTTAATCTCAGCTTTCTGAAGCCAATCAAAGCCAACAGAGATGCCTTCAAGGAGTTAGTGCTTGATGACGAGATCAAGATGACTGTCAAGGCCCTGATTGGCAAATTCGCCACTGAAGCCGAGGGTCGTCTTCTCCCGTGGAACACCGACTTTGTGCAGAACAAGGGCGAGGGCCGTATCTTCCTGTTGCATGGTACACCCGGTGTTGGAAAGACATCCACAGCCGAGTGCATCGCCGAATCAACAAATCGGCCCCTCATTGCCATCACCAGCGGTGACCTTGGTGTCGACACATACCGTGTCGAGGAGTCCTTGAGATACTTCTTGGAGCTTGGACAACGCTATGGCGCACTACTATTACTCGACGAGGCTGACGTGTACCTCGAGCGTCGCCGATCTATGGACATTACCCGCAACGGACTTGTGAGCACCTTCTTGCGTGCGCTCGAGTACTACCGTGGTGTTCTCTTCCTCACAACTAACCGCGTGCAAGCCTTCGACAGTGCCTTCTTGAGTCGTATCCACGTGGCGCTACACTACAAGAACCTGCGCGACGAGGACCGAGAGCGCATCTGGGCGAACACCTTCGAACGCTTGGAGCGTGAGTCGAACGGCACCGTCCGCATATCGACGGCAACCCGAAACCTGTTGCTGAGCAGCGCAAATGGCAATGATGCAGGCAGCCGGATCCGATCACTCAAGTGGAATGGGCGTGAGATACGCAATGCCATGCAGATGATGTTGGCGATGGCCGAGTCTGAGGCGCGCGAGGAGGGAAGTAAGGTGGTGACTGTGAGCCAGAAGCACGTCTCGGCTGTGGTTAACTTGAGCGGAGATTTCCGCGATTATCTGAAGAAGACGACGCCGGTTGAGGGAATTCAGGATGTAGAGGTTGAAGGCGACGATGACGAATAAGATCGATAATGAAGCTGATGATTTATGTCTCGATGAGCTGGATGTACTTATAGTATTATTCTTCCAGCATGCAAAAAATACATTATCGAACAACTCTAAGAAAGCTTGCTACTGCAGGCACTAATTCAAATCTACTCTGCTAAATTAGTTGCATGCATGGTCACTGTTTGGCTTGCCCTCCAGCGCACAGCAACTTTCGCAACAGAGTGAACATCATAGCCAAAGCCCTCAGCAAGAAGTGCCGTGCTCTGTTTGATCCGTGTCGTAATATAGATAGCTAGTATCGATGTTGGTGGTAGTAAAGTCATCTTAACTTGCTGTGCTTGAGAGCGATCCGTAAAGGCACAGAAGCGCATTCAGTACTGCGAGTGTCTGGGGTTTATCGAGAGGAATCCACCCTGCGTGCCTTTTCCCTCATTAGGTGCTTAAAGAGGACAAGCTTAGAAAGGGTCATCTCTCGCCGTGGAATCCCGAACCCTGCGGCCGTCAGAATGACTCTGTTGTGCACGAGACAAGACAGAATATCTAAAAATGGAAATTTAAAGTTTTGGTAATATACATTCGTTGTTTATGTATTTAAGGAAGCCCTCTCGGTCGAAGTGTACGCCAGGCTCGCAGCAGCCTCGGTTTTGCTTCTCTACACCAACATGCACTCATCTCGCCTCTTTCTGTTCTTCTCGGCCCCAGTCGGAATTGGGCTTACTTACCTCATCTACGACCGCCTTTCAATCATCCGCCACGCGCAATGCTTCGAAACCGCCACAGCTAAGCACATTAAATCGCGTACAGTGGCTCTCCTCAATCCTTTAGGATCCCCTACAGGACAGGATAGCTACAGCATACGTATTCCGGTGCATAAGCTGAGACCTGGAATCACCAACGAGGAAATACTCGCTCGGTTTACGTATGGATGTTTTGGGGGTTGGATATTTACGCCAGAGCGATTATTGCTAAGGGTCTTCAAGCCGCAGATAACGAATATTTCCCGTACAATTACCGAAGCTTCATATATGGGGATAGCAATAACTAATGAGATGTATTTAGCACTTAATGATGGCGATGCACGTCCACATTCGACAATCTGGAGTCTCTCGGCGCTCAATCGCGCAATATTACCTCAGCTAGGTGCCCGATTGTTTGGGATTTTCCAGCTCCTCGACCGGAGCCCCGCCAGCCCTCAGGAGCGCGACCAGATGCACTATTTCCCTACGCCAGCACACAAAGCAGATTATGCTTTTGCCGAGTTTGTGGCAGGGTCCAATCAATCTGTCTTTGCGGTATCCCAGCGATTTGATGTCGTGAGACAGATGGATGGTGCAAATGACGGGATTGAGTCTGTAACAATCACCGCCTCACATCTTGTCTGTAACCCCCTCACAGGCAAGAACATATTTCCAGCTCCCATTAAGCTGTTCCATGTGATATATGCGAAGCTTCTCTTTGCCGATGGAATTCGGGAGGTCATGGGATGAGAGAGCTCGTGTTTAGCGGGTAGCCTTACAGACATTGTCGTGGAGATTGCTATGTGAAGTTAGTGTATGAGTATGTAGGTATGTGTACGACTATAGGAAAGCGTGAGGCCTGGCCCCCATGTAACGTAGGCCGTCAGCAAACTGTCTTCTTCTATTTTGTCATTTATGAATGAAATTTATAGTTTGATTGTAGCTTGTGGGATCTTTTAAGGTTATTATTTTGCCTTAGAAAGATATTAATTTGAGGCAAGCAAGCAACGGATACTACAGATTCATAAGTGAAGTACGGCCACCAGTTGACGCGAGAGGATAACGATATGCTATATGAGTATTGTCTATCAATCATTACAGCTTTTATATAAGTGTCAAACTCTCGCGATACTTACAGCTGCATAACGCTTCCCTAGAGTGACGGAACAAAGAGGGCGTTTTGTATATAGATCTCTAGCCTGTAGATGTAGTAGTTAGAGCTCCTTGTGCGACAACAAGTATTCAAGACTTACTCCTACGTTCTTATTGGTATACAGAGGTTTTGACAATAAGCTCGCAGGCTTAGGGCTTCATGTACCCTCTATCAGTTGGCGTGGTTGATTGTTACATCTAGAATTGAATGAGTGAATGGTCCCAGGGCTTTTCGTCTCGCGGCTACGCTCCTACCGCATCTACGATAGCTATATTTCAATGTATGGGAGGCAAGTCGTATCTTAGGACATCTTTCTCTCATAATAACAAACTCAACACTATTATCTTCAAGTACAATATCCAAGCCCTAAACCTTAGTCCTGTTAACTTTTAAACCTCGAGATACTGAAGGGAGGTAAAGTCACAAAGTGATGTCTGTCCTGCGCCGATAGATTACTAGACTTATGATCTCGTAATTATATTAGTGAAGGAAGGCAGAAGCAGCTATTTCAATCAGCAGAACTGCAACGACGTTGTTCATCTATCTTATCTGCCCGACAGATCTCTCTATGGTTTCGGCGAATTCCGAAGATGTTCAGTCCAGCTGAGTAAACGTTGCGCAGTCTCTCATCCATAGTCCCACGATTCACACTTTCTAGTGTATAGATTCCATTGTCTCTAGGGCCTGCCCGTTCACATTTCCACAAGAATCCATACCATCACTTTACTGTGATATGAGAAAGAATCCACCTCGACGAATCAGATCACCGATCTTTGGGATTGATCGGTTAATTTGGAGGGATGCTGGGGTTGCTGGAACTATTGATCTATCAGGTCAGTTCATGAAACAGTCCTACGGTGTACACGTAGTTTCGATGACTGCTTACCTTGACTGTTCATGTTAGGTTACGTATCCACGTACAACCATTGCAGCTTGTTGTCTGTTTGAAGCTTTTGTATGCGTTCTTTCCATTTATCGGGGTACAAACGTTGAACGATCATATCGAAATCGTGTTCATTAATTGATCGCTGGTTTCCCCCCACATACTTGAGAGAAAGGCCACGTGGTCGGTTCCGGAAGAGGTATACCTTCTCAATGGCTTTGGAGTTCCGGAGCCTGCCCACGAATCTGCTGACCATCTTGAAAGTCTCACTGTCGTAAGATTTTCTCCATGGAACGACCACGAGGTTGCGAACCAAACTTGCCTGAGGCCCAAATCGAAGGTGAAAGCCAGCCGCCGTCTATAAATTCGGAATCAGTAAAAGCCATGTAGCTTCTGAGCAGTCCAGCAATACTCTAAAACTTATGAGCCTCCAAGACTTATTTCCCGCCGTGGAAAAGGTCTGTATATTTAAATAATATGATAATAAGAAAATAACATGATAATTCACTCACCAGTACACTCTCTGTGTACCAGGATACCAAGATATCATCAGGCGACATGATGATATTGGTGACTCTTCGGTCAACCCAACCTAGGGCTCCAATCTGAACTTCCTGGGTGACTAAGAAGCGAATAGAATAATGCTTGAGCGCAATGAAACGACACTCGCGGCTGACGAAAAAGTAATGAGGGACTTGTTCGTATTGGGCACCATGGATAGTAATCCTGAGGCCATGGCCTCTAGGGCACCCACGGCGCCTGTGTCCTTTAATACCGCAGCCGCGGGCGTGTAGATGGACAAGACGTGGCTTCTCCATTGCCATTGCAAACTCCCAGATCATGAGACGAAGCTCAGGCGGGAGATCTGAGAAGATATGAAAGGCCTTAGCGACGTTGTCAAGAGTATCCTGTCCGTCACTGCTGATGACGGCATTATGGTTGTTAACATCCGGCTCGTTGACTACGACCGTGGCATCCGTGTTCACACCAGTCATGGTGCCCAAATGATATAGAGACCTGAAAAGTGGCATGGGCGGAAGGTGAAAATGTCGAAGATAGGCTGATGGAGAGCTGTGTGGGGGCGTGTCAGTGCAGCTGCGCAGGTAGAGCGAGGATCTATGTGCTCGTAATCATGAAACAGCGGGTGTCTGTAGAGTGGTAGGATACTGAAGAGCCTTGAGGAATAGATAGTTACGAAAGGCAAGGCGGAGTAGTGTTCGTACCACGTGTGGTGTTGGAAAGGGTGTGACAAGAGTGTTTGGATAAGATGGGTCACCTCTGGTACCTACCTATCGAGTACTTGCCTACTGAGATAAAGAACGAGCTCCTTGATGTTCTTGGATCTGATGAAACTTTGCCATGCGAAACGACGAAAGAGAATGGAGTAGTTCTGTGGTGACTGCAATTTGCTAGGAAGCAGTTGCAGTGTATTGCTGGGTCTTGTGGAGGATGAGGAAGGGGAGAGGGGGAAGGGAGAGAGGAAGGGTGGAAGAAAATAAATAACTGTAAGCTCGTGGGTTAAAAATTTTATTGCAATGTTTCTTTCAGTGGCCTAGTTAACCCCGAGCCGCTTAGATGGCTTGAAGTTTGGAGTTAATGTAGGGAGAAGGTCCCGGTCCCGGTCCCGGATAAGTGGGTCAATATGCGGAGTCAAGGTTATTAGACCGGGGTGCAAAGGCGGGCATGTTCTGCTAGGCCGGCTCTGTGTGCGGCTTAGCACCGGGGTGCCTGTCGTGGGCTGCCTGCACTGCATTTTGCCTAGAAATTTGATTCTGACATTTGATGATACTTGAGTAGACAGCTTGGAGAGGCAAGCTGCTGCCATCATTTTTATCACAAATCTTGCCTACTATTCACCATACTCTAATGGTGCTCTACGTTATTGGCTATTGTGATTGGAATAACAAACTTTGACAACAAATCTAGCCGGAATTTCGCTATGGTAGTGGACATGAAGCAGCTAGAATGTAGGTAATAAATCTATACAACGATACCCTCCTCCGGTAGGTAGCTGAAGTCTCACCTCTATAACTAGCAGTAACTATTGTGCTAAAGTGTGCAGCATATTCGCACTCCTGGTTGCATATGCTTATTCTATGACACTAAGGTTCTTCGACTAACCTCCTGCCTCGTTCTTCACCGTTTTCTTTCAATCCCCATTCGCCTCTTTTGGCTGCCTATAGCTTTCACGTCTAAGAGAGCATCGATATCTACAAAGAGCCATTTGGCGTGATGTTGAATTTAGCCGCAAAGGGATCAAAGTCCTGTGGGTGCGGTACATATTCCTCGCGGCCCTCCACTACAAGAGCTAATTAGTCTTCTCCTGCCAGAGATAAGCTCTCAGAGATAAACATGATATCTGAAATGTCCAGAAAGGATTGAAGTGGGGACAACTTGTCTCTTGTTTTGACTACTTACCATACTCTGCCCATTCCTTTCCCCAAAGGTGTTCGATCCACGCAAAGGTGAGGTCAAGTCCCGCGGTAGCCTTGAGATGATTTTGCGTTAGCTAATCTTCTCGGGGATATAGAAGGGTTTGAAGAAAATGAAACCCCAAAAAATGATATACATCAAACTTACACCAGAGGAAGTCCAGATGTTCCCGTCCACGACCCAGCGTGCAGGGCTCACCCACGTAGTATTCGGTCCGCTATATCAATCATATCAGTCATAGCCATTCGAAGCTCGATCTTTGACGATTCTAATAACTCCTAGATACTATGTCGGTCCAAAAGGAGATCTCGTGCTCCGAAGATTGCCAAAACAAGAAGAAAATGGTTTTGAGAGCTACTCACTAAGCCGTAATCGACGCCCAAGCCTGCTTGTTTGTCGTCGCCCTCCTGCCATCAAGAACACCTGATTTAGCTGCGAGTCCAGCTCCCGTGCAGACAGTCAAGAGGTATCGCAATTTCGGATATCTGTCCCGAATAAAATTCGTTATGGGAGAGACATCAGGGGCTCGCACCCCGGGTCCGCCTGGCACGATCAACACTTCGATGTCATCTGGCGCCGTATCGAAGGTGTGCGTTGGGTTGATCGTGGGCCAGAAAGATGAGTTATGGGTATTCATTGCTGCGCTTGCTGGCTCGGTAGTCACGGGGTCCATTGTCGAGGAGAGAATATAGAGGTTCATGGGGAACTCGTGTGCTAAGACTTGCAATGGGTCTACTACGCCGATCATGTCTTGCATGAGCATGGCTCGAAAGACGACCACCCCGAAGTTTTTGGGCAAAGTCTCATTGGTTTCTGTTTCGTATCAATCAGCAAGAGGCAAAGGCGCTAAGGGCTTGGAGGACTTTTTGGCACATACGTCTGGCGTTGATGAAGGGTTGGTGTAGCGGGCCTCCTTCGACAACTGAGGCTGTGGCTAGCATGCATGAGAGCAACGAAGGGACGGATTCCTTTACAAACTTCATTTTGTTTTCTGTCTACTGGCTTGACTTTTATCACTGACAGGGCCATTTTGCTGGGGAAACTGGCCTAGTTTATATATCTCGGGCATGGTTCTAGACTATCATACATCTCGACTTATTGATCGCCTTTTGTTAAAAAAATGTTTCATCTGACGCGGATTTTGTTTCCGTAGATTGAAGCCCGCATCTTACTCAATGTCGGAATCGGATCACCCGAACCATCATGGTCCAATTGAGAAGTTAAGTTGCCGAAAAGAGAAACCATCTCAACGGAGGCGCGCTTAGACTCCGTTGTTTTAGGCCTATATTAAATTTTGGTGTTAAGGAGAGCCAATTGATGTCATCTGGCTGACCGCCTGATGAGACACCGAATGGAGCAAGGTGAGCAAGTTTCGAAGCCAAGCCTGCATCTACCAGCCGTTACCAAGGCGCACATCCGCCCCCGCTTACGTTGTAAAGATTTCCACCAATTCCTGCAGAATAAGCGTGCCTGGGGATTTAGACTCGTCGCTGAAGGAGGGAGCAGTTTAAGGCCTCCAAGCTTCAAATCCATAGAAACGTGTAGGAAACTGAAAGTAAGGCAAGATTGAGTAGAATATTGAGTCACTCTAGATGTACACTGATTCGTCCTCTTATGAGCTTGGCTTTAATCCTAGGTTCTTGTATACGTCCTGTTGCAACTTCCCTTGACAGTGGTACCGAGACGAAGGGATGTCCTTCTTATCCTGAAAGCCAATGCATTTCCAGCACGTCAAGATGTTCTCAGGATCGTATTTGGCCTTAATTTTGAGCAGCTTCTCATAATTCTCACGGCCATAATACGACTCCTGCCAGCCAGTCATGAAGGGGTTCGCCTCATTGAAGTGCGAGCCAGCATTAGGACCCGCGAGTGCTTCCAGCTGGACCGTAGAGTTCGTTAGATTCGTAACGAAGTGCACCCGGTCCTCGTACGAGCTATTCCAAGCCATTGATCCAATTGTTTGCAAGTGCCAAAGCGAGCGGTACCATGCTGGTGTTAATGAGGTGCCAAATGTCTTGTTTGCAAAGCCTTTGGGATCCTGTAATCGCTGATACACGAATGGTGTCGACACAGGAGTGTAAAAGTTTACCGGATTGAAGCCGATTTCAGCAATCGACCGAAAGTACGACATGAGCTTTTCCTTGCCTTCTTCTGTTGCGAATAACTCATCAGGTATGAGACGGCTAGATCCCATGCCCATATTGCCCCCTTGCATTGTGTCAAGTGGTAGCAAGAATGTATTCCATATGTATAGCCAGTTCGGGTACACAGCGACGTTACTAGTGCCTCCATGAGCCAAGGCGAAATCCGTCACGCGCTGGAAAGAGGCACGGGCCTTAGTACCATTGTCGGAAACGTAATCTGGGAGCGGGTTGAAGTGGGTAACGTATGTGCCAGCAACATGACCACCCCAGCCTTGGCGGCCCCATTCTAAGGATTCGTCAACTAGAAGCTCAATCCATTCTAAAGCTGTGTCGGATGAGATATTCGAAGGCAGATGTACATCGGCGAAAGCAATGGGATTGCGAGGTATGACGCTATGGGTGGCTCTTAGAACGACGCCAAAGCTACTGCCTCCACCTCCTCGCAGAGCAAAGAAGAGATCAGGATCCTGACACGCATTGACAGTGCGCTCTTTGCCATCCGGAGTAACGATCTGGAATTCGACGACACGGTCTGCTCCCATTCCATATACAGGCCCAAGGACACCGTGACCACCCCCCAATAGCCACCCGCCGGAAGCTGCCACAGTTGGCGAGTAAGGACCCAGAATGACGCTATCATGTTTGTCAGCAAAGATATGCGCGTCGCCACTAGGCGTGCCAGCACCGACAACCATGACCCTGCCAACATCATCTTTGCACCCCTGGGGGATAAACACATCGTGATATTCCATATCTTGTAAATTGTGCGTCCAGAGACTCAGTGTGCCCTTTCCTGAATTACGCGTCATGTAATCGTGTCTATCACGGCGTTAGCTGCCCCAATTCACGAGCGTTTCGAGAAGCCATTTGTAGCAAAATCTTTGAGAAGCGTGGAAAGCGGGAAGATCTCCAACGTTTGTTGCGTGCTGCTTACCCGGCATTCTTGACTGAGAGAGTAACTTGGTGCTCTTTGGCAAACTTCAGAGCCGCGGTCACATCGGATCCTTTGGTGATCTCAATATAATAGGATGGCACGCTTCCTTGGTTGCAGGTAGCATTGCTTGCGGGAATGCCGGCTGGGGTTACGGTGTTGTCGACGAGACATTGGTCCGCAGGCTCGGAAAGGCATGCCTCGCTCTGCAGATTCATAAAGGCACCAGGGAAGTTGGTTCGCAATCCTCCTGTCTTCCATTCCTCTCGAACTGTAGCACATCTTGCATCATCCACTGAGTTCATCAAGCCGCCGTAGGACGTGAAGCAGGGTAAAGCGATTGGCGTGGAAGCCCTGAGTCGACCCCCTACAGTTACATTAAGGACGTGCCATGGTTGTGAAGTATATGACGCGCCCGCTCCAACGAAAAGGAAGGCGATTGGAACAAGGCCCTTCATGGCGACGGCAGGACGATATTGACCCGTGTAGATAATGAGGGAGCCCGAGAAACTAGAAACATACCGGGTCGCTAAACTTGATATTTAGCATCAGGCCCGGAGCGGATGAGGACGGAACGGAGGCTTTTGGCCGATGTTTCCATTGTTGCTGACGCATAGTATGATATGAACTTTCGTGACCTAAGCCGTAATTAGAAAGTGCGCATTACTACACTGAACATCCCTACATTCGCAGTTTATGAGCCAGGGTTGAGACAGCGATGATCGCTCCCAGCGACATTCGTAGGTGGATTGCGTGAATCCGTTGAGCAGTGAGAGCCAACTCTGATGCTCGTTATCATTAGGAGTTTCCAGCACTGAGATGGCGGAAGGGTTTACGACGTTGCGAGTTACGGAATAGCCATCTAAGCCTTAGTCCTCCGACCCAGTATAAGTCCACTAGAGTTAGATATAGTATCTACCGTAAGGCACCCAATACAGCATAGCTACTTAGTAATCTACAGTACGCTACAGCAGCCGCACTATAATCTTAGAGTGGACCCAAGCCCCTATTATAGTACTTGTCTTCTGTTACATCCGTACCGTAGAGGTAGATCCTCATAGGAGCCAGAGGATGCTTAATTATTTCATCCATTCTGAATGCGAAAATAAAAAGAAAAAAAGCCCCGACATAGCACACTACCAATCGTGGTGGGCAATACAGGATACCTAGATCCAGTCGTGCAGTCTACTAGGTAAGCTACCGAAATTTGATGTGAAGGAGTACTACTTTGAAGCCGTGAATTTATTTCGGTATCACACTACACTACAATTGCCATCTCGATTTAGTATAGGGAGGGTATTGAAGCAATCCTCAATCATATCGCTCTCATATATACGTCGCAATCGGCCTATCTCGTATACTGGAGCTTATAAACCAGATCGATCGGAGCAAAGCCACGTGAACCATTATCGCCGAGCGATCCTCTGCATAGATTCTTCCCCACCATTGGGATCTGCTAACTCACACTCTCGGCCGTGCCACTGTACCCAGCTCATCAACAGCAAAGTCTCATTTCAAGTCAAACAGGCGTGATTATGCATTTGTGAATGAGCCTCATTTCAATTCAGTTGCCTGAACATGTGGCTGGTTAACGTTGAAAATTACGAATTAGAATGGTTCGACAACGAAGACAGCGCTCCGCCGTACGCTATATTGTCGCACACATGGGTTCACGGAGCTGAGACCACCCATCAATACTGGAAAATAGTATCCAACACAGCCGTTCCTGCAACTTCTGGGAGGCTTAAGATTGTTAAATGCTGCGAAACGGCTAGGTTTAGTGGATATGCCTACATTTGGGTTGATACGTGAGTAGGCCCACATCCTTCTTTTCTATCGCTGTCTACCTAATGCTTGTTTGGTATAGATGTTGCATCGACAAGACCAGCAGTGCTGAACTTTCCGAAGCGATCAATTCTATGTTCATGTGGTACCAAAAAGCCGAAGTTTGCTATGTATATCTTGCCGATGTACCAAGTTCCCATTACAGTTTCTCGCTGTTGTCAAAAGATAAATGGTTCACTCGCGGATGGACGCTGCAAGAACTGATTGCCCCGCGGAAGTTGTCCTTTTATGCAGCAGACTGGTCTTTGATCGGGACAAGAGAATCCCTTGCCCCTGAAATTACACGGGTTTGTGGCATTGGAGAGGAGTATCTAACGGGCAACTTTGAAATGAGGATGGCCCGCCTTCAAACAGCAAGCATCGCCAAAAGGATGTCATGGGCTGCCTTAAGAACTACAACTAGGGTGGAGGACATAGCCTACTGTCTGCTAGGCATCTTCGATATCAATATTCCCCTAATATACGGTGAAGGTCGGAAGGCGTTTAGGAGACTGCAAGAGGAAATCATTAAATTATACCCAGACGATCATTCAATATACGCCTGGGGTCCTATTCTCGAACCAGGTGCACTGAGCACAACAGTTCAACTACGACCCCTTGAACAGCTAGATAAACCTTTGCTAGGACTTCTCGCGCAGTCCCCAAAAGACTTCACTAATAGCGGCGGGGTGAGTCCAGTTCCTTGGATTGGGCGCTTCTACAGAATGCCACGCAAGGGAAAGCCCACTCCTACCCCTCCTGTTATTGTCGGGAAATGTATTAAGATTGATTTGCCGGTTCGTTTTGGGAAGTTCTATTCAGAACACACCTGGACAAATGTCTCTGAGGTTCAGACTCGCCCAGGTATTCATGCTATGCTCCTTTGCACGACTTCCAATTCCAAGCACTCGCTCATCATACTGCCGCTTGTCGCATGGGGGGATGGCTTCTTCGGTCGAACCGAGACGTTAGCAATGGCTCATAACGTGAATGTGGTTCCGTTTTCTTCTGTCGATACGCAACAAACTTTACACGTATCGCCTGAAATTAGGATACAACCGTATGCTGGGGACATGGTCGTACGAGAATTACATGTCACGGAACTAAGAAATTTACAATTCGCGGGTTGGACCACTGCAGCCACTATTGACTTTGAGCGGGATAAAATACTGCGAGTTGGAAACAAATTAGAAGGGCAATTCTTAGCTTGTAATTTCACCTATCCTAACCAAATGGCAACAGGATTCTCCATTATTCTGGCCCGTGCGAACACGCATGGGACGTTGCCGCCAGTATTCTACATGGAAGTAATTCCTTCGAACCCCCCTTTCTCTGCTTCACTCTGGGGCCTGGAGCGTCGAAAGCGTCACTGCTATTACTTTACGGGACCTAACTATTCGCACACAACGATACCGCACCAGCTTGAAGGCATTTCTATTCACGGGGAAGTGAAACGAGTCTTGGTTACTCAGCCAAATAACTCAGAAAGGTGCAACTTCATTGATATAGTTGATCTTCAGGTAGCAGAGCTTAATGTCCTAGACGGGAGAAACCGAACTAATTCCGTCCACGTCACGGGGACAATACCTATGGTATAAAAGTTTACTTACTAGGGTCTTTGTTTCGGCAACAGTGGAGGAAGGAACTTTGTGTCACTTTGAGGTTTTCCTAAGGATAATACTTACGATTAGCAAAGTACCTTAACAAAAAGAAAAGTAGAAAAGGTGTAGCTTGCTCAAATCCGCTGCAGTACTAAATATTACGCTTTTTTAACAGTGACGTAATAAGTTATCATCAAAATTTCTGCTGTCGTGCTCATTTTCTTCTATATAATAGTCTAATAAGATAGGGTGACGCTACTGCTTTTAAGCAATTAACAAGTTGCCACTCATGCCTACTGGATACCTTATAGAAACTCACAAAGCCATTCAAGATTCTTTCTTGATCTTCGTCCAGGGAGACTACAAGCAATTTAACCTGTTCAAAGACTACATAACCACCAGTTTTCGTTCACCAATGTATTCGTGTTCTTTACCCATAACTTAGCTATCATTATAGATGAATCAATCCCCTGCAATGCTTAAGTTGCCCCAAGCTCTACAAATTCAAAAATCAAAATGACTCTACAACTTACTTTCGATTGTTTATATCTCGTCTCTAAGGAGGTATCAGCACGGGCTGATACCAAAGATGTCTTTAACGTGTCTTTGATATCCAAAAGCATACACGAATTTATTTATCCTCAAATATCAAAGACTGAATGGACACCATATTCCAGTTTCCTCAAGCATCGACATTTGGAGCAACCATGTGGCCATGCCGCGGTCTTCCGTGAGACTATTTACTCTCCAAATCGTCTCAATATGAGGACCTTCTTATCAGTAATACTGTACAACGGCTAAATTGTGAAGTTTGTATCTATTCGGTACCGTTTCCCATTGGTCCGGATATACCCATAGGCGATAGTAGTGCCGTTTGTAAATAGAAAACTCATGTGTGAATCGCGATGTATCTTTCTTTCCCGAATCATATCCTTCATACCTCTGTTGGGCCTGTATCCTGTCCTCCAAAACAATGGTATCAATACACAGGCTCTTTTATGCTTCTCACGCATTCTGTCTTATAATGATCGCATCAGCCCTACCAAACGTGACAGTAACGCCCCTCGGGAGTAGTTGCACGTCATTTCCCAACTATAATAACACCACCGGAATAGCTACTCCCCTGAGGGTCGTCGCAGATTCAACAGGGAAAGGTATTGATGGAAGTAGCTTTGTACCGAAGTACGCAACAGCAGTAGGGGGTGGCTCGTGGGGATTTGTATGTTTCATCCCTTCTTAATAAGTAACACGAAACAAACAATAATTCTTTCATGACATAACATATCTAGCCAGTTGGACTTGGCTGATCAGCCAATACCCAAATAGATAACAATACCATTAGACGCTTCCATCAACGAGACGGCAGTTCCGATGCGCTGCGGCAACGGCTCATTACAAGCCCAGTTGAACACAGGGATCAATGGTATCCAATGGCAGACACTGGTTGCGGCCGGAACACCAGCCGAGTCCGTCTTCGGTTTCGGATTGCCGAACCTGCCTGACCCAAACTACAAGCTCGGGCCATACATGCACGATATCGACGGCATCAGACAACCTGGAGTGTTCATTGGGGCCGTTAATGTCACAACCTGGGGGTTTAACTATCAGAATAGCTCCGAGACTGGTGAATATTATTATCTGAGATTGTTAGGTCCAAATAGTCATAACCTTGCGACTGGGGAGCAGTTGAATGAGGGTGAATTCACGGGGTATATCAAAGTTGATGGTTGATCGTGTAGAAATCGGAATACAGACACATTCATCGGATCCATAGTCAGTGGCGTTTCATTATGAAGTTCGTTTAATGTTGTCGTATACTAGTTCTTATTCCTTCATAACTCTGTACATTCTCGCCCATTGGTCGTTCCCTATTCCGATTTCCGAGCAGCCAAAGTATGATCTGAATGATCTTCCAGACCAGACCTTGAGTACAAGTTGGTCCGCGTGCCTACTCACGCGCCTATAGGCATTGATCGGGTATACGGCGACTGACCACGTTAAGCAGAACGTCATTTTCTTATTATCAGTGGCTTAGCCACAAATCTCCGGCCTACAGTTGGCAGATAGGGTTACACAATAACGATATGTACACCACATAGGTCTTGCTGTTTGTGGGGAAACGGGAAACCGGAAGTAGATGACTAGTCAGCTGAACTGGTTGTTGATAATCCAACAAATAGCACACTAATGAGCTTCAATTAGAGCCAACATCGTCCGCCACGTATAGCACGGTGGCATCGCCCGTAACAAGAGATTTTAGTATCTTCATGCGACTTACTCCACGTAAACGAGTGGTATCAAAATCTGGGTGGCCTGTGGGCCGCCAAGTCTGGCTATGCACAGTTGTTGGATGCCATGATAGAGGCCAAGAACCTCCAATTCTGGTACGTGACGATGCGCGTCGTCATGTTGAGAGGCGGTGTTACCTGGGATCTACATGTCAGAGACCGGTACCGGTTCAATGCGCTTGCAGTTGTTGATAAATAGATCGGATTTCCTCTTGCTGCTCGATAGAACGCGAAGCTGATACTACGGTACAATCGTCTCGTTCGTACTCGTCTGATCAGTCACCGTTATAACTATAATTAAACTCATATACTCACACAAATCCTATCTCATAAAATGAAGACACGAGCTCTCACCGCCATCTTCTTCTTCGCTGCTTTAGGTGTTGCACAGGATGTAGACCTGGATGATTTCCCACAGGCATGCCAGCAGGCCTGCCAGGACATCACGAGACTATCGGATGACTGTGACAGGAACACCAGCGGCGATGCAGAGGAGCGGAACTGCGTTTGCAGTGCCAACAATGCACAGCAGCAAGCCAACAGTTGCGCCGCATGTGTCAAGGCAAATATTCGGAATGGCAATGATGATGATGACGGTAAGTATACATTGAGTCCTGCTATTAATGCTATATTTATGTATACTATCCTATTATTAAATGAAGACATTTGCTCATTCAGAATAACTCCATTTCAGACCTCTCCGATCTCTTCAGGGCTTGTGGCTGGAACTACACCGATGTCAGTCCTACCAGCTCCTCAGACACGGCAAGCAGCACACAGAGCAACAACGATTCAAGCAGCACAAGTGGCGTGATAACCACTACGCAAACTTTCCCCGCCACGACTACGACGGGCACATCTTCCGGCACTCCCACCACAGAGACCATCCCAGCTACTACAGTCACTTCTACCGGGCCAGCTTCCCCAAGCGACTCCGAGAACCCGGACAACGTGGGCTCTAGCTTGAGTGTTGGCTTTGGCTTCGTCGCCGCCGGTCTATTGGCTGCGCTACCTGTTGTTCTGTGAAGTTTCACGCAGAAGATATAACTTGGACGCAGCTTCGGATTCCCGTTGGAAGTAATAGATTACAGTCATGTTGGAATTGTCGAAAGCGTTTCTGTAGATTAGCAGAGATTTCTTTGCCAATTATCTGGTGAAGCTACGCTTGCATATAATATGTGCATTCATGAATGCTCGTCTGAACCAATCACGATACAAGTCATATCCTTTGCTGGACTATGATTGAGCTTGACTATTCAGCTGTGTGATTGAGATGTTTACGGTCAGATGTTCATACTACATATGGGACTTTGCATTAACAAAACGCCATATTTTTCATTGAATGCTAACTTACAATGTTATTTCCGATATATACAAGTGCGCCTACATCCTGGACAAAAGTTCCAACACAGGGCTATGCTTCTACCTGCCTTCCTGACCCTGACTAATCATCCCACTGTACTGGCGACAAGAATATTCATTAGACAAAGGTTTCATCTACCTTGCACCGATTTAACCTCATGCATAGTAGCGTCTTGTAATCGCATAACTTGCATAAATGATGGCAAGTCTGAACCGTATTCGGACTCAAACCATAGCTTTCGTAACTAATCCGGTTTCAAGTCAGACCCCCTGGCTGACAAGCGCAATGATATACTGTATTATCCAACGACCCGAAAACACATATCTCATGTGAGAACCGTGTTTGCGAAGCAGTCCAGTGCCCAAACAATGCTCCGATACTATATAGGAAACGTTGAATATAAGCTATCGTGTTGTGCAGGTAGTATCGTGGCGGCCCTAATTGATGTGCGATGTGTTAACGGATGAAAGGACGCAGTGGTTTGTGAAAATTTGATATTATGCGATATGGTCAGGCACCATGATTAGGTCCTAGACCCAGCCGCATATTGATCTCTATTAGGTTGGGTATCATATTCGAAGAAAATTCGGGCTTGAAAAATATTAGGGTAACTGGTTGCATCACTGCAATTCCGCTCTCGCTACTCTTTGGTCATGTGCTTCAGGGATAAATTGATGTCCTTGCCCACCGTCGAGCTCAGCTCCGCGGGTCTCTCCAATCTCGGGGGGTTTATAGTAGCCCGCTAGGGCTTGTTGATTGCTGTCGTATGGCTGCGCATTTTGGACATACGGCTGCGCGTTTTGGAATTGTGGCGAAAAGTCCCTATTGAGAGGCATTTCGTATGGCTGGGGACCAGGGGGTTGTTGTTTTCCCTTTGATTTTCGCCAAAACACGACTGCGGCAGCGAGGGCAGCGAGGCCAACTACTCCCACTCCTACGCCGACGCCGATACCAATTTTGCCTCCCTCAGATAGCCCTGCACTGGGCGTGCTTGTTGGAGTAGAAGTCGTGCTGGATTCTGCGTTGCGGGTTAGCATGACGATGCGACTAAAATCTAGCGCGACATACCACCGCCGATGGCTGTTTTCGCTGGAGCCGTGGCTGAGGTCGTAAGGGTAGAAAAGGTAGTCGTCGGCGTTGTTTTTTCTTTAACAGGAATATAGAAAGCAGCGCTCAAGAAACCTCCCACGGCTTTCTGATCGGCCGTCCCCGTTCCATTCACTCCGCGAAAAACGTATATCTCTGATGAGTTTGTCGAATCCGTAGCGACGGTCCATTGAAACCATGTCTGAGCCGAGTTTGCTGCACCATGAGTTAACCTTTGATATCCCTTAAAAACGGTATCGCAAATAAACCAAGTATGTGGTGACGAACTAGTTAATTGGATTGGAGCGGCCCAGTCGTAGCCCACGATTAAGTATATATTCGTTGTTTCATATGTGGTTGTCCAGCTAATATTCATCTTATTGCCTGGGCTGTAGCTCGATGTGCCTCCATTCGGTTCGCTGAATGCCCCATCAGTATAATCAAGTGCCGGTTGGCCTGGTGGAGGAAGGGAATCATCTCCCAGAACACAGGCGATCAGAAGGGAGACAGGTAAAAGCGAGAGCAGTCGCATCTTGGACAGAGTCGTTTCTGGACACTTGTGGAACACGGGAAGAGACAAGAGAAGCTCGGCGAGAGCAGATCAACTCAAGTGAAAAAGTAGGGAAACTAGGTGGCAAGCAACCCCAATAGGTACGCCAATGAACCCCAGCTGCCCAGTACTCAACCCAAGCACGTTTTACTTATTACTACCCATGGCACTGGGGCTATCTATGCTACACTAATTTGGACTTGCAGCCCTGGCCTGTGATCTCGCTAGACTTGTTGGAGAGAATAAAACGCGGATCTCACGACACCCGGGCCCCTCTTAGCATCGTACCAAGTATTGACTAGCCTAGCCTACTATCTCCAAGTCTTCTGCTCAGTAGTCTGTATGTAGAACTTAGTGAGCAGTTCATACTCCGGAATTATACGAATATGAGATATTCAAGTGTTGGACATGAACACCCTTAAAGAATACGCATCTTACACGAATACAAGCGAGATCTTAGCCAAATGCTGAAAGCAGAGCTTCGAAGTTGGAGGTCTCTACCCATATTGTCCGAGTCCTAGATTTCTATAATAAGATATATAGAGGACATATTAAGACGGGCAGCTGACATAGGTACACTGTAGCATCTAAAGACTGCCGCCTTGCTCGTGGGCTAACTGACAATGATTACAACTTAAAAATCAAGCCGCTAAAAGCATATTCTCCGATCAATAGATACACTGACTACCTCGTCCTACATGATAGAGGCGCGACGTAAAAATGAAGATTAATAATATGACGCATATTAAGCGGAGAGCAGTACCAGCACCTGGGAACCAAGAAAAGGGGGCGTAGCAGGTTACTCTTTTCGCATCCTCCTTCAGCCCTGCGGGGATTTCCGTCCTATGCACACTCTGTTGCGCTGCTGTGCCTAATTTAGATGTTTAAAATTGGATCTTTTTGCTAATCTGAAACGGGTCTGGTTGCTTGTATTTGGGGGTTTCATAAGCCTTAAGCGCACCGTGCTATACCTTATCCGCCGCTGTGTAATGTCGCTAACTTCTTATACGTACAGTACTGCGGTACAGTATGCGTACTTGGTCCAGGACTATCTACGCGGTGTGGGACAAAAGATGTGAAGATGATGGGTTTTCTTAGTCAGGGCGCGCTTCTTTGCTTGCATACAAGACGAAGGCTCAACTTGTTGATTTTCGCATGTATCACTTTCAACTGAACGAAGAAGAAAGATGAACACGAACGGTTGCAAATTGTCTCTTCTCCTAATTCACAGCTTGTTATTTGCTTCTCGCTCGCCCTTTCACACGTAGAAGATCGCTCAGGAATGGCGCTTTCGCCACTAGTCAATCGCTTACTCTAGAACTTCGAAGACTGAGTTATGATAGGTACTTACACCGACGAAGGAATGCAGGGGTTAAGTTGAAAAGTCGGATCTTGAGTCGGAGAATGGTCGATGGGGCCCCTCTGCGACCGCTTGCCATGGCGTCCCAACTCGATTGCATCTGACTGGTGGGTTGATCAAGGGTCTCTAACCTGGTCCGGTAGAGTGGTAAACTGGCTACTGTACATGCCAATGTGGCACTCCTGGAACCCGCTGACATGTGGCGCGAATAGCTTCCCATTCAGAATGTGTTGAATCCCATTTTCGTCTTTGTTCACATCGCGATGCGACACCGTCTTCTGGTGCTGTGTATTGCCTCTTCTCTTAAGCCCGCTCTCATTTCTTTTGAAAAGTGCTTTGTCTAGGTCTCCCTACATCGGGCGCTCCGTTTCAGCTACGACGCGATTCACGCGTCCCTTTTTTGCTTTTTAATTTTTCTAGCTGTGAAGCATCTTTCGTCACTCGCTTGATGTCGGTCCCTTTTTGAGCCCACGCTCGCACAAGCCCTGTACGATGTTACCAACATTACTGTCCAGGCTGACACGATCGCCTAGCCGAGTTTTCATTGTAATCCTAATCATACTCGTAATATGCCAGTTATTCAGCATTCGATCCCGGCCGATAGCGAACTTCGGTAGTCGTTACGATCCATGCGAGGGCCTCGAAGGCCTTGACGATATCTTTGTAACACTTAGAACTGGTACAACAGAAGCACCGAAAAAACTGCCAGCGCATTACACAACGACTTTACGTTGTCTGCCACACTACGAGCTCTATTCGGATTTCGAGGAGGTGATAGAAGGCAAGCACGTGTACGACGTTCTGGATGAAGTGAATCCAGACATAGTAGCAACGCACCCCGATTTTGTCTACTATAATAAGCTTAAAGGCAAAGGAAGAGATGCCTTCACAGCGGAAGAGATGGCCCAATGGGCCGCAGCTAAGAATACAAACGGTGGTCGCGACAGTCCTGGCTGGAGGCTGGATAAGTGGAAATTTCTTCCACTGGCTGACAAGGCATTGAGAATTCGGCCCCAGGCGAAGTGGTTCGTTTTTATCGAGTCTGATACATACGTGCTTTGGAAGTCATTGGTCGCCTGGCTTGAACACTTTGACGCATCCAAACCGTGGTATCTAGGCCAACAGATGCAGATCGGCGACGTCGTCTTCGCCTACGGCGGGGCCGGTTTTGCCATTTCTCAGCCTGCCTTGAAGAAGGTGGTTGAGCACCGCAACACGAATCTTAAATACTACGACGATTTTACTGCAGGTCACTGGGCTGGTGATTGCGTCTTGGGCAAAGCCCTCGCCGATGTTGGAGTACCTCTAACATGGGCATTTCCAACACTCTCGAGCGAGGAACCGGCGGACACCGACTTTGAATCGGGCTTTGGCGGCCCTACGAAGCACCCATGGTGTTACTATGCAGCAAGCTATCATCATCTTCCACCTGTAGAATACCCTGAATTCTACTCTTTTGAGCAGAATTGGTATCAAGCAGTGAGTATCTGCCTCAAATGCGAAGGCATTGGTGTGCCTATGAAGCTAACTTCAGCTGTTTTTAGAATAATACTTTAATACGACATAAAGACGTATTTTACAATTATGTACTGCCACGCATAACCGATGAACGTGACGATTGGGACAACCACTCGGACAAAGACGAAGAAACAGCAAGTTCATTTGCAGCCTGCCGGAATGCCTGTAAGAGCAATCCCGCTTGCATGCAGTTCTCAGTATCTGGCTATACATGCAAGACCTCTACCGCGCTAAGACTAGGCCGCAAAGCTTCTGCTGCTGAACAAGTGAGGTCTGGCTGGATGGTAGACCGGATCGATGCTTTCATCGAGCGCATGGAGTCTGCATGCAACAACAGAGATTGGGTCTTGCCATAGAGGCGCAACAGTCATACAACTAGGTCAACGGCGTGCTACCATTTCGAACAGTTCAACCGCACGGGGTGTAAGCATCTTCACTGTTGCGGGCGCGGTGTCCATCTAGGGCTACCCTTTCACGCTTCAAGCTATCTACGTACTGCTTAGGCAAGCTTCATCTGAGCAATCTTATAGCTAAATCATGCGCTCGGTAGACCTTACAACCTGGAGTTGGTGCTTGCTCTTGATCCAAAGACCACGTTCAACAGCCGAATGCTGATACCTCAGCTTATATGCGTATTGCTCGCTCCCGATTAGACAAAATAGGATAGAAGGGCAATGAAAGGCTCTTCAGGCGACGAAAATGGGAATTGCTTATAAGCACAGGATAGATAGGCTTCGAGTAGTCACGTATCTTAAAATCAATAGCGACTAAGCTATCCTCGCCCTTCAACCCCGGCATCTGCCCCCAGTTGGGGGAGTGGTCGAAATATTGCGGCATTGCTGCCAAATGAGTCTTAACAATTGAGACTGTATAGCTAACCACTCGCCGCTTTTGCTCAGGCACTCGCCATAATCCTATAGCTTATCTATCAACGTTAGAATTCCCTCGTAACCTACGCGTATTTAGGGACAGAGACCCCAAACTTCTTGATCCTGCAATCTTACATAGGGATTGGACGCTATCATTTAACTTGTTTGTTCTCAAGCCTTTAGATCTATCATGGGTGCCATACTGGTAGACCCTACAGTTCTTAATATGAGCAACTAACTTCTTGTGATTATTGTCGTGGCAAAGCAAAGCATGAAATAATATTTTAGCTAAGAATCTTCTGTGAAGTCGAGGAGACTATGCATGTTCTCTTATGTAGGGGATCTACAATTTTACGCTTAGAATAGTCTTGCTTCTAGTTATCTATATCGCTTCGCCTTATCTATCACTTTTGTATAGTTTTTTGCAAGATTATGAGCGATGAGAAAGCTGAGAGGCTTCATATGATCATCGACTCAGACAGACAGCTTTTTAAATCAGAATTTTAAATAATAATCAGTTTCACTGATTCCACAGGCCACGGATGCTTCCCAAGAAGATACGCATAGAGAAATAGAAATGCCTTGACTAATCGCAGACTCGATCGGCTTCAAACTACGCTATCAATTATCTTCTTAGTAGGTTATGTGGTTGAAATACGTATTAAGCCTTAAGATCTATCAAGTACGTGACCAACGATAGCTTGATGAAAGTTTAGGAAACATACGCTTATCTCTAATTCTAATCAATCCTCTAATAAATCATAAGTCTATAAGGTTTATAATCAGGCATTGAATACAGATACGATTAAGTGATCCTTTCCTATTCACAGCTAAGATATCCTTATTAACCACCATAACGCTTCCTGGCCGGCTAACCAAAAATCAATCACACCATTTTTTGTCATCCCTTCAACTATTTTTTCAGCAAATCCATATCAGAAGGATCAATCGATTCAATAAAGACTCTCTCTGCAGTTACCCTCGGACTCACTGGGCTGTCTATATAATGAGGGACCCCCTCCCATTTCTATCATTTTGTCCTCTTCAATTATTGACTTTCTAGCTAACTCGATTTGAGCCTGTACCACATCATGAACTTCATATGAACTACAATAAGGCCCTATCCGAGATGTTCGATGGAATTTGAATACTACCTTCGGCTATTACTATGCAGTTTATACGTCAGATACAACCTGCTACTCCTCAAGAGTAGGCAACCCTGTACCTGAGGCAGGTATCAACTATCCTATTAACTACACGAGCTGTGACATCGCGACCAACATATTTACCATTAAAAATAGCTGCAATAGCCAACCGCACACTTCAATGCGAACGAACCCGTATCAAGGTCCAGAACGAGGCGAAACCAGAAGTGAGGAGAGACCTGGCCTCCGGCTTGGTAAATATGGTTACCAGTACATTTACCAGCATTAAATGAAGCATGATAATCGTGGCCGAGGACAGCCACGGGAATTCCGACTCACACAAAGTAGTTTGGATTGCTGTAGGCTCTGTGGTTGCCGTCATCTTAATCATAGTGGCTATCAGAGCCCTTCTCAAATGCAGCATAGTTACAGTTGAGGCCTGCACTCCGTTCATCAATTGGCAGATCCTATGCTATAGGCGGCCAACAAAGACATCCAGAGGTATCCGTAAAATTGAACTTGGTCACTTCGGCAATAGACGGCATGTCAGCCTCGCGATCCCTACAGCTGCATACCGCTTCCCTGGAGTGACAGAACAAAGAAGGCATTTTGTATATAGATCTCTAGCCTGTAGATGCAGTAGTTGGAGCTCCTTGTGCGACAACAAGTATTCAAGACTTACCCCTAACGTGCCATCAGTATCCAGAGGTTGTGACACGGCAAGATGCCAGCCATAACTTAGGGGTCGTGCAATCAGGCGAACACCCCTTCATGAACGAAAAAAATCTTGAAAGTAACTTCCAAGGGTGATGGCGAGACACCCAAATTGTTAATTCGACTGGTGGCGTCTTCTAGGCCGATTCCAGCCTTCGCGCGTCGTAACCGTATATCATTGTATTGAAGGCAAGCACGTATTACGGACTGTAGTAGTGAAATGAGGCTCGCAAAACCCCCGTAGCTTGCTGGAACTCTTTAATCAGCCACTTATAGCAAGAGCCTTGAGATGGAAAAACTACCAGGTCTCTGGAGTTATCTTGTCAATAAACAATACTGCTGTCAATGATATATACAACATCCGCGCAACAACCCATTAGTTCGTCTTCAAGCGTGAACGAAGACGGGCTTCCGACTTCGACTCAATTCCTTTTACATCTTAATTTACTTAGCATCATTACCCTCAGCAACCGGCCCAGCACAACTCTACCTTCTGGCATACCTGTGGGTAAGCATCATGCATGCACTGGGTGATGATATATACATTGCTGTTGCTTGCGTAAAATTAATAATTGATCGCAGAAACGCTGATCTTGTTTAAGACTAATGGATTGTAATCTAACTATGCAACTATTTCCGTGTTGCCCCAACTAAAGCACAGGGCTCTGTGCTACTGGTGGCCTGTGTATGGATTCGTTGCCATCTTTATTATAAGAAAGGAGGAGAGAACTGTTGTAGGTGTTGCTGGAGAGTTTTCTCTGGTTGTTGCCCAAGGAGCGTAATTACACGCGTTGAAATGTGAGTCGCCAGATTTTGACTTCCTTATAGGATGTATTGAATCGGCATGTTGTAGTATGATTTCGTGTTTCGTGTACGCGCTGGAAGGGTGTCTAACGGAAGAAAAGTGCTTAAGGAAATAGGCTGTGCACAAAGCTGAGTATGAAATGGAGTTTATATTCATCATTAGTCCTCATCTTCCAGCTTGGTAGTGAATACCTTAATAGATTAGGACGATAACGCATTGTTCTGTATTTTTGCTTATAAACTATATTGCCTTGTTTGTCAAGTACAAAATTGTCAAAGATTATGCTAGGTTCTACCAGATTTGCAATGTGTTTTCAAGGTCGAGAAAGGTTTGCACCAATAAGTCTCATGCGTAACAACGTCGTCTTCGATTCGTTCGTTCATTTACTTGTCGTCGGTGGTTTCTCCTAGTGGGGTAATTAGGATGCAAGGGTAAGAGATTACTTAATTGCACCGTTTTATTTCCAATTTCCTATAGACACGCGAGATCAAGTGTTTTATCGTCGGCCATATTACCTATCACAATTGGACGGTTGGCAATATGACAAGGTCTGCCTTGCTGAGACTGTTGTTAGCATTTTAACAGTGTTTCGCGGGGCTTTTCATAATCGATAGCAAATCAAGCAAGGATCAGAGAAAAGACTAATTAATAGCTGTCTATCAATTAGTCCAAGTATTGCTACTGGGGAACTGATTTACCCCTGACTCTCAATCTGTATGATCAAAGACGAATCACACTCTCGCAAGGGGGCTCGATTGCTACATAGTATGATATGGATAATTTGTCTTGGACCATGTTCTCCAATTATTTCCCACCGCACATAGCCAACCTAGGAGCCCTTGGTCTGCTTCTAATTGCCGCGCTTTGGCGCTGGTACTCTGCCAGCCGCGACAAATTCTTAGCACAACAAAAGCACGCCAATGCTCGAGGCGCCCCTCCAACGTTTCCTTACATCTTCCCATTATTGGGAAGCATGCCAATCCCGTACCTGTGGAAACCGAGAGCCTTTGTATTGAACTCAGAGTATAAGCGTATCCAATCACGTACTAGAGACACATCAATCACAACTGACTTGTGATAGCAATTTCTTTCAGAGCGCACAGCCAACCCGTGTGAAGATTCTCACGCAAGAGTTCTATGTCATTCGCGGGCAAAAGAACATCAGGGCTCTCTTTAGAAATTCTTGGGCTTGCACATCAATCCCTTTCATTAAATTCGCACTTGGATATGCTTTCGGGTTGCCGGCCAAGGCCCTGAGTCTCTACGACAAGGACGACTCGGGCGGTAGTCATATCCCGCACCCGGGCAGTAGAGTTGAGGCGCGTAACCGTATTGATTACAATGTGCACTCATCTTTAGGCCGATTTCTTGAAGGAGAAGGGCTCGCACCTTTTTGGAACAGGTTCGTAGACAATATTACGCAACGGTTGTGTAGTCTGCACGACCGCGTTGGGCCTGAATGGGACTACCATACCGATTTGATGAAGTTTGTTGGAGATGAAACCACCATCTCAATTCTGGATGCTCTTTGCGGACCATACCTCCTGGCCCTCAATCCACATTTCCTAGAGGACTTCTGGGATTTCGACCGCAACTTGCAGACCTATCTTCAGGGTATAGTCTTTATTGCATATGATATCCAATTTCGTGCTAATTCTACTCATAGGCGTTCCTTGGTTTATCGCGCCCAAGGCTTATAGGGCTCGAGAGAGGGTGCTTTACGCTGTCAAGGCTTGGCAACAGTACGCGAGGGACCACTATAAGGACTCGTCCGTTACTGCAGACGGAGATGATCCATTCTGGGGAAGTAGCTTCTTTCGCGATAGGCAGGAAATGTTTCTTAGAATGGATGGTTTCGACTACGACGCTATCGCATCACAGGATTTTGGCGCAATATGGGCGTAAGCAGGTCTATGCCTCGAGGTCAGAGCCACTTCCAGCTGATTTCTCATTTAGGGCAAGAAATTCCATCACTGCTGCCTCCTGGGCCATCTTTGAGATATACCGAGACCCCGAACTGCTCGCTAGCCTGAGAGCCGAAGTTGATGCTTGTGCGGTCAAATCTGCAGACCGCCATATCCGGTTTGATACCAACCGCCTGATTCGTCTGCCAATCCTTCAGGCCGTTTACGCCGAGACCCTACGCCTCAGAATGCACTTCTACATAATCCGAATGGCAGATAGGGTTGACATGAATATTCGAGATTGGATTATACCGAGGCGAAGAGTTGTCGTCACCTCAACCACAGTCGCACACATGGATGCTGAAGCATGGAACACCGGCTTAAATAACGAACACCCAGTGGACCAATTTTGGATTGGAAGGTTCCTAAAATATCCATCTGGAGGCGCCAATGATGTACAGCCTCCAATATTCTCGACGAAGGGGGTCGAAGAGTTATGGATTCCCTACGGAGGCGGCCCGCGCCAATGCCCTGGCCGGCACTTTGCGAAACGTCAGATATTACTCACTACTGCCTTGATGATAAGTTTGTTCGACTGTGAGATACTGGGGGATGGTAAGGATGTGCGGGAGGATTTCACGCTAAAGGGTTTTGGCGGCGGCGTATCGCATCCAGCTGGTAAAGTGCCTATAAAATTTCGGCGTAGGGTCAATGACGGCAGGTAAACAGCTATCTTAGACGAAATCTGCCGCTGCTCAAAGATATGGGTACATATTATGTCGCTACCCCGGCCGAGAGCAAGCATCGTATGCAAGGCCACTAGAGTTGCAGCCAACACGAAACTTGATGGTGAGGCATACACGATTTCGGTATTACTTGCATGCCACGTTCATAAGGCGACAATTAAAGAACGAATAGAATATTATTATAGTGTTCGATCAATCTGCCAGCTCACCTATCATGTGTTCGATATCTCTAGGCGTCCGGTGTGGCTCTGCTGAGGTGAGAGAAGAGAATACTTGTCACATGCGCTGACCGACTTGTCTTATGAAACCGTTATGGGCTAGCTAAGCGTCTTGGCGACGAAAACTGCACCCCAGACCCAAATTGTCGGCGCGCCGCGTGGGGGATCGAGGTATTTAGATCTGAATGCTCACTAGCTTAAGTGTCCGGCCCGAAGCCATAGTCGAACTACTGGCCCCTATTGCTAGACGGTGCCTGATCACATGTCGACTCAAAGCTCGACAACGTCACCGTTGCTGATAGGGCAGATAAGCTGCGCGTCATCTCGGCAGCCCTCGTTAGTTTGCCCATCCGGCGGAACCGTTCCATCGGACCGTCATCTCACCAGGGTCCCTCGGAGCCGATCGTGTGCCCCTGCTCTTGAATACACCTTTGCCGCGAAGACCGCCAGATAAATAAAGCCTTCACTATTTCACCAACACACTAAGTGGAGTGGGACAGTGGAGAGTCTCTAGGACTTGATAAATGACTCGTCGCTTCCGTCTTTCCGCGACTCATGTATATAAAATAGCAATTTGCTCGTTTCTGTTGATAGGATGATGGATTGTGTTGTAACTCCCAGAAAGAACTTGCAATGGCAATCATACGCATCCCTGACGAGAAGCACGCGCAAACAGCGGGTCTTCTGCCTGCTTGGGTAAACCCAGATCTAGATCGACTCATGGTGATCAAGAAAGTGGAAGGCGACTTCAGGTCATGGGCCGAGTCACTTGTCGATCTACCAGCCGGGGCCGTCTTTGCGCGCATCACGGGCGTGACTCCAGTGTCATTGCCATCATGGAGCTCGGTGCAGGTCAGAATCTATATCTTGTCAAGAGACTAATGACAAAATGATTATGGCATCCACTAATACTGAGTTCAAACCAACTAGGCTGGGCGAAACCTTCATCTGGAACTTAATTCCGATCTCGTTTTCGTCAACCATAGCTGCGCTCCAACGCTAGAATGGGACATGGAACGAATGGAAGTACGAGTTAGTAGTACCCGTGATCTAAGGAAGGGAGACTGTGAGTAACACATGCGAAATCATATTTAATTCAACTCAATTTTACACGAGAGCATTCAATCAATGCATTTTCCAATTGTCGAGAATCTCGATATCTATTAAATCAAATATAGAAACCTGTTAAAAATGCATCATTATTTAATAATCCAATTCAACCTATAATCACTAACTACAAATACTATAGTGCTCAGTTTCTTTTATCCAAGTACTGAGTTCGAGATGGCACAGCCGTTCGACTGCTGGTGCGGGGCTGGCGACAGGTGTTTCGGGCGAGTGGAAGGCGCTGCTCAGTTAGGCGTCGAGAAGTTAGGGGGCTACTGGATCAATGGGTATATAAAGGAGCTGCTTGAAGAGGCATCGAAGAATAGAGGAAATAGGTATCACACGTAACGCTGGTGACTAAAGCTTTCAGCATTATGCCTCTCTATGATCATTCAAAATCTTAACTATAAGCAATATTAACTTGTCGGTCCCCTCCCGAAAATGTAAGCGTAATTCATGTATACTGTAGGCTGCTGGATGTCATGATGGTTTATTCGTGTGTGTGCAATAGCGTCTGACACCACCATGGTGTACACCAAGTTCATTCCCAGTAGTCTCTAGAGCCGAATCGATATCAATAGTTTCCCTTATTTTCCCTTATTTGTTCACTGGTATCATCGGTACTCAGATAGTGCTTGAATATTAAGACACAAGTCAGGTCCTAGTTGAATGTCGAAGGCAAAATGATAGTATATTAGCTCAAATAATAATTATTGGATCCACTGCGGCTCCAACATGCGGCTCGTCAAAATGAATTGGTTCTAGGCATCCCTAGATCTACTCAATAGTGGGGGCGATACGACGGTATCTACTGAACCGCTCGGCGCTGCATAGTTGGTGGTTGGGACAACCGATGAGAAGTTGGCATCGTGGAATCTCTCGTACCATTGTGGTCAGCCAGGAGATGATTCTCGCATTTCACTAAACATACACAATAATACTAATAGGTATTCAACTCACAGCAACCACTTTTTCCTTCGATACTTTAGATGACAAGTGAAGCTGAGTAAAGTCAGCAGTGGAAGAAGTTGGGCCTCCCTATACAATAGCTACTATGAACTCCTTATATGCGTAACATCATGCATCTGAAGATAATACATCATATTACCGTAATATTGGGATATTGACAAGGTAGTCTGCTTGGGGCCGAAACCGTTACTGGTTCTTGGCGCAGCTATGGGAATGAACAGCACTGACATCTCATCTGTCATCTGACCTGCCAAGACGCATCTCGCTTGTTCTGCATTCTTCAATTTACCCGCGGCTGTAAAGTCACAAGAGTCTATTGAAAGCCTATCTCCCTTTTAGTGCCCGTTTGGCTTATTGGACTTTGGTCGTCGGGACCGAGGTAGGTGAATGCATGTTAACCATGCAGATGGTTGTAACTCAAGATGACTATAGATGTCGTAGAAATATGGTTCGTTTAATCAAATCACCACAATATGGGCCTCTCGCAATTTCTCGCATGGTTCCTGTGTCTACCGCCGAAGCTCACATGCTGAAAAGTTGTAACTCATCAGTATACTGGTAAGTGTGCTTAACTAATCAACGGAGAACAATAGCAATGTAGTAAATTTTCAGTTGTCACGACTACATAATAATAGATCAACCTATCTTCTTTCTAGCCAATGCTAAAAGGCAACCTTCTAATCTTCAGTTCTAAACCAAATTTAAGGACCAGACCCACGACCGACGAGACTTGGGAGCTAAGCACAGTGACATGTGTCACTACCTTACCGTGAAACTTTGTGTAAAATCATCAATGACCCGACCGAGAAGACTGAACACTGATGCGATTTTCAAAGATAGACCTGCAGATAACACGGCACTACCTTGATATGAGAACATTAGATATCACTTTCTCTATGTTTAATGATTTGAGCTCAATAAATACATATGTCTCGTAACTCTTTAGAATGATGAAAGGTTGCAGCATATAGGATTTCCACTTCGGGTAGTTACCCTTTTAGCACTAGCCTACACCTGACTAAAATATGGGGCATCTAGTTTATATGTGACACCTTACAGGGGCAAAAACCTATACCTATCTCGGTATAGCTTTGTTAGATAGATACGTACCTAGCCTCAATTAGCCTAATTGTCTACGCTAATTGCCACATTAGAGGCTCACTTGGTAATGAAGCTATCGCAAAAGCAAATTTATATGGCCACTCTGAGCAGTCCAGCGTTTTTGCTTTCGCAGTAGCCTTATAACTGGTTCCTCCGTACACAGCTAAATCCAAAGGCTTTCAACACCATTTGCATAACAAACGTAGTTGTTCGAGTTATGGGCGAAGTATAAAAGGGTCCTTATGTCGTAAGGTCGCTGCTCCCTCACAGTTAGTTCTTTCTTTCCTTCATATTCTAGTAAACAATCAATATAGTCGCTTAACTGGACTCTCACACAAAAATAAGACCCGGTATCGCCAGGCAAGCTGTCACTAAAATGGAAAGCTTGACCGTTGTTAGTAAAGCTGCCATCTAAATACAGTGAAAATTGAAATGCTTCGCATTTCAAATTTAGTGATAGATGCATACGTCTAGACCAATAGGAATTCATCCCACTTTTATAGAGTTTGGGTAGCCCACCTGCGTCTGCCACCCTTTTTGGCTGGGGATGCCACCAATATCCCGCCTGTACAGATGATACCTATACATACATACAATTGAGCAGCAGAAGCAGCTAGCCCAAGTGCCTTCCTAAGACCTATACGTAGAAGACGTGTATAAATTCAAGTGCAAGATCAGGTACTCGTGTATCTTTTGAACTACTAGATAATAGGTATACTACTTATATTGGTAGCCTAATTATAGTAAAAAAGGAATGCTGCTGATTTATTAGTTAAGCTACCTACTACAAATGCCCAAGCACTTAGATCACGTAGAGGTATGGCCTTTGCCGTAAATTTAACTATATACGGCTAAAGTGGGGTACGTTTGGCTATCAATGGGAAATTGGTGGCATCCTCAGCCAAAAAGGGTGGCAGACGCAGGTGGGCTAAGTTTTGGGGGG
Organism: Xylaria curta; assembly: GCA_022495235.1. Lineage (NCBI taxonomy): Eukaryota > Fungi > Ascomycota > Sordariomycetes > Xylariales > Xylariaceae > Xylaria > Xylaria curta. The sequence goes on along the minus strand of MU375893.1, from coordinate 1,335,735 downwards.
TCTGGTGTTAATTTCTCAAGCTTCACTTTCCCTCACACTTAATTGTCCCTGCCAACACGTGTTCGGGAAAGGCAAAGCTTTCCAATCATAATACGCTTGCAGTATGTATTACATGTAATACCCCTGTACCAATGTTTTGGAATTTAATTCGATCTTTACCACTAATTCTATCAATGAAACCCTAGAACATCTAGCTACTTGTTTTAGCTCTCTTAAAAGAGAAATTGTTATTGAACGTTTTGTTCAGCAGTTGGGTTCTTATTCACCACTTCCTGTGGGTGCCGTACCATATCTTGTATATCCGTCGGGAAGTAGAGCAAAAAATTTAGTCCGTGGAGTTGTTGATTGTGTTATAATTGTTCAATAGACGCAGCAAATGCGCGTTTATCGGCAGGGTCTAGGGCAGAGCTAAGTCTTTTGGGCCATGATATAGGAAAATAGCCCCGTGGGGATAATTAATTGTATGGTTAGAATTCCGTAAACTATATAAAGTACACGTTTCCCATAGCTAGATTTGACTCTTAAACATAAAACCCCCGTATACACTATGAATTCATGTCAAATAAAACCTCGGACCGCAACGTCCCCAATGCGCTTGTTAACCCTGAATGTTGCGATACTCAGGTAGCTGTTATTAGGCAATCTTTGTCACTAAGGTTTAACTAAAGAATTATACCCAAAAGCACTACGACTACTTCCAAAAGCCGTTGTACAACCGCTCAAGAAAGTAGATAAAAGAGACTCATGAAAGCGTACTAGAATAACGACTTCAGCAGCTACTTAATAGGCTTAACAACCGCTGCTAGAAGATATACAGTGCAAATGGCGTCACAAGTAGACTACAGTCGAATGTATATATAAAATCGTTACGTACTTAACCTTTTGAAAGGATTCATGACATGGAGCAAATAGGGGTCGGTAATAGGAACGCTACCTACGAAGCCATCTCTCATAACGGGGAGGGAACTACACAAGGCCAGAGGCGAACAGCTCACGAAAAGCGACTAGTTAAAGAATTATTCGCCCTCTTTGAATCGAGTAGGTAGGTGCGCAGTCTTCGCATAAGGACATGCAGCTGTGTTATTTCTATGAACGAGTCGGGTTATACGATAATGTTTCCATTCTAGGCTTTATGTTCTTGTGTGTGGGAGATAAGCTTAGATCAAGAAGTCCGAAGTCCGCCCCACCCCGCGGAATTAGCATCGTAATTTGTAACATTGACACTAGACAAAGGACAATCCAGTGTAATACCAACGCTGGGACAGATCCGATGACAGTAGAATTCATAGTAGTCCAAGAATCAGATTTCGAATATAAAAGGGCAGGCCGAGGACCATGCTCTCGTATCATCTCCACAGAGCGTCAGGACTTCCATAGCAGCCAGCTTGCCTACCAACCGTCATTTTCTAATTAACTACTTGTGCCTGTTCTTACCTACGGTTTCGCAACCTACACTCGGCATAAACTTGTCAAAATGCCCTTCTCACCCCCCGCTGCTCCTAAGACTGTTCTTGGACGACACCGTCTGCTCGCTCCATCGGCGTCCGTTCGTGTCAGTCCCCTCTGTCTAGGAGGCATGAGTACGTTTCATTACCCCAAGTCTGTTGCTTGTCAATAATGAATTGACCATCTCTAAGGTATCGGGAATGCATGGGCGTTTGGGATGGGAGAGTGCACTAAGGAGTCGGCATTTGAGCTTCTCGACACTTTCTACGACCTCGGTGGCAACTTCATTGACACTGCCAATACATACCAGGCTGGCGAGAGCGAGCTTTGGATAGGCGAGTGGATGCAGAAATCCAACCGGCGTTCGGAGATGGTCATCGCCACTAAGTATACCATGAGCCCCAAATCTGGCCACGCCGTCCAGCAGAGCAACTATGGGGGAACTGGTGCCAAGTCACTGCATGTCTCAATTCACAATAGCCTGAAGGCCCTACAGACCGATTATGTTGATATTGTAAGTTCACTCAGGGGGTGATATGGAAATTATGTCTGACCCCACTCTTAGCTCTACGTGCATTGCTGGGACTATGCTACCGAGATTCCTGAGCTTATGCATTCCTGTAAGAAGTTATTGAAATTATTTTCTTCTTACTTTGACGACTTTCGGAGAACGAGATTACCTTTCAAGCCGGAGATATTGTCTGAAGATTTCTGGAACCCTTGAAAATACGCTTCAAATGGCGGTAACTAACTCCAAGAATCGTAGTGAATGGTCTTATCAACCAAGGCAAAGTTCTTTACCTGGGTATTAGTGACTCTCCTGCCTGGCTAGTCACGAAGGCCAACATGTACGCGCGTCAAAATGGTCTGCGTCCTTTCTCCATTTACCAGGGTCGCTACTCTGTCCAGGAGCGTGACAGTGAGTAATTCTCGGAGCTATGTTCTTTTTGTTCGATCGACTTCCAAAGCATGAGGTTTCCTTTTAAGGGCAAGATAGTGTCAAGAAGCTTCAAAGACCCTCACGGATCGCGCCTCGGATAGCTATAACTGACTGCAAGTTTTGTAGTGGAACGCGAGGTCATTCCCATGTGCCAAGCCGAAGGCATGGCATTCCAGCCGTTTGGTGTGCTAGGTGGTGGATATTTCAAGTCTCCAGACAAGGAGAACACTGGCGCTCGCAACATAGCCCCGCACTTCTTGATCGGGCGGGAGGAGCAGATGTCCAAGGTCCTGGATGCTGTCGCCACGCGCCACAATGTACCTATTACGAGCATTGCGTTAGCATACGTTCTTCAAAAGGTGAGCAGAAACTAAAGAAACTATGAATCTATTTCATTAACAATCATTGCAGTCCCCTCACATCTTTCCTGTCCTCGGAGGCCGCAAGGTAGAGCACCTGAAGGCCAATATCGAGGCCCTTAGCCTGGAACTTTCCCCCGATGACATCAGGGAAATCGAAGGTGGCTACGACTTCGATCTTGGTTTCCCTCATAAGTTCATGAGTCTAAGCGGCTCCATGATTCAAGGACCCCAGGACATTAATATCCTAGCCCTTATGGGTCACTTCGATTATGTTGCGCCAGCTAAGGCTATAAAGCCTCACAAGGGCGATCTCACTGCGCCCTGGCAGGCTCCAGCTTGACGGCGCCCCTGATTTCGGGTCCATGGTTTAGAAATGGTAAAACCCGTAGAGCATAATATAACCTCGAATGCTCCATGATTCATTGAGCTATATGATAGAGTTTTTTTGATACGATATCAATTACACACACTCATTCTTAGAAAAATCAAGATATGTCGCTCGAAATTCTTAGCTGGAAATGAGTCAACGAATACGGGACATTTGATTATCTTCATTGGTGAACAACGCATTTGATGCTAAGAAAAGGAATTCATATGTCGTGTTTTTCTTTTAAGAATAATACTAGTTAACAATTTGTGAGTCATATAATAGTCAGCCATCTCTAGAGTTTATATTATTGACTTAGCATTGTCTTTTTGAGGGAAGATAGCATTATATACTGTACTTAGTTCTTGAGGACTACAAAGCCCATATGGAAACCGAGAAAAGAATTAGCAATGACATGAACATATGTTTGCCTCACAGCTTTATAGCTGTCATCCTTTGAAAACCAATCATTTTCATCTTCGTTTGAAATAATTACGTCGCTAACAAACCTGTGTTTCTTTTTACCTTATAACTTAACTTATTAATATAGAAACAGGGCGAAACTGTCATGAGAGTAATGGTGTTTTAGACGGAAAGCAATAAAGAAATAAGATTGTACAGAATCTTATCGGCGCAAGTGCTGTAAGCGGGACTTGCATGCTTTAGGTCGTGGCGGACTTAACGGTCCGGACTTTTCGGTCATTTTCGGTACGATTTGCAATTCCAAACAATTAGAGAAACCCATTATTAAGCAACCTGTCTTTAAAGCGATAGACATTGTGATCTTTTCACGTTTCTTACCGGTAATACCTACAAACTTAGGCAACATGGCTGCAGCTATTACAAAGACCATTGTTGCCACTGGTGCCTCATCAGGCCTGGTCGGTTTTCTGTACCCCATTTTTGGCCAATCACACCTACTGATCATAAATATAGGGGTTTGAGGCTGTAAAACAGCTGCTTCAGCAGACACAGCCCTACAGATTCATACTTGGCGCTCGCGATCCGAAAGCTACACAGGCAGCATATGACAATCTCAAATACGATGCTGCGGTGCACAGTGTCTCAATCCTGCCCTTAGAATTAGCAGACTTGAAAGCTGTGAAGTCTTTCGCGCAGCAGACGTTGGATAAGTTGGGAAGTCATGAATTGGACGTCCTCCTTCTCAACGCGGCATTGAATAAGCCCGCAACCGGTCCTGGGCCGAACGGCTCTAAGTGGTGCGAAGCGTTTGTAGTCAATCATCTGTGTAATTCTCTCTGTCAAATTACTTGGGAGCTCGGTCCTAATGTATATCTCGGATAACAGCACAACACTACCTCACGCATCTCCTCGAAGAGAAAGTACGCGAGTCGCGCTCGCGAGTCATCGTTGTGTCGTCTGGAGCCGTCCGCAGCATCCGAGATGACGACCCCAGTATGTTACTCCAGATTGGCTCTACATAATTCGAGAGCTAGCAACTAAGTTAATACTACAGAGACACTCGATATCGATCTTAAAGCCAACTCTGGCGCGGACGGTATGGTCACCTACTGCGCTTCGAAGTTCACTCAGCTTCTATCGACCCATTGGTGGCACCGCCGACTCGGCGATTCGGCTCGAGTTGTAGCAGTTTCGCCGGGGTTGATCCCTGGAACGGGGCTCGCGAGACACCTAGATACCAAATTCGACATGAGTAGCCTGCCTGATGCGAAGCCGGTAGATGAGGGTAAGTTAATGCTCCCTTATTGACTATCATCTGAAGACACTGACCCGATAAATGCGCAAAGGTGCCAAGAGTATCCTTCGAGCATTTATATGCGATGACTTCCCGAGCGATCCGCAGCAGATCTTCCTTACGAGCTGGGGTGAGTGGTGGCCTAAGGACGTGTATGGTTTGTCGCTTGATGAGGCCTTACAGGACAAGTGGTCTCCGAGCAAGGAACAGATTGAAAAAGAAGAACTGTAGAGATAAACTCATCTTCAAGGTTGTCGCTGAGGGTATTCTGAGAGTGTCGAAATGCTTCAGTAGACCTATAACCTAGGTGCCCATAGAGTAGAATCTAATCTATCAACCTAATTGATGATGATTAAATAGCAAGGTATAGTATGTAGATTAAGCATACGTTATGTTTCTCATTGTCAGCTTGGTTCTTGATATATCGCACATATGAAACAAAACACAATTGTTGGAGCACTCATGTGACGTTCTCGCTTCGAGAGAGGCAAAGCTAAGCAACTCGTTACTTATTCGGGCTAATAGCTAGATGGCGGCCAACTGGGTAAGTATCAATCACATGTGAAGGTTAGAAAGTAGATTTCTTAGATAGATTGATTAAATTATTGATTTTCTAGTCTGTGTTGATTATGATATCTTCTGTTCCCCACCTGAGAACTCCGCACCATTACACCGTACCAAGGGTATCTGCCGCTAAAGAAACGAGGGTATATGCGTATGGTAGTGAATGAAAGCCCATGAAGATCATGACTCGTTAACGAGTGATAATGCCTGATCTTCCGTGTCGAAGAACAGGCTATAACAATTATTAAGTGGCAAGTGCGCAATATGATTAAGGTCCTTCTCGTCCGTGGTACCGCTGCCCAAGGGATATTGGCGTCTGACATAGGGACGATGATTAAGTCCTCCATATGTGAAAGTAGCCTATGCGGTCACGGCAGCATTGTCGGCAGGGGCCGCCGTCGTTGTCTTTTCGGGGAACTGGCCGGCGTTGTGAACACGTCCGTACCGAGTGAAAGCTGCGGAAAATGTTAGTCATCATTCAAAGTTGCGCGTTGATAGTTGTCGTATTTAGAAGTTACATACCCAAGTTCAATTGGCCATAGTCCCACCTACGAGCGAGGAAGAGGAAAGCAAAGGACAAGACGGGGATCAAGAGAACATCTAGAACACCGAAAAAGATGAACATCGGCGTAACACCAATGCGGTTACCTCCATCGGACAGACCAAACGCAATGGGGTACAGAAGCCAGAGCAGATTAACCCAGCCAGACAACAGTGTGTGGTCGCCCGACACGCCTAGACGCTTAGCAGAGGAGCTAGCGCTGAAGGTGTTGAAGGCCAATAGTAACCATGAGACGGTGCCGAAAGCATAGAAGCCCCATTTATAGTTTGAGGTTGTAAACGCTGAGATCAGATACGAGATAACCCTATACTCGATTAGAACCACAAAACATCAACTTCTTATAATCATATTACTTACCATGCCCACGAGAGGAAGACGTTGTAGAGAATGGTAGCCCACGGTACGCCGCTCAGAAGACCGAGTGCAGTTGCAACGGCCGGGAAGCTAACAACCCAATTGACATACTTGGGCCAAAAGATCTGCCGGGACAATGCGAGCCTTGGGCTCGAGTTCACTTGATTAACCAGTACGTAGCCCAGGTCTGATGCTTGGGCGTAGTAGGCGATCGAACCAACAAGCAGGGCGATAGTGAAGATATAGTGGAAAACTTTCTCTCCGGACCGAGCAACGAAGGACAAACCGAAGAAAGCAAGGAATGAGACAACGTAGATGGCTGTCACTGCCCATAGCCAATCGCTGCCATTCACACTTAGCTCCTCACTGCCAGCCGGCGGGTTCACCTTTAAGGCGTCGTTTCCACGGCCGAAAAGAACAGGCATATTAGAAAGTAGTGTTGATCTGGTTCTTGTAAATGTTGAAGGTCTCCTATATTCGTCACTGGGTATGATCTGATACCAGCGCACCTCTGTAGTCGACTAATGTCTGAAACAGGAGGGCAATGAAGGGCGGCGGGGTGATCTTTATATTGACTTAAAGTGAGGGGACTAGTAGAGGACGGGAGATGACCCGAATCTCGATCAGGGCGGGCATTGATTCATCTCGCGGGTTAGGGAGTCTTGGGCGAGTAGCTACTTTGCTGTAAGCCCGAGCTGCCCGAAGGCAGTCCAATCTGGTGATCGACCAACGTCTGACAAACGCAATGATGATAAATCATACCCAACCGCATCTTCCTCACCGGAACAGCCAGTTACATTCTGCGCTTCCCACTGGGATCGTGCAATCACCAGGTCAGGTGTCAACTCAAGGACCAGGAGGCGAGGGGACTGGCTTGCCTCGCTGCATGTACTTCCATCTAGTCTAGCGGCCGACTACCCTGACTGTTGGGACTGAGTGAGCAACCACCACATTACTGTATAACCGATCGTCATTATTAAAAGCCGAGAAACTTCTAGATAGTGTACCACTCATTGCATCTGAATACTACTGTAAATAGAAGCGATGGATCACCCAAGCTAGCGGGGCCTGGCGGCTGCTACATATTTCCCACTTACCGTTTGAGCTCGGTATTATCTGAAGAGCAGATGACATCACCCTAGTTGATGCTATGAGGGCGCGACAGCGAGAACCACAAGAGAGGGTGGTAGCTCCTCAAAGTGTGGCCATATCGGCCGTTGCAATTAAAGCGACACCGAGATACTATGGAATCAATTGGCGACGACCGGCAACGTCGGATGGCACAACTGACGATTGTAGGCAAATAATGCATTGGAAGTCAGTCGAGCCAGGGAGCATCAAGAACCGATCAGGATTGGCGTGCCGGCAGATGCCGGTGGCATCCGGGTAGAATGCGGTCGATGTCGTGACTCATGAGAATCGAATCAGGCGTTTGTCACGACACTGTATTTTATGGAGGCATGGGAACTGTGTCCGACGAGGTCCAAAAAGAGATACCCTGGTTAGGATCCTGGCGGGGTCCGATCGTCGGTACAACCAATTTAATACCATCGCATCTCGTCGCCCTATCGCAGACGAGTGACGAGGTAACCTCCCAAGGTTGTTCGATGATGCCGGTCACCGATGCGGACATACAACCTCGACAACATCACAGCTAGCAAATGTTACGCGACAAAAATTATGCATATGCGGTTCCTCTGTGACGGTCAAACAGCCAATAATGACGAGGATTTAATATGGGAGATGCAGTCAGATCGGTGTCCGAGTGGGGAGCGACATCCATTCAGAGCCTCACATCATGCGTTGCGCGGGACTGTCGGTAGTTGACGTGATAGTGAAGGGCCATGGACGGTATCCCGGCGTGTACCCCATCATGCACGAGCCAGAATTGGGCGACGATCGGCGACTACGGCCGCCACCCTGCCATGCAGTTGGCACGCCTCGGAAATGGATGGACGAGAGGGCTGTCAAGATGAATTGGGGGCCAACAACGCCCGGGTTCGTCGGCAAACATCGCGTCGTTAATATTTACTACTATTATTACGGCGGATAATCTCTAAGAAAGTGCTGACGCCAATTGTCATTGTAGATATCGAAGGAAGTAGGTAATTATCAGAGAAAGTATTGCAACATCATGTACAGTCTGTACCTACTCTGTACTAGGTAAGAGAAGATCACGTGCATTCGAATAGCTGAAGTCACATGAACTCCTCTGATACAGTCAGCTGTGGCCCGCTCAAGACCACACATCATCGAGCTGGTGAGAATCGCTGTTAAGATCCAACATAGACTGGAAGTGTAGCGCCTAAGGACCTTGTTTTCCAAACACCAAGATTCCTGTTCAAGTCTTGAAATTTCTCATCAGTCATCGCCACGATGTCGGTATCGCCCATACCAAGAGCTTACCGCTTTCTATTCACCACCTTTGAGCCTCTGCTCGCGACGTCAGGCGCAATCAATGCCTTCTTCTTCCCAACGACGCTTCTCAGCTCGACGGTGCCGAGCGTGCCCTACTCACCGGTGCTGTCCCCGCTCTTCACACAAATGACGGGAGCTTGGTTGATGTTGGCGTTTCACGACTTCGTGACACTGCGCTCAGATGACTTCAAGGATGACGTGCGTGTCTGGCGACACACATTGACCGCCTCTGCCGTCAGTGACGTCTTCTACACGGCCAGCCTCATACAGAGCATGGGCCCTGCCTGGTTTTTCAACCCATTGCGGTGGGACGTCATGAATGCGATAGCTGTTTTCACGACTGTGACGCCTTTTCTCGGCAAGCTATGCTTTCTCGCGGGTGTAGGCTTACCGAAGATTGGTGCTGCGAGGAAAAGGGACGGGAAAAAGACAGAGTAATAGAAACCATATTTATCTGATTAGAGTAATGCGCCATTGCAGGTATTGGTTCCTAGCGCACATCAAAAGTACCTCAGAGGAAGTAGGTTAGTTGTATGTAAAACTATCACGCACTCGTCCCAGCACGACCAATGAATAACAACCGTTCGATGCCTTGCGCCAGTTATGCTCCGTTTCCGCTACGACTGATGGTTATGCCAATACAAACTTCAAATGCCACTGAAGTGCCGATGCTGCTATATAATCACCCTATGACGTTAATGTAACTCTTGCCACCAAAAATCATTCTTTTAATAACCTTGTTTCATCTGCCAGAGGGCTGATTTGGCGCGCTCGCGTACATCTAATTCGTCATCACTCTGGCTCAGGGCTTCCAACTTCTTAAGAAACCCTAAATTCTTCAACTCCGTCGCCCGTTGTGAGCACGCACTTGCGTCGCTCATATCATCTTGCCATGTTAGATTGTTAATCAAGTGGCACAGCGCTACTCGCACTTCCCGATCTTGGCTGCTGGAAAGCTTGGCTAGTTGTTTGAGCAAATCTGTCTGCGCGATAACTAATTGCCGATGTCGCGGTATACTTGCGGCGATATGGACTAGAATAAAGATGACTGCTTCTATAATTTTGGCCTGGGGTGGAAGGACTCGAGTCTCGTGACCGCTAGTGCCTCGTCGACTGAAGGGATGCAAAACCTTGGGCTTTAACTTAGAGGTTAGAATCGCAAAGAGGCGATCCTGACCTAGGGCGTTGAGAAGATAGTCAATCATTTCCATCGTGTCATTAGCAGAGTCTGAGCTACTGCTAGAGTGTGCCCCGCCGATCAGATTGCGGATAAAGTCAAGTCCTTGTTCTTGTATAGCTAGGTCATCGTGCCTGGCTTTACGGACGGGGTTCTGTTCTAATTCTTTGAGAGTTTCCAGTCGAGACTCTGCTAATTGGAGGATTCGAATGTCTGACTTCGGTGTGGTCGAGGTAACCTTGTAGAGAGAGCTTGCAAGCCATGGTCGACTTTGCTCATCTACAAAACCCATATCTATATCTTCGTCCATGACATCCGGTGTAGCTGAGGCCGACGGCCGTTCAGATCGAGTCTTTGCGGAAAATAATGCCTCGTCTTCCGTGTCGTCACAGATGAGCTGGACTAGCCAACCCGACTCGAGCTCTTCCACGCATCGCTTTTTGTGGTCTATGCTGGCAGAATCAACTAAATTCTTCAGAGCCCATAGCGCATTTAGTCTTAACGCCGAATTCATAGAATGCGCATGTTCACACAAGACTTTAATTACACCAGTGTCGACCAGAGGCTTGGACATAGTTGTTAGAATAATACTCTGCATTATTTGGGTGATACTCACATCTCTCATTGGGCTGAAATCCGGCACGAGATTGCATATACAAGCTGTTGCAGCAATTTGGACTTCAACATCAGGATGCCGGAGCAGGCGAAACAGAGGTTCTGAGGCGTTTTGGTCAACTAAGGCAGTTCGTAAGGTATTAACTGAGCGTGACAGCATTCGAATGGCATAGCACGCTGCAACGATAACTGATACAGGGTTCTGCTCGGGTGATGGCGTTCTACTTCTAGAGCCATTGTGATGTAACACATCTTGGTCTTTTGTGTGTTTAGGACTCCCAGTAGACAAATTTAGTGCGTCGATTATGTAGGTCACCACTTGCTGCTCTACAATCGCTTTACGAAAGTCTTCGTTAAAAGTCGCCAGCGCACCAAGAGCCCTCAGCGAAGTTTCTCTCGTCCTTCTGTGATGAATAAGTTGAGGGTGTTGGCCCTCGTCACCCAACTGACACTCGGATGCGAGGCTACCTGGGATACCAATATGGTCGCCATGTGGCGACCAGGGGCGGGACTCTGCTGTAGACAATGGCGTATCATAGCTACTCTTCAGCAGCTTACATATTGTCTTAACAGCACCACAATCAAAAGCGGCCTTTTGCATAGACTCACTATCAGTGATGAGGCGAGCAAGGACAGCTGGCGTTTCTTCGATTATATTCAGCCTTGCCCTCGCATCACGACTTATCCAGCCATGCCCAGATTCTTTGATCTTCGCATCCGCATCTTCGAGGAGCTCTAACAGGACCGGGACTACCAACAATCCCATGCTCGCTTCTCTCGTCTTGTAAACGAATCCGGTCTTAAAAAGGGAGGTGAGCACTGAGGCGGCCATTAGCGCTTCACTTCCAGTTCGGGTGCGTATTAGATGAATAAGCCACGGCACAAGTGGAGATTCGACATCTCCTAGATGATCCACATTGCGTGCAGTGTTCTCTTCAGGTGGTGTCCAGGATACTAGACTTGTCTGCAATTTTGAAGACGGACGACCATTTGTGCTGGGGGCCTCTCTGGAGGATTGAGCGCTGGGCGGCGAGAATCCTCCGCCATTCCCAATTACACGCGGGAAGGATGGAGTTGCGGGTAGCAGCAAATCCATTACCGAGTCCATTCTCCCAGACCCCTTAGGTTTCAGTGGCCTTAAACCTGGCAGTATAATGAACTCAGGCGGTGTATCAGGATACTGACCGCCGCCATTGTTGATATTTGGGAAAATGGCGATGATCGATGGCGAGTATATGAGTTTGCAAACTCGGAAAGGTGAGTCCGTAATGACAGCAGCAACCGCACCCAACAATTCGTCCAAGCTCCCGCTAGATATAGGGGTTTCTGGTATGTACTCTCCTAGTCCTTCTATCCGAGCACGTACCTCGGCATTTGGTAGCACATATCCTTCCGTCATAGCAAAGGCCGCTATCCTTGTAGCGAGTGCGTCCAAAATACCAGAATCCACTAGAGTTGTTTGGTGGCGTTCCTCGAAGCAGAGAGCTCTGATAAGGTGAGCCACAATTGTTATCGAAGCTTCATTTTCGCGGTCCGATGTCCGCGGCAATAAGATCTGGCGTAAACTCTCCAGATAGCTATCGGAAAATATGATGTCCGCTAGGGATTTGGGGTTTATGGGCGAGGATGCCGAGGCAGATGTCGCGGCCGCTGCTAAATGCTTGATCACGCGTAGGGCGGCGAGAACAATTTCGGGATGCTCATTTTGAAGGCAGGATTCGCCCAAGACGGCGGGCAACGCACCGGCGGCGAAGAGCGGCAAGAGGAACGCGGGACCGGCTACAGATAAGTCATGGTCAGCTCGGAGCCACGGCCGTTAGTAGGAGAAGCAAGACTGCTGGCGTACCGTTCGCGAAGCTGGCAAGAAGCTGAAGAGCTTGTAATCGAGCCGTCTCATCGACGGTATCCTTCCCGTTTGCATTTCGTCCAGGGCCGGGGGACAGCAAAAGCCTCACTATGTGCGGGATCAGACCATGTTGCACCCAAAGTGTCTTTTTCTGGATGTCGCCGATCACATCATTTTTAAGCCGCCGAAGAGCAGCCACACGGTCAACGGGACTCGCATTTAGCTGAGCTATAATCGCCTGCGGGTCGAGGTCCATCTTGATTAATAGCGAATTGGTACCTATAGATGCAGAATGCGCCGACTACACATTAGACAAATCTTCTGCAATAATGTTGCCGGAGATGCAGGTTAAGGCAGACAAATCCGGGGATGGCGATAGTTGGCGTCGTCGCGCAAATGCCAAAAGCATGCATCCAACAACCACACCAATCCGGCCGATCAGGTGTTCTGTAGACGGTTAGGTAGGTTGTTACAGTGTAGTTAGTAGGTACTACTTTGCGACAGTGATAGAGACTAGCTGGCTCGTGCGCCTCAAACCAGTGCCGATCTTGGATCAGCCCCGTCCGCTTTTGCATGGTATTCGGCTTAGGTAATCGAACGCTGTTATTGTAAGTGCCCAGCATCTACCTGATTCCAGCACTCTAGTTTACAATATAAGTACCTAAAATGTTATAGATAATCTAAATACCGGTTATATGCCACATTGTTTTTGTTTTTTTACATATAGACTTGAGAGATGGACCTATGTAGGTTGGGTAGTTTACGCATGCATATGCATCTAAAATCTATAAGTACGTACTTATATAAGACAAGTTCGAGGGTCCGCCTAAGACAACACAGTCTTAAATGTGCAGATGTGATGCGTTTCTCTTGTCAGTTCCTCAGATTAAAAGCACAACCTCAATAATACCGAATATCAGTGCTGCCATCTAAAATATTGAAGGCCGTTGTGTTGATAGCTAGCCATGGGAGGCGGCAGCATAAATCGCTCAATATTGCCTTTATTGTCCAGTCAGTTAGGTACTTAACATGTAACTAAGAGGTAGGTAGGTAGTCTAAATGCGTGTCCATCAATAAAGACTTGGTGCGTCAGGGCTGACGGTAAGCAAGCCGTGTGGAATCAAATGGCGAGGCAGAACTAGCCCGCCTCGGTATGACCCAACCTTTGAGCCCGTTCCTCTTGTTAAAGGAGATTAGAGTGTTCCTACGCTTCCAATTCTCAATTTTCAGATGCCGGTAGCTTGCTGCTCCTCTAGTTCAGCGGCCTCGAGGCCATGTATAATACCGTTGTTGTGTACTTTGAGTACTTAGGTACCTACCTACCTGGTAGGAGGTAGGTTAGCGTTTTGACCTGCTGGTACTTCCAAGTACACTACGGCTGGCGACCCCACCATCATTGCGAGCCCTGAACTTAACGGCCAGCACAGAACAAGTCGTGGACCCTGCCCAAACCACCCCGCCAAAGTCTAGTCTAGTCTATCAATCTAAAGTTTGCGAGTGGCCGTAACGAGCTGGTGCAACCGCCCACGGCCTTCCCGCCTTGTGCGCGCGTGCCCGACTCGAGACATGACCACGATGCCCCGGAGACCATGTTGACCTCGTCTCCTGTAGCGCCACGGCCCACGAGCGCTTCTGCCTCTCCGCGAGACTTCCGCTATGCACCACGCCCGGCGTCGCCCTCGACCCGCTCTCCCCACCAGTCTCCCAAGATAACCGCCTCTTTGCGCCGCCGGCATTCCAGGCATTCGGTGCCTTCACCGCCGCTGCCCGGCTCCCACAAGTCGCCATCGCCAACGCAGTCCCGGCCGAAGCAATATGTGGGCGTGGATGCAGCCACGCAGTACTCGCCCATGGAACCCTTCGACCCAACGGTTCCTCTACGAGCCGCCGATGCGCCTGCTCCGCGCAAGCCTACCACTTCAACTTCCGCGGCCGAGAATATAGCAACGCGGCCTCTACCACCGTCTGAACCCGTAGTACCGCCTGAACCTGTCGGTCCGAGTTCGGAGGCTGCCCGGCCGGACAGGCAGTCGGCGAATCCCCTCTCCCCTTCAAAAAGGCGCAACTCTCATGATCATGGAGTTGTATCCGCTGTTGGAGCCACCCAATCCAGCTCCCCAAAGCGCACCCGCCCCAACGCAAGTCCTCCCAAAGTATTGCCATTACGCTACGAGTCTTGTGATGTCGAGGACATGGTCACCCTTATCGCCAACATGATAGGCGAATTGATTGAAACCAACGACTCTTTGGCGATGAAGAGCGGCAATCTCACGCGGTTTCATTCTCGGTAAGATACCAAAGCTTCTTGTCCTCAAGCATGTAGAGATTCTCACCCGTTCTCCGTAGAACTGCGCCTGGCATCTCTGTTCTAGACTACCTACAACGCCTTGCAAGACATGCGACTCTAACCCCACCTCTCTTGCTTTCTATGGTATACTATATCGACCGATTATGCGCATTATACCCAGATTTCACCATCAACACCTTGACTGTTCATCGATTTTTGATTACTGCGGCTACAGTGGCTGGGAAGGGGCTTTCCGATTCATTCTGGAATAATTCGTTTTACGCGCGCGTTGGCGGCGTGAAGGTGGCGGAGTTGAAACTCTTAGAGCTAGAGTTTCTCTATCGCGTAGACTGGCGGATAGTGCCTATCCCAGAAGTTCTGGAAGCCTATTATAAAGGACTGGTCGATCGTTGCGATGGGTATATTATCGAAGAATCGCTGGAGCCTGCCACGGTAGAAGACGAGGAGACAGACGAAGTTGATGATGAGGAAGAAAGTGACGTGCCTTCTAAAGAAAATGCGACATCATGAATCATGGGGACACGGGGTTTGGAGTTCGGCGAGGGTTAGGTTTTGGTCCTCGGGCGGCAGAACATTCGAATTGCACAAGGCGGCGTTATAGCGCCTGTGTGGTATCAGGCGGGTGCATCAAATTCTACACGAAACGGTTCGATCACAAGCTGCTAAGACCTTACCCAGGCTCGTCGGCTTGGGATCCTATCCTGTTACGTAGGTAGCTCACTTTGTACCTATAATCTAATAGAATTCTACAAGTACTTAAGCTGCTATACTTTTTATTTACACTGAAGCTGTGGTCATCCACAGACAGGCATATATGGGGGAACAAATATCTACATTAAGTTCCTTGCGTTTTATGGGTTAATGAAAAAATAAAGAAGTGATGGTGTAAGCCTACTTTGACGACAAAGGGGCTGATAGGCACTGTCGGTACGGTACTTTACACTAGAGAATCTGATTCGTCCAACTTGTCCCACCCCTTAACGAGTACCTAAGGTACTACTTATCCACCAAGCTTCATCGATAGGTTGTCTCCATTTCACATTCACTGGCACATCACTTCTCTTTCGCAGCTGGATTAAATTGTATCTATATGCGGGTACGAGCACCATGAAGCTAGCGACAATATTTTCAGGCCTCGCCGGCCTCGCATTAGCAAGCTTCGCCAGCGCCAGTAAGCGAACGGCGGCCATCTACATCCAGGCCGTAGCGGCGTCACCAGCAGCACCTGTCCCGCTCGCCGAGCTTCAATACGACGTACTCGTGCCCTCCGAGGCCCAGGTTCTCACATACGAAGCACCCGAGCTACCCGACGAGACGAGGCTCGTGCGCGTTGGCATCTACGACCCCGCAGCGAAGCAGTGGTCCTCTTCGACCTCCGTTGCGTCTGTGGACAACTTTGATAAGGGATTCTCGCCAGCCCTCATGCTGTCGGTAGATCATTCTGGCGCACCGATCAGCGCGGCAATCCGTGGCGTGAGGATTGATGCGGGACAAACGAGGGATTTCGGACCGCAGGCTATGATTCTCGTAACCGAAGCTGGGAAGCAGCCCGACCTAAATAAACCTATTGTCTTGTCTCCTGAGGGAAAGCAAGTTGTTCCGGAGCAGAAGACGATGCTTCAGAAGTACGTAATCCTCGATTGGGCTCGACGAGGAAGAGCTGGCCTTTCTCCATGCGTCCACATGCTTAAATCATCACATCGACTTGCTTGCTAACTGTCAATAGGTACTGGTGGGTAATAGCACTTGTTGTCATGATGAGTGTATTGGGGGGTGGCGACGACAAGAAATAAAAGACCCGGTACTTATTCGATCCATTATGAGAAACTTTTGCCCTTCCATCTTCATTTGCCTTTTCAGTGAATTGTTAGTTTTGATTGCTTGCATGCAATTCTCAGTGACGACATGGAGACTTGGACACCTTAGGCAGGACAACAAACCAAAAAGAAAAACCATCTCGGTTTATCCTCTTGGCTTGAATGAGACGACTCAGTTTCGTTCTCTTTCGTTACGCCTATATCGCCATCTATCTGTGCCTTCCTTTCCCTTGATTGCTTGAGCTAGCATGCTCCTTCCCTTCATACAGAGCTACCTACCTAAGGTGTGGAGATTGCGGTACTTAGGTACCCCAATTCACCTTGTTTTAGCGGCCGGCAGCTTATCGATACCAGGGCGGTGACAGCGGGCGCCTGGCAGAACTTGTACCTGGTTGGTGGGTAACCCGGCGACGTGAATTGGTTGGCTCGCAGCTAAGCTCACCCAATAAACACTCGGCCTTCTCCTTCACTTTAACTTTCCTCGAAACCATAACAACTTGCGACTTCGCACCTACGCTCTTACAACCTCAATTTTCAGCATTCTCTCCGTTTCCAACCCCAAACAAACCAACACACCTTTGAATCCAGTCACAATGGCTTCTGAGAACAACGCCACTCTCCCCCAAGACCCCACTAAGGGCGCCAGCGAGACCATCGATCTGAAGGGCAAGGGCAAAGCTGTCGCGACTGAAGAGCCCGTCGATCAGTCCATGGACGAGGATGAAGATGAAGACAGCGGCGACGAAGAGGTAAGTTAAAGCAAACTCTAGAAATAACGCGACACACAATCAACTAACAATTGTCTGTTCAGGCTGGTGAAGATGGTAAGCACCTAATCCAATCAAACAAATCCACATCGAATCTCAGTTAACACCTACCCGTATCGTAGTCGACGATGAGGACAATATGGACGAGATTGACCTCAACAACATTGTTGACGGTGGCCGCCGCACTCGTGGTCGAGTTATCGATTGGGCCAAGGCTGCCGAAGAGAACCCGGCTGATGATGATGACGATGACGATGACGAGGACGACTTTCAGCCGGAAGGCGAGGTTGCAGATGGTGATAAGATGGATGAGGACTAAGGATGCCCGCTCGGCTCAATTATCCGGTTGTAGATGCATCCGCCCCTTCTTGCGCTTCTGATACCAACTCGTATCTCATCTTACGTTTCTTCAGTCTCAACATAAGACGATGAAGGCGTATTCGCACACAATCATGCCTGCGCGACTATAAACATAGTTGTTTTTAGCTTGGATCAGCACGTACCTGATTTTGCATGAACCTATCATCACGGTCAGCATAGCTATTGGTCGCGTGTCTGAATATATACAATTCCAGCCAATAGTTGCATGCTCGGTGCTTCAATGTTGTGTCAGTATTGAATTCCGTAATAATTACACAATTAAGCCGTGCTGGACAAATCACAACCGCACAATATGTCTTGCCATAGTCACAGCTTGAGCACCCTTGACACAACCAATGCTCACTCGCCGCCGACTCACGCCTTGCCATCATGCTCATTGAGAAGCCCTGAGCTTTGTGAGAATCAAGCAAGAATACCTACCATATACACTATCTCAATTAATTTAACACTAAAATTTAACACTAACAGGGTTCAGCCCGTCAGGTCAAGTGCCGAAGGGAGTATTACCACCGGCCAAATTATAAGACTTGCTGACAACCTTCAGTAATGGGGTAATCCATGGAGATTTGTGTCAATACGGTTCAGAACTACTTTCAGAACATGCATGTAATTTTCATTAATAGTGGACTAACAACTTCGGAGATTGTGCCACAGTAGTACCCACATTCATGATCTCACTTAGTTATGGTTATCCCTGCTCAACAAAGTACAAATATTGCTTCGTAAGAACCTGAAGATAGCCGGAGATTTACTGATCACGATAGTACGACGTCGACGTTGCAGTCTCACTAGAACTATAGGGAAGGTGCGTGACACAGCATATTAAATAAAATGTACCTAACTCTCGTAAAAGCGATCATTAACAGGTACAAAACTTCTGCTTTAAGGTAGATCAAGAAGCTATACATTGAGATAACAATCTTTATTCTAAAAGCACAGTAGATTCGCGTTTCCTAAAAGGGCTGGTCATATAGATATTTTGGTAAGGGGCCTTCAACGCCAAGAGGACAGTAGCGGTCTTGGGGACGACAAACATCTACCAGTATACCGCTCTTAGCTTACAGCAGCCTATCAAATGTGAACCATAGGTGGATTAGGATGTACCTAGTAGCGAGTCTATCCCCAGCCTCTTTCAACAAGAACTCGTATCTCTTAGAGACTGTCATGCCAAAGATAGCAACGTTTGGCACCGTCAATTATATCATTTCTTTCTATTCGACCAAAATGTCATACTATTCGATGACAGATCGACTATCTACTGCGTAGTGTCACGGCAAGTCCTTATGTGCTGATGTGTTTCATTGAAGTCAAAGCTAGGCGTACAGGCCAAGAAAGCCGGCCTCTTTTTTGAAACAATTTTATACAATAATGAGTATGAATAAGGAAAATAAAACTCCACCTACATTACCTAATTAGGTCTTTGCATATGGCTTGATGGACAATTAGGAGAAAACTGACGAAGATCGTCTCGGGATAATTGCGGTCTGTCGATTCTCCGAATTTTCAGTTCGCGCTGTCATTGCCCCGGTTTCCCCACACCAGACTAAGACCAAATGCGGGCAAACCCCCAGCAATTCCCCAGTCCCCAGCCTTCGTTCTACTTACCAAATACCGGCACTAGGTAGACTAGAGGGCAGCGAGCGTTGCTGTGTACAGCAAACTCCCATCCCGTATGTTGTCACACGATACAACATGCGGGCGACGCGTGTATCCGGTCTTTGCGGAATCGAGGAAACAAAGAGCGAGGGGGGAAGCAATCGCCGGCGTATGGCAAAATTGCTAGCTAGTCCGGCTGTAAGATCGGAGAGCCGTTCGTTGCGTGCAGAACCATGACGAAATCGTACACATAAACCGATGCCGACCGGGGTGACCGGGGTTGGTCAAGGGAGATGCAGTTGTTCGTGATCTGCATGCATGGCTGCGGTGGATGGCTGATGGGCCAAACACATCCAACCATATGGCTAACCGCTGACCCATCCGTTCACCTCTCTCCCTTGTTATATACCCCCCATCCCTCTTCTCCTCTTTCTCCCCAACGCAGGACACCGTTGCATTGGTACTTTGGAGTTGACTCCTCACTCGCTGTTCGTGCCTGAGACCAAAAGGCTGTCCATTCTGCGATCAATCTTACTCGCAGCCCTAAGTCGTGTGACGTAGTTCGCGATGGCCTTCAAGGACTTCATCCAGAGCCGCTCGCTCAGGGTGAAAGACAGCAAGCGCACCAAGGCGGCTGAGCTTACTCTCCGGGAGTCTCTCTACCCGATTGCTCTCGTGACCGTTCTGTTCTTTCTATGGGGGTTCTCATACGGGTTGCTCGATACGTTAAATGTAAGCCGTTAACACTGCCTTTTGGTCCATTTGGAAAATCTCCATTGATGAGAGATTTTTTGCCGATATGGAGTCAGTTGCTTCACGATTATAGAGTATTATATGCTTACCAATAACTTCAGAAACATTTCCAGAACACACTTCATATTACCAAGGCGAGATCGGCTGGTCTTCAAGCGGCTTATTTCGGGTTTGTTGCCCCCCCAGTCCCTTGCCGAAAAAGACTTCCGAGCTGACTTGTCATCCTCAGCGCATATCCTCTCGCTTCTCTCGGCCATGCCAACTGGATTCTGAGACATTATGGTTACAGAGCGACATTCATGTGGGGTCTCTTCTTATATGGTATGTACCAATTGTTCGACTTCGAAGCTCGAAACACGGTCAACTGATACGTATGGCATATAAGGTATCGGCGCATTTATCGCCATTCCCTGTATCAAGGCACATTCTTTCGCGGGATTCTGTTCTGCCATCGCCATCGTTGGCAGCGGACTGGGTTCTCTCGAAACAGCCGCCAACCCATACATTACTGGTAAGCAGAGTCTCTATCCCAGAGGTGTAGACGAATTTCTAATAGCCGCTACTCCTTCTAGTATGCGGTCCGCCTAAATATTCCGAGATTCGTATCAACATTTCCCAGGCTTTCAATGGAATTGGTACCGTGATCGCGCCTGTCCTCGGCTCTTACGTATTCTTTACTTTTGATGACACGACTGCACTCGAAAACGTGCAATGGGTTTACGTGGCTATTGGAATATTCGTCTTCCTCCTTGCGTTCGCGTTTTTCCTCTCAAAAATTCCCGAGATCACGGATGCCGATATGGCATTTCAAGCTAGCGAGACCCATGCCAATGCGGACGACAAGCCCTTCTGGAAGCAGTACCGTCTTTTCCATGCCGCTGCCGCTCAATTCTGCTACACGGGCGCGCAGGTAGCCATTGCTTCATACTTCATCAATTATGTGCGAGAGACTCAAACCTGGTCTACCGATGCTAGTGCTGCGCGTTTCCTCTCCGGTGCACAGGGCGGCTTTGCAGCAGGTCGTTTCTTTGGTTCATTCGTCATGAATTATGTCCGCCCTCGTTGGGTGTTCCTAGTCTTCTTGACGGCTTGTGTCGTCTTTATCGCTCCCGCCATTACGCAAGAAGGCTGGACGGGCATGTCGCTACTCTACGTAGTACTATTCTTCGAGTCTATCTGCTTCCCAACTATCGTGGCCCTCGGTATGCGTGGTCTTGGTAAACATACCAAGAGAGGCTCGGGTTGGATTATTGCAGGTGTTTCAGGCGGCGCTGTCGTCCCGCCTCTCACAGGCGTCGCGGCTGATAATCACGGTACCGGCAGAGCCATGGGCGTTCCCCTAGCTTTTTTCGTCGCCGCCTTGTCATATGCTGTGGCGGTTAACTTTGTCCCCGCGTACAGAAATCCGGCGGATGCCTTCTCAACGGCAGAAGTAGGCTTGACAGGTCATGACAACTTGGATGAGGAGAAAGGCATTTCTGAGAAGATAGCCGACGATAAGCTCGGTGAAATTGAAGACGTCGGCAGCGCACCAGAGAAAGGGGCTGCGTAGGTAACGAAATAACGACTATTTCTGAAGACGATTGGTTTTGGCTTATATATAAGCTGGCTGTCGCATAGCATAGCACATACATGAATATATAGAAGATTCACTTTATTTGCCTGTTCTCGACTCACGACGTACGTGCGCCCAGGTATTCATTCTCATGTTTACAGTTGATAATCGAAGATAATGTCTCTCGTAAGACTTCTCATGTGCCAGGAAGACGCATAGGTATAATTATACTCAATGGTCAATTTACAGACAACATTTATCATTTGTCGCCACTCCTCCCAAGTACATCTCAGCAAGCGCTTCGGCTCAATTCAACCCCAGCTAATTGCTCATCTCATCTCATCTCATTGTTTAAGCATGCTTTCCAGCACGCCTGATGCCGCCCGATCAGAGCGATGTAGAGTTGACTTCGGAAAAGTATTACGCACTTCGTTCAGGCGTAAACCACGCGCCGCGTCCCTTTGAAGCTTAGAATAACCCGGTTCTGTGCTTTTCTCTTCTCACGCCTGGAGTATGTTTACCACCGCATCGTAAGCAACCTAAAACTCCATCCGGATTACGTGTAGCTAAGGCCGATAGCCCACTGCTCTTCACTGCAGGAGCATGCACTTTATGAATGAGATTAGATCATCTTGCTGGCCGATTTTTGCATTGAATTTCACAGTACTGCGAATACCAAGGCTCGGCAGATATATTGCCTACCGAGATAAAATCCCACTCTGAAGGACATGACGAAAGCGGGTGAAGAATTTAATAGTCGTTCGGATGGACACTTCGTGGTACTTGTGTCTTTGCGGACCGTATGCTTTCTTCACGGACGCTAGGTCCGCTCTTCTTCCTACACCAAGACTACATTTATTCCCATAGATTACCACAAGGTCACAAATGGGATTTGCTTGTGATGCTAGATACGGCCAGCCTTGTCTTCTCGTGTTACCCGACAATTGCGTATTCCCACTATCCACAACCGGGAATGTCACGGGATGTGCGTTCTATGCATGCTATCTCCGAGCCTTGTTATTTCGAGAGACAGGGAGTACGCACATGAGCCTTATCTATTTTTAAATAGAGTTAAGGTTTCCGTCTTAGTCGCATTCAAGGGAGAAAGAAAGGGCTGCCTCGGTCGGCCTTCCCTGCGACCTAACTGTCGAAGTACCAACTCAGTAGGTACCTAATTAAGATGCAGGAGTAAACTCAGCCGAGACGGTGACACAACATTCAGCCCCAAAGAAGCGAGGGGCATGCTGCATGCAGCACGACACTCCAAATCGCTGCGCAGCGTCTTGGCTTCTCGCTTGGGTATGTATGCATCGATTACAAAGAAGAGACTAGGTAATTATTGTGCCCATTTAGGTCGATTCCGGAGCAATTCATCCTTATGCAGGCGGCCGTTTGTAGATATTGTGCAATCGAGCAGACTAAATCTGATTCGCCCGGCCCAATAGTAGACGCACGATATGCGAGATTAGGATGCTGACGCCTGATTGTTTTTGCTTTTTCCTCCTTGGCTGCTGGGAAACGTGGCGATATCGTTGATATATCAGGACCGGAAGCCGACATCCCCCCCGAAAATCTTTTTCGTTCTCGTCTCTTCCTTCTGACGATTCATGTGTCTCTATTGATTTTCAACATTTAGGGGGACGATATCACGTGTTATGCAGCGGCGAAAGACAATGATATCGAAAACAACGTCGACATATCTATTGGTGATACGGATACGACGTATATAATTTTTTCTCTTCGCAATACTCAATCCTCGCCACATGCGCCTGGCCAGATGCATAGAATAGAATGGTATTCGCGTCTTCCTTCACCCAGACCCAATCAAAACCCCAATAATACTCCAAAGCCATGGTGATAGCCCCCATATGAGTACAAGTATTTTGGTTAAAAATTCCACACAGAATCATATCGCTGCGTAGCATGGCCGAATCTTTGTTCCTTCCCGAGAGAGAAAAAAAGCCGAAAAAAACGTGGGCGGAAAAAGATATATCGGGTTAACAATATTGGTTGATCCGTAGCAGTCGTGATACAAAAGACGGGAAATATGAATGTTAGTTGCATGCCAAGTATGAATTCTATCTTAAATTCCTCATGGGCAAGCGCAGCGTTTCCTAACTAAAGCACGCTGAATTCAACTGAGACTCAACATTTCTGTGGCATGGATTTCGCTTCCAAGAGTTGCTGCTTGCCGCATCCAGAAAGTTGGCGGGGAAACCAGGATTATAACACTGGAGACAACCGGCTCGGTACTTGCCGGACACTATCCTGAACAGGACTCGGCAACAAGCTTTCCCTTATTGAAACGAGTTCCGTCAAAGAACGCGAGTCGGACGATACGGAATGAAGATTAAATATAATGTTATAGGTCCATCTCCTGTCAGGAATTAAAGAGGAGGACCAGTACGAGGTTTCTGTCTCGCTGGTACGATTTTAAAAGGCATCACGCAGCTAATGCGCATATCCTTGACTGTGGGAATTTCTCGACTGTGGAAATTACGCACAGAAGACCGAGGGCATACAAGATACAGGGACTCGTACGTGTCTTCCCCCCGGAGTGGTATGTAGCGCCAGGAAATAGGGAAATGCAGATTAGCACAGCCCTGAAGTGCGAGGGGACGGTCAAAACACCATGATTACATGTTTTCGAGTCGCGCACTGGGCATCTGCATTGTCGGGTCGTCCAGTTCTGGCTTGAAATCCCAACCCGCGATCAATCCCGGACCGTATGTTGGGATGTGATCAATCGTGGGCACCCCTATGGGAGGGTTGTACGGTATTTCACTGTACCAATTTCCCGTGCCATTACTTGCTGGTTGTTGGAATGGCTCCTGGATTCCATGCACATGCTGTACCGTCGGCGTTTGTGGTAGAGATTGTATTGACGTTTGCATAGGTTGCCGGAACTGAGCCATAATTTGGTGATCTAATACCTGAGGAGGTTGCTCCACATGGTAGTAACCTTGTGAGGAAGGGCCTCGGATACTGAGGGAAGAGAAATGACCAGGCACGCTCTGAACGGGATTAGTCGCAGGATAAGTAATCTCCTGAGAAGACCTCTCCTGTGGCCGGCCGGTTTGATACTGTTGGATAGGGTTTGGATTCATTGTGGCAACGGCCGGATTGGTCTGGTCAGGTACATAGTATGTACTCGTGGGGATCTGTATGCGATTAAGTAGCTGGATAGCCCCCTGCTGCCCTGGAACAGACGTGTCCTGATACTCATGAACATCACTGCTCGATATGCTATGGCGGTGGCTATACTGGGCCGGGGCACCGACATATTCATGGATATGTTGATTAAAGCCGAATGAGGGAGACCGGTGGAGAGATTGCCCAGGTAAAGTTGGCAGTGATTGGGAAAGCGATGACCAAGGCATCGCTCTTTGTGTAGTAGGGGTTGTGGGAGACTCGCCGCCATCTGATTCAGATGAGCTGTCGTCGATTTCAGACGAGTGCATGCCTTTTTGATGCGATCGACGCAGGTGCTTGGTCATGGTTATTTTCCGACAGAAGCTGAATAGCAAATAGAGAATGTCAGTATTTTGGTCAAATAGACGTACACATTATATCTTTTACCTTTTCAAACAGCCCTGATGCGTGCACCTGTAAGGTCGTTTACCAGTGTGGATACGACGATGCCGGGCCAGACTCGACGACTGATCGACTTCAGCAACTTGCTCAACAAGGAGGATATGAATTACTTACATCCGAGAAACGCTTGCCACAGCCTGTGTGTTGGCACCTATGAGGTTTCTCGCCGGTGTGTGTTCGGATATGCACCGTCAGAGCACTTCGTTGGATAAAACTTTTGTCGCATCCTGGTTCTGCGCACTTATACGGTCGATCATTTGTGTGTATACGATAATGTCTCTGTAAATCTGATTTGCGATTGAAGCCCTGTAAGTTGACGAGTCAGCGTGGCTCAGACACCAAAGACAGGTTGACTGAGTACGCCATAGCGCAAAGCAACATACTTTAGGACAAAGGTTCCAATTGCATCGATATGGGCGAGCCGCAGGCTCATTTTCGACGAGTTCTAACACCTCCATCGTCCAGTAGGTCGCCGGGACGGTTACAAGTATGAGCTATGCGCGGCGCCGGATAGAATATATCTTCACAATGCTGAGTTAATGTATGCGGAGGGGTGTTATTCGGGTAGATCAGATAATGCGCCTCAACAAAACCGGGGCGACACGATCTGTTTGAGGTTGTGATGGAACCCCTGGTCCAGGAAGGGCCGGGCCAGGCTTCAATGCGAAGTGATGTGACGTTGGGCTTGAATTCTGTGCATGAGTAAGCTTTACTAGGCCCGACCTGCTAGTTCCTCGGCAAGGAGATCGTCGGCAAGAAGATCATACATCTACTTAACGAATTTGGCCAGCTCGTGGCACGAACTTCGGGTTCTCTGGCGGACCCGAACCAACTCTTGGGCTGCAATCACAAGCCAACTGTATATCTGGGAGTGCACACGCTTCAGTACTTTTGGTGGCGCAAATATGTATAAGTTTTAATTAAGATGAATCGGCCTTTTATTCTCTGATAAGCTGCGTAATTGTTAGTTTTGGCTCCTCGTGAGGTGACGGCTAGGTGAGCTGCAGTTTGAGCCAATGGCCGAATCAGTAACTAACGGGGATCGTGACTTACCGACGTAGAGGCGTTTCGTAAGTAGAACGATAAATATTAGATTAAGCTCTTAAATAGTTTTAAAGACTCAGATCGTCCTTGATTGACGCAGAGGTCGTCTGCGCACAATTAATAGAAATTGTCTTGGGGTGCAGTGAGGATGAGCGAGCGAATCGTTCTGATAGTGTGTTGTTTAGTTCCGTTCTTCCACTTCCAGCAATTAGTCGATATCCTAAGAAGGCCACTTTAATGAAAGGTCTGCTGTCGTTCGGCGGCCTCTATATATGATTTTAGGAGCGTGGAATCCCAGGTCGGGTTGTAAAATTAAGTTATTGTTATGACGTTTGATGCCGACACGGTCATGAGATTTATGGCAGTCGGTTTTTAGAAAGGTTGATACCAATGCGATGATGACCTTTTATCATTCGCGTCCAGGTCAAGAAAAATAGGTTTGTTTTCCCGAGCTAGAGGCAAGTCCCCGGTAACCAAAGGTTAGGGCAGGAGGAATAAATGAACTGTATGATGGCCCTTGAATTATAATCAGGCGATGCAAGTAAAGGACTAATATCCTCTAATGGTCGTTGTATTGAGCCCTTCCTTGCCGGCATGTGGGCGTCGGTCAACTTGGTGAGAGGTTTATATAAAAGAGATCCAACACCACATTTCTGCCGAGATTCGGGTTCATGAAGAAGTAAGGCGTTCGTCTTAGCTGGTGATGGGCATAGAAGAAATTTAGTGAATAAAGGTTAGGCTTTCTGCCTCCCTTCGTAGATCGCAAGAGTGTCGTTCACAGGCCAACTATAAGATTGTTTCGGTCCTGGGGGGTTGAAGTGAAGGGGTCGTGAAACATTCAACAGTCGGTGGGCATCTGTGTAGTCAAATACGCAGTATAAAGCGGGGGTCGTGTTCGAAGAAAGAGCGGAAACTCAAGTAATAATACTTGGACAGAATATCGATACTCGCATGTTATTATAGTACACATATAGGTTGTCCAGGGCGAGATCAAGACCAAGACCAAGACCCGGACCTAGAGACAGGACCCCTACAGCGATGCTGCCGAAAGCAACTACTACAACAGAGGTTTGGACCTTAGAGAGAGATTCGTACGATTCATCAAATACCTACCTAGTGTGTGCCGCATATAATGCAGCATTTCCGCTCGCTGGCGGCGCTGGGTGAACCCGGTTCCCTGCTCAATTGCCATTGCAGAACTGGATGGGCCATCATGGGATAGTGTGTAGTGTGTACAAAACTGCGAGTGCGAGTGCAGCAGCGCCGTCTAACAACGGCACACTAGGGGGTCTGCCCGGTCGCGAGCAAGCATGGACCAGGGGCGGAACCGCATGGCAGGGTGTTGATTCGAATAATGCAAGCTAATTGTGATGGAGATAGTGTGCGTATGTAGTATGTAGTGTGTACGGATGTAGTTGCTTAGCGGAGGGAGCGCAAGTAGGTACATACCCAACAATGGCTCGGTAAGTAGTGTAGAATGTAACTAGAGGCAGACGGGACTGAGGAGAGAGGGTTAGCATGGCAGCAGGGGTTGGCATGTGCGCATGTGCGTGGGTTGAAAGCCTCCCGGGCCGGCCGGCCAGGCCTAGCGTGGGTAGGTTTGCCAAGAGAGCCAGGGTGGAGTCGCCGTCCGTGTGGGGCACATGAACTTTCATGAGCATTCACAAGCCAAGGCCAAGCCTGAGTGAAGTCCTGGCCTGCACTAAGGTCATGGACGCCAAGCGCCCCTTCTAATAACACCGGCGCCGTACAATTCCTGGCGGGCGTGCGCTACGCCGCTACCTACTAGTACGCCTACTACTGTAGGTTCAATTATGTATGCTGTAGGCTTTGTTATGTGTTATGCCATTACGAATGCACTAGTTATGCGTGATTTGTCCTCGATTTGTCCTTAATTGGCGAATCAAACCAGATAGTAAAAAGAAAAAACTGTGGTGCAGGGCGTAGGTAGGTATTAAGTACGTAAACGAATGACAGATCCTCGTACATAGTGCTCACTGTTAATTGGCAGATGCTGCATCAGAAGCACTGGAGTATTCTCCGTACTTACCGACGTCGGTAGATATAAGCTCGTTTTGGATCTGTGTCCTGCACGATGATGCGCCACAACATCTCGAAAACGTTTACCCGCGAGGTGCTGACAGCGTTCACACCTTACGTACATCGTACCCCGGCGAGGTACACCACAACAGTGTAATGAAAATGCAACAATAAGTACAATACATGCTTGTATCGTGTGAGCGTCGGAAAAGCTGCAGATATCATGATTGCCCAGTTTTCTGATTAGAAGCAGGTCGTGGCCCTAGACAGTGTAAGCTATGTCAATTTCCCCAGAGGGCAGGTCTAAACAGCTTCTGTCATGCTCTTTCGACTTGTCTTTCTCTACCATGCCATAGGCGCATGAGAATGGGGCTCCTAACGTCTTCCAAGGACGAGGCGTGATCGTTACAGGGCACATCGAACCTGCAGATGCCGTCACAGGTGTGAAAGACGAACCAGAAGCTAAGCCCCCTTGTCACGCACATATTGGGGCGGCAGGTGGATTGAACTCGCCCGTTCCCCAGATAATTCCATGCAACGCTACGAAGGGCAGGCCGTTTGACACACGGGATGAGAGACAAGAGGCGGGAAGAAACATCTAAGACGGCTGGTTTTGGCCAGAAAAGTTATACGACTGGCTTCCTACTCACCTAACCATGGGATATATACCTCTCAGTACAGTACGAATACCCGTTATCCCGCAGACAGTAGTAATTGTCACCCAGCATGGGTATGACGATGCTCGGCGATGCGATTTTGGCAGCCTCCGAATCTGGCTGTCCAGCAGTCTGCATAGCTAATATCGAAATCACTCGAATAGTTACATTCTGGCATCTCACCAGATCTCCAAGAAACATGCAGCTAGATGTCATTATATCAGGATCCAGCAGGTTTCCGCTCCGCGTGTTGAGTTCGGAATTGTTTCTTCCACCCTATGGCGTTAGCGTCGGCCGATTCATTCGAGCTTTTGTTAAAACTGCGCCATGAAATCCTGACATGATGATGCATAATGCCACTCTAGGTTTTCACGCAGGAGCGACTAATTCAAAACTCAATGGGGTTTTCGGCGTGGGCCAGTGTTGGTTAATTATGTAGTTCAGAAACAAGCTTCACAAAGGCGATATCCTGATGAATCTATCATTAGCATCAAAACCTATTCATCCCCAGATGAGGTCATAGTATTTTTCTGGTCTTATTCGAAATAAATCCCAAACTCTTTCTAATAGCACGGTTAGAGCACGTGTGTTTCACACTACGTCTACCATCACCACTCTTGATTAGTAGATGGCATCGTTTTGTAAACAACTATTAATTGAAGTCTGGATAAACGATGTGTGGGACGATGCGCTCCATACATAGTACCACTATGAGTGCGTCTCGGATGTGTCAATTTGTTTCAAGCCGGCCGGATTAGGAACCCCTGGCTCATAGTCCCCCCAAAGATCCACCTATCGAGTTGAGGTAAAACAGAGTTGGGTCCAAGACTCCAAATTCTCTACTCTACTTAACCATGACTCTGCTAGTCCATAACAGGAGTGTAATACCTAAGCACTTAAGAGACGTTAAGTAATGATTTAAATGATAGAGGAGAAAAAAGATGTAGTTTATCTTATGTTGTAACAGAAGTATTCCAAAGGGTCGATACTCATGGGGTTACTATGTGGGAAACTTAACCGTAGTGTTATTCATCCGGACCTGTCACTGTTTCTAGTTTCTGGGGCTAACTATATGTGTATAGCGCTGCCGAATTATCAGGGCTCATCCCCTGATAGTGTCGAGTATCAAGCTAGCATCCCCACCACCTACAAGCGAAGTGTAAGTACAGCTTAGAGAATACTTACAGCAATGATAATAACTACAATCTACAAATTCGTGACAGATGCTCAACGTAGAAATTATACCAGCAGCACGTCCACCATCGCTTCGACATATATAATTCTTATGCCTTGCTGGTCTAACAATCTGGTACCTCATTGTCGACCTATTTGCTAGTAATACACTATGCGCGAATAGAATCGCGTTGTCAGGCAAGGACTGATTCAACTCCATATACTATCGTGAACCATATAATACTGCTTATGAGTAAAATAATAAGCAACATTACTTAGACATCAGTTCTATAGGTACTCGAGTACATGCATACAAGTGGGGATGGATGATGGGAGCAAGGTCCAGCAAGGTCAAAATCTTTCATCACCCCAGCTCCTCTCCACTCCAGAGAAACAATTGCGTACGTAGTACATGGTAAGTAGAAACCATAGACAGCGGATGGGGGGACACGCCCTGTTGCCTGCCGGATTACGACAATGATATCGACTGTTTTGGGTTTCAGCCGACCTCTGTAACGCTATAAACGTCCCCAGGCACAACCCGTTTTAGGAGGACTTCACATGCGCTGATCTCTAGAAAGGGAAGGGAGATCGACCATGCTTAGCCTCGATGCCCAACGTCAAAAAAGACAGGTCGACCCTCTCACTTTTCCAATTACACACAAGAAGAAATGCTGACAATTATTTAGGGAGATTGCAAAACCAGCACGTTCTCATCGCCCCGCCCCAACGAATGAGACAAAGATACTGCCTCTAATGATAATACGCGTAATACTATAAGAGCATATATATACATCTCAAACAACGAACACGTATCGGGGAGACAGCATGGCCTTGCCCAAAGCGTCGAGGGCCCCGCAAGCACCCTGCATCTCAATGTAACGACGGCTCGCAATGTAACGGTAACGGAATGTACTACGCCACAGTCCAACTACGGTCGTTTAGAGAACCGTATACTCACCAGTTCGGTATGACCAAGTTGGATCTGTCGCATTTGTCGTCCTCGATCGGTTGTTCATGCAATGTGGACTAATCGGTGATCGCAAGATCTGTTCAGCGTGGTATTATGAGCCGTCTGCACAACATCGCGGCTGGTTTCGCTCTTCACGTTGTGGATTCAAAGAGAGTTTTTATGGCCAGCTGACTCTTGAAATGAGTTTCGCTCCCTCACCGCTCATCACGGAGCGCCGCGGTACCGGTTGCGAGATAGTACAAGTTACCCGTAGTAGTGTACTATAGCCAGACTGGAACCTTGACATGGTCCATCATTGCCAACAAAATCTAGGATTCTCCAGTGTTATGAGGGGGGTTCTCGTTGATACACAGTAGATTTGACTGGTTTAGGGGTCACGTATTACCATAGTTGTCTTTCTCTGAAAGGATCGATGGTAACTCAAGAACGCGCAGATGGTCTCGTTGCTCATATATCCCTGGATGTCGGTATAGTGTTATGTCTAGACTGCAGGACCCTTAAACGTGTCTGCCGAGAGTAACCTTCTTTCATGAAATATAAGTTCGTCGGATTCGACCCGATCCGCAAAGAGCCAGTTGAGGCCAGATGACGTTACATTGGGATTGCAGCCTTCATGATCGATGTCAGGTTCCCCAGACCATTCTTGCCGCACCCAGAGTCCGAGTAAATGGTCAACCACGATGATAACGACCGGCTGTCGCCAAATACGGTCTCCATTGCATCGCCGGTACGGGACCACGCAACCGAGCACGACACCTAGTATGGTTCAAAGGCGGCACGGGACACGATGTGGCTGGCATTCATGTGGGAGCAACATGGTTCCTAAGGTGCGCAGACAAGGTTCTTAAAGTCCGATCAGGCAACATCTCGGATGATTATTATACCAGTGAATATAGATGCAGGTTTCAAGGTGGGAGAGAACGCTTGACTGACCTGTCGCAATCCTACGGTCAGTCCTGTCTGAGGTACATCTAGGTAGTGCAATATATTTTTCTAAACCCCAGATCAGCTTGCCGAAATTAAATAAAAAGTGTGGGGAGAACGGCACAAAACGGGTCTGATGAACCAATCGCCGTTGTTGCGCAAACTAGTCTTCTTGACCAAGAGGGATAAATGTGAGCTCATTGAGGTAACATAATAACAAGCGATGGGCGGGTGAATAAACGGTTTGTGATATCTAGCGAACTAGGTAGACAAGGCAGAGCATGCTCCACAGGATAAAGCGACAAGATCATACGCAGTCTCCTCAACTCAGCTCGTTGGACGTACGCCCACCATACCGTCGAGTACCTTACCCATACCGGCGCTCACCTATCATGGCCGGTACCAAAAATAAGAGAGAACTGTTCCTTGATCTTCCACTACAGGCACGTGCAACAGCCATTATAAGACCCCTACAGCGACGGATATCATGGTTGGTCTGTAACCCCCCTCGTTGGAGACCAGGTATTATTGCGAATGTTGGGGAAACTCTCTCGGTTTGCCAAATTCGTGTTCGATGTAGCCGGATTCGACTTTTTCGTTTGAGTTCCTCTGCAAAATAGATGGCACAAGCTAGCCGTTCGGGCTGCATGTCCAATGCAGGAGGCTAACCTGCAACATCATGCCCCCTTCACATCGCCCGAGGAGCGGATGTCAACCTGCTGCCTCTCTCAATATACATGTTTTAACGAGCTGCTAACGGACTTGGCGCATAATTAGCTGTTGTTGTGACAAAACTTCCATTAGCAAGTTGGTAGAAGTTGTCGCACAATCAATTACGCAGATCCCGGGCCTGGATTGTTTGACAAAAATAATTGAAGCCCAATATCTGCTTCAAGGTGAGCTTTAATGAGCTCATTAGGCCCGCTGGGGCGTGCTCAATAAAAATCATACGATGAAATGCTTCATAGAATTTATTTCAACGGGGAACAATACATGACTTACATTTCAATACAATCCCTGTATCTCCTTGACCGTAGGGCTGGGCTAAGGTCGACGATAGTGCCTCCACTAGGTAGTTCACCTCGAGAGACTAGTCAGTCCGATCGTCTCTCGCTACGGACATGTTACATATACAGTATAAGATTGCGAGCAGTGACTAATATCAAGTGCCTCGTCACACCATCAGATACTACTGTGCAACCTCCTCTCTGTCATGAAACCCTATCTCCGCATTTCATTAGCTCCCGCCCAAGCTACCGGCGACCCGTTATTGGTCTGTCGCCGTGGTATATGCCCTCTGCACCGCTCAGACTCCCCGCATCGTTCCTCTCCAGGTCGAATTATGGTACACGATGCTTCTGTAGATATTAGAAGCCGTTCAGTGAGTTAACAATGGGCATCTACCCGTCCGGCACTTGATAATTACCAATCCTGTTCAAATAGAAGATACAGAGTTGCTGAGCTCTCTCTCATACATTATGGCATAGTGTACTACGACATATTCTTCCAACCAAATAGCTAGGCTCAGCTCATGAGTCTACCAAGGACAGGCCGTATATGCATTCTCCCTATTTGCAATCAATTTCCCGCTGTAATCGCGATGCATGCGTGGCATCTAATTAGCCGCATGCTGTCACTTGTCAAGACTTTTCCCCTCATTCCATTTATGTTTAACATGGGTAGTCTTGTTCTACATTAGCAGGGGTGCGCATACGCTTCTGAACGCTTCTCCGTTCCTAAGCGCCAAACCCGCATCCCGAAGAACATACCGGAAGTATCGCTACCTTTATCACATTTAACTAGGCGATCGCTTCAAACCCACTGCAATATACAATATATTGTTGATGGCAAGTGCAGCCAGCATACCTATGTATGACGATAGCCACTTGAAAAGGATCTTCATATGGACACAACACAGATCATATATTGCTATTCTTGGCTGAGGCCTAGAACACGGCTCTTGTGCATTAGCAACGAATCCCTTCAGTTTCTTTTCGTTCCAGTGCTACCCTAAAAACATAGAAAGCTCGTTTATGTAAGTAGATCTTGTTTTTGCATACACAGATTCCAACACTGTTATGCACAAGATGACATTCCCCGTATTATTGTTATCTGCTTTGGAATGATATCCTGCTATTCGGTGGAGCGTTCAAGCATGGAAGGAAAGCCGAACGAGTCAGATAGCACCAACACACCATTTTCAGCAAGCTAGTGCGCTTGGTGGGTGACTGAAATTGGATGGTTAAAGCTCCCCTTCATGATCTGACTAACGAACTCTATCTAGGTAGCCGAGGCGTCCTTGTTACTACTGCAGCTTTCGGGCGAGCGGAACCGCAGGCGCATGAAATTTTAAGCGCGCCTCGCCTACTCTCCTCGTATCGTGCAGTCCATTCATTTAGAGCTGCACATGAGGGAGGGAACAGCTCATAGTTGGCCTTCATGCACTTTTAATGCTATCTATTACTAGCGAGCTATACTTTTGAAAAGGCACATAAAGACGTTCGTCTAAGGTCGAAATAGGAATCGAGTTCGAGTTAACGAGGGACGGCAACAACTTGTGAGGCGTGCTTGTTTTCTCATGATAGTATTTCAAGGAACATATCTATTGACCTTCGTCATAACTAGGCAATTTTTACTTTGCATGCAGTGGTTGTAACTCGACAAGGATAGAGTAACCGACACAAGGCTGTATGATGTTATGCAGCCTGGGAGATAATGTATATGTATGAAGCATCTCCTGACAGTGTTTCATTTGTACCCAATCGGTTGCTGATTCCTGGGAGCCGGTAATACTTTGGTATTCGTGGCATGCAAGCTACCGGTGCGGACCAGCACCACGGAGCTGGTTTAAACGCTTAATCCGTCGTCATCCACGAATTCTGGCCAAACGCGTACTCACTACTCTGCCTGCGTTCCCATTTCTAACTTTGTTATACGGGAAAAGCCGTCACAATTGCTACAGCCACACACCAAGGTTTGAGAGGGTGGATCGAAGATCGGCCCCTAATGCAGTACAGATTACACGTAACTACATATGATCTGACATCTGACTTAAGTGCTTAGGTAGATATGCAGACCTGCAATGTAGTGCAGCCATTGAGTCGTATGGCTTCAGCGTTCATCGTCTAGTCAGCCAAGCTAGCACCTTTTAGGAGCAGTAGCCCGAGAAAATCACGATTGAAAATTCGCCATCTCCTTTATCAACTCTCTGAGATGCCGGGCATGCAGTTCAACATCCAACGAGCTTTTGATTACCCAGTGGTTGGGTTCAACAACATAATATCCACAAGCATGGAAGCGATTATAGATTTCTGTGTAGGTACTATCTTCCAGCCAAACTTTCACATCTATGGTGCCGGAAAATGTTGATCAAAATCTCCGATGTATAACATGGGTGAATTGTCCGACTTGTGGAGTGTGCATTAAATACTGTACATAGTAGACAAACTACCGTGCTGATTATTTCCTTTCGTTGCTTCCTGGTAATTTACACCGCATAGGCAAACATGCACGTGAGGCACAGTGCTACAAATACTCAAGTTCTCTTTGGCGGCAACGGGTTACTAATGCGAACCAAATAAAATAGAGCCCGGCAGATCATATATTTCAACGACAATACCTAGTCGTGCTACCGGTGATACGAGTAGGAACTTGCCGACTTGCATGCCGGCTCACATGCCGGCCAGGCGCAGTCTTCAGCATCTCATCAACAACATAACCTGCTACCCTTAACCCTGCACTGCTTTGGCGAGACCGGAAGGACGCCGATGGCAGGACCGATGGTATGGAAACAGGGATTCCCTTTCCTGCAGGTACATACGCTAGCTAGTAATTATGATATGATACTTACAGTATTAGTGTAGCGCTAAGAGCTGGTTAGTACGTTTATGGAGACAAATGAGGCTGCAATACAAAATACACAGCAAGATCCGTGTTGATCAATCAGAAAATCGCCTGATTTCTGCAGATTTACTGCAACTTAAAGTTGTCTGTTGTACACTAGGCAAGACTAGGGGACATTCCATGCAAAACCCCTTTAGCAATACAACTTGCTGCCGCGGAGATAATTGTGGTTCCGCCAATACACTTACTCGATAATTTATAATTGCTAGGTATATAGATTTCGTTAGATGTACCCATATCTTAAAACCCATATATCAAGGAGTAAAGCTCTAATGGGGCAAGTATGACAATTTGACGCCCTGTCTGTAAGGTGTTTCCAAGCCAACCTGATACTCCACGTTCGAAACATCGAAATACTTCGTGATGAACTATAAGACGGGACAGAGTTGTTCCTTTCCTTCGATTGCTTGAGGCAGGGCGGCTGTTTGACCTGCAACTGGTTAGCTCCACCGGCGCAGCAGATAGCTCTGTGTTATCGTCACGGATGACGGACATGACACAGTGGTCACGGTAAACGCGCCTCTATAATCTACCTACTAGTAGCAGACAGTTAGCGTTTACGCGTTGTCCCAGTCTAGTTCCAGCGATGAGAGGCGCATGGTGCAAATAGTTCAATCAACGCAAGTAGATACCTTATAAGATAAAGTAGTCAGGGGGTCTCGCCGTCGGGGAACTTGTAACCTGATAATCATCAATACGATAATTCCTTTCACGCTCTGCCCTTTAGTGTTCTGGTGTAAGTCTGTTAGAAAGGTCTTGGGAGCCCACCGTTCACTACATAGCAGCCCGGGTATCCTATGTCACAGTCCGAGATCTGCGCTGTCAACGTTAACTAGCCGCGTTTCGGGTATGGTTAATTAGTTAACCCTTGGGAACTGTAGGGAAGCGAGGTCTTGTATTCCTTGCTTCATAAGCTACTCGAGGCTTTCGCAATACGCTAAGTCTCGGCAAGAAACGTCTGGACCATTTCTGGGGTGACTTCAAAGACGCTAGACTAAATCTCCGACCGAACTGTCACGGCCCTGGGGCACTGCTTTGTAGAGACTACAGTTCACCGGTGTGGATTCCCTCCCTGCCATGACCGTACACTACTAAACTCTTCGGTACCTACCGCCCCTAGCGGGAACCTGTCCAGGATTATCAGGTGTCCAACAACATTAAGGGCGCGGATATAGCGCCGTGAGCCAGGTCATATGTTGTACATAAATATGTCATCAGGTTACTCAAGCTAGATGAGGCTCTAACATAAACTTGCAGATACCGTGCGCAGTCACATCTTTTAGTTCGATTACAGATACGATAAGTTGAGATTGTCTAATTCTTAGCGCCCTGTCATTTGTGGGCAGCCTCACATTAGAACTCGCTCTTTCAGACGTAGTTATCTCTTTGCCTTACTCGTAATTACATGATATGGTGACATCGTCTGTAAGTATACGATGTATATATTTCATGCGTGGCTCTTTTGCCTCTAGTGGGGAGTCGAATCTTGCGACATATTGTATCGTGGGGACTACCAACTGGTATATAACAGGGGCAAAGCCGCCAACAAAAACCCCTACCCTTTTGTACCTACACTGTAGACTATCTAGATTCCATGTCCATAAAGGGTTACATGATCAGCTTATTCATCTACAAACTAAGCCTTATCTGAATACACTAACTTGGACAGCTGGAAGCGTCACATACAGTAGTCTTCATTTAGCGTAATCCCCAATTTCCTTTCTAGTCCAACAAGTAGGCCATAGTCAACAGCCCAAATCTATCATGATACGTAACGAAAGCCAATACATCATTCATGATTCGCGAAGTATTACGGTCTCTATTTCCCCACAGTCCTTCTACAGTTGACAGACGACGGGCATACGCGATACAGAACGTGATGTTTGCACAACATTAGCTATTTGTCAAGCTTCGACATTACGAATAAGAAACAGACCAAGGGCAATCATAGCAGTGCTTCGTCGGTCACTCATTGGGAATTAGGAGTCGTCTTGACTACCCAGTCTAGTTATTCACATGTTTGGTTCAACTCGGCATAGCTACACCTTGATTTAGGCTGAATTGGAAGCCGAAGCCCCATGTTACACCCCGGTTTGTGGGAGACATCTCAATCATCCGGAAGCGAAGCTAAACTACCCGGGTAGTCACAAAGCTACCCTTTTATGCATAGTATTATACATTGAAATAGCAATAGAAAACCGTTTAAGCAGGGAATTAAAGTTGAAAATATACAAATAATGTTGTAATATTTATGTCATATTGATAGTATATGTATTGCTATAGAGTAAATAACGTAGTCGTCAAGCTTAGCAAAATAATTCCAGAGAGCCTTCAAAGCTATGCGTATCCAGTTTTTAACCCCGAACGATCAAACGTCATTTTCTTCGAAATAGAGAAGAGATCTCTGTCCCAGCAGCCTTAGTGAGGCTTATACCCTCGTCATAACTTGGCTCGGTAAGTGGTTTTCCCGTTACAGTGGCTTGCGCTAGATGATAGAACCCGGGTCTAAAGTAGCATTGATGTTCTACACTAGCGTATTGTCACCGGGCATCAGCCTACTGCAGTTGAACTGGTCTTCCTAAGTATGTCTAACCCCACGTGCACACTA
Organism: Xylaria curta; assembly: GCA_022495235.1. Taxonomy (NCBI): domain Eukaryota; kingdom Fungi; phylum Ascomycota; class Sordariomycetes; order Xylariales; family Xylariaceae; genus Xylaria; species Xylaria curta. The sequence continues at coordinate 1,297,275 of MU375893.1, read as the reverse complement.
AGGATGTGTCAAACTGACGCCATGGTTAGCCCGGTACGCTACGCGGAGGTACTAGTAAAGCATATCTTCCATCGCTGTCCTAAAACGCAAGATGTCTATGCCGATTCTGCTCATGGTGGCTGTTAGGTGAAACAAGTCGTAGAGCTAAGATCGGGTAATCATCCAGAATAAAATTAGCGCTGCCAATCTTACGGGATCGAAAATCTCTCCAGCGCTATTCAAAAACCCTGGCGCTTTGGGCGCCAATGCTACGGTACAATATATTTCCCACAAACACCAACGAAGGAGCCTTATGCGCTATTTCAAGTTGTTGCTAACTTCTATGATGATAGGTCACTCTAGATGTTGATACCTAAAAGTCCTAGACCTTGCCTGCAGCTGGTGCCTGGAGTATACGATTATCAGGCTTCACCGAGTTCCTTATACGGCTTACTGTCTTAGAATGATGCTGAATCATGTCCGGCAACTTCGGAGTGGACGTGACTCAAGAACCACATGATGATGAACCGTATTGGCTTAATAAAAAGGGGATTGGTATATTCAGTCATAAGGACAATCAGGAGATGAAGCACAGAAAATCAAATCGTAGCGAGAATGAGACTCTTTGTCAAATTTCAGGAATCATGTTAAAGTGTTAGTTATAAGCAAAGGTGATGGATAAACCCTGTTTCGAGAAGCTTCCGCCGCCAAGTGGTGTCCATGTTCATGCTGAATTTCTCGTTTAACTATTCAATAACCTCGAAAACACCATCCGCATTCAAGAGGACAGCTATACGTGACCTACGTTTTTCGTGACAGGTAGATGAGTAACCACATTAACATGTTAGTCTCGAATTTAAACGCACTAGAAGTACATAATCACGCAGGCCGATATGTCAACAACTGGATTCCCATTTGTCACCGTAGGATTTTACTTATCCATGAATAATCGAAATCCAACTGGTGTAGTATCATCCTAATTACTACACGAGAGAATTATGAAACTCTATGTTTTTGCTGTGATCCGGTCCTGCTGCATTGTGCAGGCTCATAAATGTAGATTTTGTGTATAGCTGGATACTTGCATTTTTATTAATGGTTTATTTTACATCTCCTTGGAGGCCGACATTAAGATTAACTTCATTTACAAAGTCTTCACTTATTAACTTTAGCTAAAAGAAGAGATTCAATATAGCATTGTTCAAAGGAGGCTCGAGACATGCTACAGAGAGAATAAGTAAATAAATCGTCGACGCAACTCAACAGGCGACTGATGGAGTTTCAAACCGCCCAAATTCAAAGACGGCAAGTAACAGGCTTATAACCAGAAGGGCTATTTCAATCTATAAGGTAGCCTTCGTGTATCTACCTGGTGTCAAGCTATAATATTCAGGTACATGTGCAACAGACAGACTAGATGAACGAAAAGTATAGCGAATAAACGATGAACGAAAGAACCGATAGTAGAACTTATATATACATGAGAATTGAGGGTGACTAGAACCTTAGATTGACTCTGTCCTAGCATTATTCAATGGTCTGTACGCTGAATACAGTGGGTCGAATTTGCTGTAGTTATGTCAAAGAAGGTAATCTATGAGTAGAAGAGACCCTTGTCACCCTATGTTTTAGAAATGCGTAATAAGGATGAAGAACTAGAAAGAGTCATGGAGGACTTCAGCTCTACCTTACCAAATGATAGATATATATTGTGTGTCAGGATAGACAGACCTGATCCCCTGGACTATTTCATTTCGTTTTAAAATAATACTCCTTTCGATGTTCTGGGGGGCTAATTGCAGATAATTAAGTTGAAGGCTAAAGCTCTTACAAAGCCCTGCACTTGTATAAGTATTTTCATCTTTATGGCCCAGGTCAAGTTGTAACAAGGTCTTGGAGTTTATAGACTAACGATCCCTTTATAAACCGTGATACTACATAGAATAGAAAAAATACTAACTCGACAGTAATTATTTAGTTCACAAGATTATATTGTGCCGTCTATCTTTTGTAATTTGAACTTCTACGTTGTACTTGGACGACGAATGCATAATTCACATTCTTACAGTTAAACGTAGACTTCGTCGATACAAAACTCAATGTGTTATTATACCTCTTATTACATAGACACAGATACGTAATAACTGCTATAAAGAAAAAGTCATAGACAACAACATAATAATGCTGGAATTGAGGGAGCTGAACTACGTTCAGCTTTGAATGTATGACTTTCGTGTGTTGAACGTCCTATAGAGTATACTCATAGCCCTTGCTCTCCGTTCTTACCAGTTCCTTAACTAGACAGAGCCGAGAGAAAACTTGTGAACTGGTTAGGTAGCCCATCAAGCTTCGCTTTATTACTTATTGGTGTCAAATTTCCATAGTCCCTAGACTATGCTCATAGGTACTGATAAAGTTATCACGAAAAAGATTCGTAATTTTTTGTTATCTCGTCTCTATATTATTTATGTCACATATTTGCCTCCTTTGTATAAACATAAAGGCCTCGATGACACATGACAACCTCTCCACGACAGATCTTGTAATCATAGAAGGCTGGCAATATGAACGAATAGGGTCGTAAGCGAGAAAGGGTCGGGGATATGTAGATAACTGCCAGCGCCAGAATATCCCTTTATCTACTCCTATAAATTGCATGAGAAATATTGTGAAGCCCTAGAAGACTAGGATGGTTTCTAACCGTGATAAACCGTGGCCAGTACTTTACATGGTTCACATGATCCGTTTCCCGCGGCTCTTCCCCCGACGCCTACGCGTTTCGAACTTTGTCAAAACCTAGAACTTAGGGTGGCCCAGTCTGATCCCCTTTGTCTTACAAGTACTATATATATAAAGATTACCTCTGAGGCCCTCTGGTCGTGTTGGTACGGCCTAGCGATGTAACTCTAGCGTTCTCAGCGTTTGTATACTTACTCAATATCTTTAGTCTGTATCGTTAGGTACCGGGGGTTCGATTCCCCCGTTGACCATTGTTTTATTGTTTTCTTTTTATTCCTTTGCCTTCCTTTCGTGGCCTTTTTATCTCTTGTATTTTGGTACATATATTCCTGTCTAGACTTTTCCGTCCTTTGCATGAACAGAAAACCACATGAATAATCTGTCCTAAGACTGAAGAATACCACCTGACGTTAAAACTATTGCTCAACTTTAGATATATCATCTAAATGTACTTTGAACTGCTATTTTAACATACAAAGACCAAGATAACTGCCTTGAAGGACGGCCGGTGACCACAGGAGTATTTCCTATCATCCCATCCGTGGCCAACTGTATAAAATCAAGCCGATGATGTCTTTTCCTAGAATTCATTTCATTTGTTGATTTATCTAGCACTACTGCTATAATAGTACAATTTATAGCTAATAATATTTAATTACAAAGGTTGAAATTCATTTACCTAATGCCGATTGCCTCGACATGACATATAATCCTTTTTCTCTTTTCTTATTGATGTATAAGACAACTCATCCTTGGAGGGAGCTAGCGAAAGCTGTGTTAACTTACCACCTGAGCGCGTAATAGCTTGGGTACTATACTTCATATGAAATGCTTAAGGGATAAGACCAATGCATAACTGATTTGACGCGAGAGGTTGTGTCGGTGCCTGAGCCAACGTCCTCTAACCGTCTGTGATTCGGTAGCTTTGGGAGCAACAAAGAGCATATGATTACCATGGTGTTGGACATGCAAGCTGCGGTAATACTTTTAATTAGTTGGAGATAACTCTAAATTTAGGAATGGTCGTGTATAATGAGAAATTATTTCTTGGGGAGCATTTTAGGATTGAATTTAATGCATTTGCCTTGCCGGAGGCTCGTCATCTCGTCACTGCCATCAAGCTGACACAAGGGATTCGGCGATAGGTTGAGAAGGAGGGGTTAGACGGGGATGCTGAAATGTACTTAATCCCGTTTTTGGGGGCGACGGAGGTTCCGTAAAGGTAATCGCCGAAGCCGCAGGGTCAAGTCCGGCAACATTCCATCGGGGCGACAACCGCCATAGCGCAGAATCACCTAACGCCGAAATAATGGCCTCGACGTTTCTCTTAATCGGCGTCGGAGAGATTCTGAACAAAAGCTGCTCCCTGGGTTCTACGAACCCGGCGACACGATTTAGGAATTAGGTGATGTTCTAGTTATTGTGTAATATCCATCGTCATCACCGCCGCGGGGTTCCTACTCCACCTCATCATTCACGAAGTTTATTAAGAATAAAGCTAACCTAGCTAGGTCGCCCCATACATCGGCAGTGGTGCTGATCCTACGTCTGTATGCTTACTCTCGCGGGGCATCCTACTTACATACATAGCGTATGTATATGTAATCACTACTTGTCCCTCCCTCTTCTTTCTCAGTGCATTTGAACTGTTTTTGTACTACCTGAAGGCAATTCTTGTTGGAGCATATACAGTTTATCGCGAGACCAAAATCTAAAACGCTGCCATGCCGAAAGTACTTCTCACAGGTTCGTAAATTACTTCCAAGAATGCCTCAATACCCCGCATCTTGAGGCGTCATGTTGCTGTGGACTGCGCCCAAAGCTTCTCCAAGGAGAAACTAGAAACTGAAATCGACTGACTTATGTTGAAATTAATAGGTGGATCGGGCTTCATCGCCAGTACGTAACTCAAGCCCATATATTTGTGAATGTAGGGTTTGGTCCGGCGTCGGCACTAACACCAGTGGACGTTGACTAGCTCATATCCTCGAACTCCTTCTCAAAAACGGCCATGAGGTCGTGACTACGGTGCGAACCGAGGAAAAGGCAAAGATCGTCCGGGACGCGCACCCGGGGGCCAAGCTGAGCGTCGTCATTGTACCCGACGTTGCCCAACCGAATGCCTTCGATGAGGTGGTGCAGACGCCAGGCCTCGAGTACGTGCAGCACACGGCGTCGCCTTTCCACTTCAAGTTCAAGGACCCCAAGACAGAGATATTAGACCCCGCCATCAAGGGCACGACATCCATACTCGAGGCGATTAAGAAATACGCGCCGGGCGTGAAGCGCGTCGTCATCACCAGCTCGTTCGCCGCCATCCTCTCAGCCGACAAGCTCGGCGACGCGAGCAAGACGTGGAGCGAGGCTGACTGGAACCCAAACACCTACGAGGACGGCATCACGGGACCACCGGGCACCACGTACCGCGTGTCCAAGACGCTGGCGGAGAAGGCGGCCTGGGACTTCAAGGAGAAGGAGAAGCCCAACTTCGACATCGCCACCATCAACCCACCCTTCGTCTTCGGGCCCGTCGTGCACCACCTCGCCTCGCTGGCCGACATCAACACGAGCAACGGTAACATGGTCGCCCTGATCGTCGGCAGGTGGAAGGCCGAGATCCCGCCCACGGGCGTGCACCTCTGGGTCGACGTGCGGGACGTCGCCAAGGCCCACGTCGCGGCCATGGAGCGCCCCGAGGCCGGCGGCAACCGCTTCTTCGTCACGACGGGCCTCTTCGCCAACAAGGAGATCGTCCCCATTGTCCGCAAGCACTTCCCCCAGATCGCCGACAAGCTGCCCGAGGACGGCACCCAGGGCGGCGACTACCCCGGCGGCAGCGTTGACAACGTCTATAAGTTCGACAACTCCAAGGCCACCAAGGTGCTGGGCATCGACTGGATCCCCTTCGAGCAGTCCATCGTAGACACGATCGGCAGTGTCCTGAAGGTCGCTGCGAAATAGACGCCAAATGAAAATCGTAAAAGCATAAACAAAAAGGGAGTCGTAAACAGAAGGTCTTGACGTGGCTCATTAGAACGGCGAAAGTGAATAGAGGCGGTAGCGCTCATAAAATAGACCATTCTTATACCTACTGATAAGATCATTTGGTGACATTTTCCATTAATATTGGTTCCGTGCCGCTTCTCTACATGCATATACCCTGGTGCATTCCACATTCCCAGTATTTCCTCACGTATGTATATGCATGTTGGGTTCTAACGCATCGTATTTGTGGTGACCGGGTACACACTGTCAACCCCGAGTTCTAATTAAGGTATTAATAATTCTAGATTACCGCCCTTTCCGGATCTTCGTCCCCGACTGTCCTGAGATTGGGATGGTAGCGCAGCACTGATTGACCATCTGGCGCAAAGGACTGTGTATACTCCATACCTCGTGTTCGGACCGGCTAGATTCTACCCTTAGTATCGGCCGCTTAGCTTCTCCAAGTCCAATTCCTGGAGTGGCACGCCCGCTTTCGTCTCCCCTTTCGTCTCCGCGCTCCCTCTTTTCCGGCCCGCGGACGTAACGCCTGGTCCACCACCGCCGACTCCACTCCAGCTGCCCCAGGACTCTCTTGTTTCCCGCGCGTATGACTCCGTGAGGTCGCGCAGTTCCTTGGCCGAAATAGAGTTTGGGGGCCTCGAAGTACTCCCCTGTTGTGTGGGGACTGCAGGGCTATCACCGCGAGCCAAGCACCGGGCTGGAAATGTGGGGGATCGTGGCGACACAGAGGAGACGGAGAATGTAGGCGAGTTGGGATGGTTTGGTGGAGGTGCGGGGAGCGCGCGACTGGGTGGCGGTCCCGCCGGCGTCACAAAATCCGACGATTCAAGCGCGCCTTCATGCGTTCGAGGAAACCTCGTGGCCGACAATGGCGGTGTGCTAGGTCCGGTGACCGTGGCCGAACCTGAGTGGACAGAGCTCACCTTGTTAGATCCGACCGTGACAGTGGAACTATCCGGCCCGTTGCTCAAGGAGTAGACGCTACTTTGCGGATGTTGAGGCGGGACCGATGCACCTCTCATCGCTGGAGAATTAACACTTGATGTGCCATTCCGTTCATGTCGAAACACAGGTCCGCTTTGCGTAGGGATGCTGGCCGGCGATAATGGAAATGCCCGGTTAGCTACGCTTGGTGACGCCGGAGGCCGCGGGGTGCCCGTGTTAAGTGCCGACTCCAGAAATTTTCGCTCACTGAGCTTCGCTGGTGGCGTTAGTGGAGGTGGAGCATTGCTGGATGATGCGGATGGAGGTGGTGTTATAAGAGGTGTCCCAGAGTCACTGTTTGGTATAGGATATGGACGATTTACAAAGGTTATTAGGGGTGGACTCGGAGAGCTGCTCCTGAGGCTTCTTTTTCGTCGGCGAACCAGCAGGAGGAGGACGGCAGTGATTGATAAAACTCCTATCACCGAGAATATACTTATCGCTGCCTTGGCTCCCTCTGTGAGCCGTGATGAAGCAGCATTGGTCGATGCGGCCGAGCTAGTACTGCTCGGGCTGCTTGTCAAGGTTGATGTGGAAGCGGATGACATAGAAGTGTCTAGTGTACCGGTAGGTGGGATAGTATCTGGCCCTATTGAGTCTGTAGACCATGTTCTAAGAGTTGGAAGGATTGGGGGTTCATTAATGGTAATATGAGGCGCTGCAGTATTAGAAGTTGAAAGAGCGCAGTAGTTGGTCGCTGGCGGGCCTGGGTCTTCAATTGAGAAAAACCCAATGCTATTTGAGATCAGTATAGGTCTGACGGAAGGTTAGTGGCTTTCACGAACTTCTGGCATTCATTAATGATTAAATCAACATTAGCTGCGCAGAATATTAGAAAAGACTGTTCAAGGTTATCAGATTCTGTGGGACTGACGACTTTGTCCGGCGCCTCCAATATAAACGCCGCAACTGATAGAATCGCAGCAATATAAATTCCACAGACGAGTCTTTTGGTGCTCCGGCTGTTGTAATTGGCGACAAGCGTCTTCCACATTAGGGATCAGCTCATTAAAGCAAGCGGTAACACAAGCAGAGGCATTCTCCTTGACAAATTCCGCGGCGCCACTTCGACGATCTCCTGTTCTCGGATATTGAATTGTCGTCCCACGAACGACATCGCAATTGTTATCACCTGCCTGCTGACCCATGGTAATTTTCCTGGACCCGAGTCTTCTCTATGAAGAGTTTTTCTTTACATGGGGAGAACCGATACAGTTAAAGAAAGGCATATTTTTAGTAGGAGAGTGAATCGTGAAATGCCGTGGAAAGGACCACTGAGAAACGAATGCGAGCGATATCAGATCCTCAGCATTGACAATAGTGAACGAGCTGGGGAGAGAGACACCGCTGGTAGAAAATGAGAACCTACATCCGATTAACGGATCAGCCGCACGGGTCCCTATATACCCACCTGGGCTGTCCACTTTGAAGAGTTATTGTATCCTATGAGAGACTGGGACATAAGTTCGTAAAGGTCAGTAGGACGATCGTGACGGTCACGCAACATTCCCCGTATGAGATCACATCGTGGCCGAATGGCCGGCGTTTCGTAGGTAGTGGTCGTACACTTCTGCTGCAACTTCCCGCCTGAACGATAATAGGCAACCGAGGCTGTGCGACCGCGATTTTGGTAATCTGTCTCGTATGAGAAGATTTGGGAGGGCTACTACCCGCCTTGTGCCCTCAAATGCGGTAGGTGATGCTCACAAGTGAAAGTTCGCGGCGCTGGCCATGCAAGAAGCCGCAAACTCGTAGGGCAAAATATGTTCCAGAACCTGAGCAATGTTCTTTTGTTAGTGGGTGCATGCATATGGCATGCCATGACGATTCTGTACAGGCCGAAATGTCACCGTGCACGGACTTGCTACACCTAGATTTTCACTTTCAGCTTTGAGCCGCCCACAGGCGAGTTCACTGTGTAAGAGCTATGACTTTCGCCGGCCGTTGTTCCTCGTGTGAGCTTGGTGGAGCGGCCATTTATGGTTTACTTGGGATTCATAAAAGAACCCGACCAAATGATGCAAATGAGTGGCGGCTAGTGTTGCGTTGGCCAATTCAACGGATATTCACAGAGTACGTGATACCACATGATATCCAGCCGAGAAATGGCGGTAGTTCTGTACCGCTGTGATGACTGAGAGTAAACCTCGTACAGCTGGCTTGAACGCTTCATATTTGAAGAGCGGGAAAACGGACCAAGGGGTTTCATGCAGCCTATGAGAGCTGATAATGGACCGGTACACGACAAAACGGATCGAAGGGTGGTACCCAATGAATTCCTCTCGTAAACGAGGACTGCAGGTCGCCGTGAGACTGGGAAGCCTGCTATCAGTTAGTCTTGTGCTACAAGCTGCGACACATTGTGGCGAAGTGGCTCGACATTTCACGGCATGTTTGCAAGTCGAAGCCTGGGTAGGTACTTGTTTGCTCTCTCGGGTATGACGCTGAGAGATGAGATTCGGAGATCGTTCCGGAGTGATGGAGTCTGATTCGATGGAATGTTGATATGTAACAGATCGGCCAAGGCGTAGTGCGGCGTTCAAAACGATCATCGCAATGAGGAGGGGTTACACCGGGGATCCCGCGCAGCTGATACCTTAGGTACTCGTCTGATTCCGCCCCAAAGTCTGCGACGTAGGCCTCCGACGTATGGACCTGAGACAACGGGCCAGAATGGCAAAATGATAGCCACGACTAGCTGATAATTAAGGGATAATTCCGATTTAAGACGGCAGTGCATTCCTAGGTATGTAAAGGACATGATCCTCCAAAGGGGTGATGCTCAAGCTTGGAGTACGTCCTTTTTTTTGGGTAGGTATTTCATCCCCCCAGTTTGTAAAATTCTGTAGAATTCAACTTCTTGTAGACAGGCCAAATGCGGTAGGTCTGCCAAAACCGTTGCTGTTTGTGTACATGGCGACTACCGGTGAATCTTGCTTTCAAGATGGCTATCCTACGGTAACTTATCTGCTGGAAGGTACTGTTGGCCTGCTGGCATCAATCACTTAACTTCAGGTGGAATTGTGGAATTCCGGCAGTTCTACTGCCTGTACTTAGTATGTAATCGGATTCTTCAAGTCTTCTAGCCATAGCTAGGTACATACATAGGTACCTAAGGCTCGTTAGGTACAAACTTGATAAACATGTCAATATTGACATTACGGAATTGGTTGGACAACTTGTAGTTAAAGTACCAGCTGACGTAGTGGGATGCATTATCGATAAGCGTCATCCAACACCGGGTCCCGCTGCGGCTGCTGCGTAATCCATGAGAATGGGCTCTACATTGTTCCATCATCCTCTATCTCCGACGACGGGGGCTGTCAAGGCTGTTAAGGCTGTTATTATACAATAACCTGCAGAGCCGATCTTTCCCTTAGGACAAACAAGCCAACCAACCAACCAACCAAGGACTCTAGGCAGGATCGCATAGGCTCATTATTGCTGCAAGCTATAAGCGGCGTCGTTTGCCAGTGCTGCCTCCATTTCCGCCATCTCGGCTTGCGATGAGGCTTGCGAGCTAACTTTATTTATTGCCCCTGTCATTTGCGTTTCCCGCAAACTCCAAGACTTCAAGACTTCGGTATAGCGACATCCCAACCTGCGCCATGGATCCAAGTGAGCAACCGGAGCCTACCTTGCCTCCGGCTGAGCAGGTATGACATGATGAAATCCCCATCCTCGCGTCCCGAACCCAATACTAAGGCCATTGAAGATGCGCCAGCGGAGGCTTGCGAAGCTAGCCAGCTTGAATGCCGCCTCTTCGAGTCCGAAACCTGCCGCCGAAGAATCTCACACAGCCCAGTCCTCGGAACCTTCGTCCTCCACGCTGCCGCCGCCGCCGCCACCACCACCACCATCAAACCAACCCCAGAGCCAGCAAATTCGCATCACCCCGAAGCCAAAGCTCGCGGAGGGCTCCTCGCCCATAAATCCATTTGCTCAACTTACAAGCAAGAAAAATGAATCTGGGAAAGGCTCCTCTGTCGATTCAGGTAATATTCGCAGCACTAAAAGACCTACGACTGCTGTTGACGCAGAGCCTTCAGAAGCACTTCCTGTCAAGAAGCTCCATACGACGACCGAAGAGAGCTTAGACGACTGGTCCGATCGTGTACTTAGCGACGTCTTTCTTGTCACCCTCGATGAGAAAAGGACCACCGATGCTCGGGGCATAAGGCTCACTTACCTGCCAGAACTGCGAGCCGAACTAGAGCAGTCTGGAGAACCCATAAAGCTCCGCACATCATCTATTGATGCCGCCCTTTTAGAGGCAGCCAAGCACGTGCCCAAAACCAAGGCGCTTCTTGACTACTTATTGCCTAGCTGGAAGCGAGTGATGAGGGCGAGTAGGCCATCTCGCCGACCATCTCCCGAGAAAGAGGCTGTGTTGGACGAGGCAAAGCGTCTTTGCATGAGTAACTGCATATTTGCTATTACTATGCCTGAATACTTTGGGTAGTCGCCTACCTCGCACCCTGTTATGCTACTTATGCTAATTGCCGCTGTAGTCGGGATCCCAACCCAAATCACGATTCACTAGTTCCTTATCTTCTTCGTAACCATGATAACGAGGATGGTGTATGCTTAGACTTTTTCACGGAGGCAGTTTCACGAATTGGTGAAGACGATACCATAGCGCCAATCTTTACTGAGGCCATGGTCATCATAAGCGGTCGAGTCGCCAAAATGACCATGAACGATGATTACAAGCCCTACATCAACGTGAGACCAGGTCAAAATTATCAAAATGACGGTTACTGACATCAGCAGTGTCTTGTGACTTATTCACGCTTTCCTCCCCTTCTCGACGCGCTTGCACAACATCCCAGTTTTCAAGTACAGCCAAAGCCAGATGCAACGAAGGAGGAATTAGCCAAGGCAACAGAGACAGACACAATTCTGGGACCCTTCTTCCGCATTTCACCTCTTCAGACCGAGGTGACCAAAACCTACTTCGCCAGCCCACGAACCATTGACCCTGGCCATGTAAAATCCTCTCAAACGGCATTACAGATGACATTGAAGGCCCACCAAGGAGATTTAATAGGCATCATCAATGCTTTCGTCCGCGCTAGCCCTGTTGCGAAAAATAATACGCTCAGCTGGTTTGCTTTCAGCCTAAACTCCAACCATAAGAGGCGAGCTCTTCAGGTTAAGGCCACTGATGTTGCGTCGGATGGTTTTATGGTGAATGTTACCGCAATATTGGACAAGCTCTGTGAACCTTTCATGGATTCCACTTTCTCCAAGGTAAACAAGATAGATCTCGACTATCTTCGACGGGCACCGCGTGTGGACATGAGTGATGAGACGAAGTTGAATGCTGATCAAGCTACATCAGATGCTTTCTACAATAAGAAGGTTGAAGGCACATCCAATTTCATTTCAGAGGTATTCTTTTTGACCCTGGCAGCACACCATTACGGGCTAGGAGCTACAAATTCAAAGCTCAAGGATCTAGACAAGGACATAAAGTATGTCGAGAAAATCATCAAGCAGATGGAAGAAGAGTTGCCTAAGGTTCAGAACGTAAGTTACCCTGTTAGAAAGTCAAAGCGAGCGCCCATACTAAACCCATTAGGACCCCTTTCGCTCTACTATGGTAAAAAACCACATTCAAACTGCTATTACTACAGTAGAGAAGTACATTGCTCTGAAGCATGCAATTCAGGCTGTTGTTCTTGATCAGGGCATGCAAACGCTATCATTACAGTTCATGCGATATGTTGCTGTATGGCTTTTGCGAACTGCTAGTAAAACAGATTATCAGCCTGGAAAGCAGATTAGTCTCCCGCTTTCAGCAGACAAACCTGCGGCTTTTAGCTGTCTTCCTGAGTATGCACTCCAAGACGTCGTGGAAAACTTCAAGTTTGTATTCAGGTATGTGGGTTTGCATCACTCATTGATTGATTGGCTACTAAATGCGGGTCAGGTTCTTGCCTAATATTTTGATGTCGGCCATTGGAGACGAAATAATTACACTCTGCATCACCTTTTTACGATCCTCAGAGTACATCAAGAATCCTTACTTGAAGTCATCCTTAGTCACATTGCTCTTCTCTGGGACATGGCCAATATACCACCTGAGCCGTGGTGTGCTTGGCGATTCTCTGATAGGATCAAGTTTTGCCAACGAACATCTACTTCACTCACTCATGAAATTCTACATTGGTATGTACAAAGTGCTTGCCGTCTATGTGACTTCACTAAGAAAATCAGAATGCGAGCATAGCGGTGTTAGTTCGGCATTTTATGATAAATTTAACATTCGTTATGAGATCTTTCAGGTCATCAAGACCATCTGGCCAAATAACGTGTACAAAGAAAAGCTCAGCCGAGAGAGCAGGTAAGTTTAGAGAATATTGAATCAACAGGACCGTTCCTAATGTTCTTAGGGTCAATCGTCAATTTTTCGTTCAGTTTGTAAATCTCCTTCTCAATGACGCTACCTACCTTTTAGATGAGGCTTTGACAAAGCTCGTCAAAATCCACGACTACCAGAAGCAGCTCCAGAACCAAGGGTTATCACCAGAAGAACTCGACAAAATCAAGACGGATCTAGAGCAAGCCGAGCAGCAATGCCAATCGTGGATGCAGCTGGTCAATGACACAATGGGAATGATGAAGCTCTTCACTGAAACGTTACGTGATTCATTTACCATGCCTGAAATTGTTGTCCGATTAGCTGGCATGCTTAACTACAACCTTGAATCGTTAGTTGGCCCCAAGCGTGGTCAACTCAAGGTTGAGGATGCTAAGAAGTATCACTTTGATCCTAAGACGTTGCTATCCGACTTTATTGATGTTTACCTCAATCTTGGCCCTAAACTAGAGTTCGTCAAAGCGGTTGCCTCTGATGGTCGTTCATATAAGCCATCAAACTTCGAGGCGGCATCGCAACTGCTCCAAAACAGTCTAGGGAAACCTCCTGAGATGGTTGCTGCATGGAATGATCTGAGAAAAAGGGTAGCTGAAGCCAAGGATGAGCTAGATCAGGCAGAACTGGACCTGGGTGAAATACCGCCAGAATTCGAGGATCCCATTATGGGAGATCTAATGACTGACCCGGTTATCCTGCCGTCGCGACACATCATGGACCGATCCACAATTGTTCAGCAGCTTTTATCAACTCCAAAGGACCCCTTTTCGAATGTACAAATGACAATTGACGACGTTGTGCCAGCGGATGACCTGCGCAAACAGATAGAGGCGTGGAAAGCCGAGCGCATAGCACGCGCCAAGGGCAAGGCGAAGTCCACTGGCGATACAATGGATACAAGCGCTGGATGATTACTAATTCAGCGATTGGAGAAAAGAATTCAGCATTCTCAGATCTTGTAGATGTAAAGTTTAATCGGAGAAGTGTCACGCGAATTAGGGCGGTTTTATGTTAGGGTATCCGAAGATGGCCCTTCCGGCGACAGAAACATGCGGAGTTATGATACTAGGCACGATACTAGAGTCTGTTTTTTAATAGAAAAGAAACATGATAATCTTGAACGAGTAGCCCCCCGCTTTTGCCATAGCACACACTATTTCTTTTCGAGAACTATGAGAATTCCTTGTCTAAGAGCATAGATCAGATTCGGATTCTTAATAAAGCGGTAGCCACTGTGGTTTAGCGATAGATATAGTTGCGAAGAAGGACTTGATATGTCTCTCCTCATGGGACAACAGGGAATGCGAAGTTGGCACGCATACCTTGTCATACAACAGTTGGGGACGGAGGATACAACAATGAAATTATTATCTTTCCTGTATTATTTACTGTTCACCGAGCGAGCAACACCCTGAACACCCAGACATCGTGACGAACAGTGTCAGCCGGTTACTTCTGGAGCTGGATGAGAGCATGCATAAAACTGGCATATTTCGTGTCTTATTTTAAAGCATGATTGAAGCTAATTGTCTAAGGGATATCATAATAATTGCTTTCTGAGCTCATGACTAAGATATTGTTATTTTATGACAGCTGCTACGATATCAGTATGGTCTGCTACGTTGAAACCTCCTTATATTGTTTGTAGTCCTGCCAACCCACTACATATACCCAAGACAGCTAGCTAAGGAGACAGAGTTATAAGACTTGGCTAGAGCTCGGTTCCTTCAACAGACGTTCCCATGTACAACACCTTGGTGATATAGTCGTAAGATAGTCTGCAGGAGCAGCTCTTGTGTCAGAGGTAATGTAGTAAGGGCTGGTGATCTAGGGCTTGGGAGGTAGATATTATAATAATCTACTGGGGCGTTAAGAAGCCTATACAGCCTAGCCCTCGCTTCTAGCTGTGGCGCAGATCTAGCTTGAAGTATTCGAGAGCTTCGCTCTACTCTCGCTTGTTTAGCCTTGCCTATTCAGGTTCGTATTGCTATTATCGAGTGGGGAGAGGACAAAAAACAATACGGGTGGCTGAATATGCGATTCGACGCTTTCACTGTCCCTAACCCCTAGTTTTGGCACCATTATCGTTTTCTTCATTTCTTCTCATTTCTCTTCTTCATCTCTTCTCTTTCTTTTCCCTCTTCATTTACCCCCTGTCCCCCTTTGCTCCATTCTCCTTCACTCTTTCCTGCTCTAGTCTGCCCGCTTGTCACTTTCGGTCTTCGGTCTTGGCAGGTATTCTGTTGCATACATGACGTTTGAAGACGCCTCATGCATCTACTTGATATTGTAGAGCCTAGAGTGGAGCCACGTCAGTGCCCACATAATAGCTTGTCAAGCATGAACTTCCACGTAGCCCACAAACGATTCATTGGTCAACCCCACGGACGGCTGTTATGCTGCCTTAGTTTTCTTTTGAGCAGGTATGTTCTCCTGTCGACCGATGAACCCGCATGAGGTTCTGGAAAGTCATCTAATTGGGTGCTAAGTACCTATCTATATAAAACTAGCCTGACCGAGTCCCTAGTTAAGACAGGCCAAATGAAGTGGCTAGGCGCTATAGACCGAGCGAATTCTGCGTCCACGTGTCGTAGAAGTCAGGAAGGAGCTCTTATATGACGTGCAGTGCTCCCATCCAGGCAACGCTCTTATTTCTCGATTTCTTGTTGCTGGTTGACTTCTTACCCGTTCTCCCCATATACACACACTGGTATTACGCACCCCGAGCTTGACTAAGTACGAATCGAACCGCGTCCTATTCTTCTGTTTAATTCATTATCCGTCTAATAATCGAGTCGAATTGTCAGAAAGTTGAAGTCGAGCTCGTTGATCTCCGGTCGCTGCCGCCTCCATGAGCCTGCTGCGCCAACTGGTCGAGATACGCTCCCATAAGCAATGCTTTCTCAGCAGCAGTTATGCTTGTTGACGTTTTGAAGGCACCACCACTTTGAGCGACAAGCCTCTCAGTGGTTGTTTCGGGTTCCCTGGTTAGATATTCTTTCATCATCACGCTCCGGGGCTTTCTAGCAGCAGGCGTTAGTTATGATGGTGATATAACTTCATCTCGCTTGTTCAACTGCACATACACGTGGACAAAGGTTCGTTGTGTTCCGGTGGACATATCTGACGACAATTCTGAGAAGCCAGGGTTTTTACTAGACGCTTGCTTGAAGATTGAGAGTTCAATGGTCTAGCGGTGTTTTGTCTTCAGCGGCGGTACGTCGTTCTTCGTCTATTAAGAATTTGAGAACGTCTCTTGGCGTCTATTGCAATTTGAGAAAATCGTCACGTCGCTACTACTTATCACTATGCCTCAGGCTCATCTATATATCTTGACCGGCTTGCGAACTTGAAACTTACACGACGAACACTCCAAACTTCGCCCATCTTTCCTCGCGCCTGCGTTCTGCTCAGAGAGCAGAACTTGAAGGGTAAACAGATCCAGCTCTAAATAAGCCTCAATGTTAACAGCATATAATATCCGACACGCCGACCTATCGCTTTGGATACCTTTGCCGAGGACGTGTTGCAGGAATTTCACGGAAAGGGCTCTTAACCATCACCAGTGAGAACGCGACGCGCACAACTCGATACGTCGCGCCAATCCCAAATGCTCCCGGCGCAATATCTAATAGCCGCGGTATCGGCAGCGTGTGTCCGACTTGGGCAAAACCTCAACCTGCGCAAGTCTGACAGCCTACTTCGATAGCGTTATTCCGCTGCAAGCTTGATTGGTAGGGGATTGCCGTCCGTTTGACACCCCATATCTATATCAGCGAATCCCGTGCGCCCCTCTTCATGTCAGCGCATTGTGCTCAGTGTCTGCGGTGTCTGTGTGCGTCTGTCTGCTCTGCGCGGGCGCATCTCCACCTTGAATTTGCGCCGTCGCGCAAAAGTACAGTGAGGGGAAATATAAAACCCCCCGGACAATGCCGTGAGCACCATTCCCTCTTATGCTGTTAGTTTTCACCTCAACTGATACTTTCTATAGTCCGTCTATCTTGGCTTTCTGTACTTGAGGCATCTTGTGTGTAAAACCTTTCGATTCATTGTGTCGGCTACCCATTTGGCATCTTTGTCAACTCAGGCGCAACTCGTCCTCCAGACTACATGTTCCCAAAATATCAACAACGACTTGACTTCATCTGCAGCAAATTCAACGTGATGACTCAAAGCCGATCCTAGAACTAGGCCGTGAACTAGACTAGGAGTTTCGCGAAACCCGTTGATGCATTCTGTCCCGATTCAGAGATGCTTCAAAGACCACGCCATATACTGAGTAAACGTTGCACACAACTACCAC
Organism: Xylaria curta; assembly: GCA_022495235.1. Lineage (NCBI taxonomy): Eukaryota > Fungi > Ascomycota > Sordariomycetes > Xylariales > Xylariaceae > Xylaria > Xylaria curta. Next base: position 1,279,882 of record MU375893.1, on the reverse strand, counting down.
AAGCCCCGCCAAGTTGGACCCCTTATCCACATCAAGATACCTGTATATCTAATACACAACTCATTAAGCACTGCGAATTACATTACGACTCCGTAAGTAATCCTAAGAAAATATTTTCTTGTTTTGGTCGCGTGAGGGCTCCAACGCTCCTGCCTTGGGGCTAGATGTAATGTCTTGTGAGTTTTCCATGCGATAACTGACATACAATACTGCAGTGGAACAAGACAAAATCCCAGCTTGTGGCTAGGTGGATAAAGACGAGTTAAGTGAAATATGGCGCTATTACTCTTTCTACTCCGCCATTCTGAACCAGAGAATTACTGACTACGACATTGTAGTTGCCCTACGTCAAAGCCATAGCCTCAAGCGAAGCATGGTCAAGCGATTGGCCTCTGGAAAGAACGAAGTTTCCGCTCACGTTAGCTCGAGAACAGAGGGCGCCTCGACAGTGGTAAGGCAGGCTCTTGATCTAGGAGCTTGAACAATAGTAAGCTTACAATCATTTAGGTAGCGCGGGACTCGGCGCATGGCGGAGGGCCACGCCAGAGAGTTGACGTATGCGAGGAAACTTCAGCCCAAGCATACGTCGGGGGGGATTGGGAACAATCATCCGATCGCGGACTTGCAAGAAATAACGACTCTATGGAGCATAATAGGGGGGAGGTCGCCGCTAAACGATCCAGAAGCGACCGAAAACACTGGGGAGAAGATAGAACGCTGACGGCAGAAGAATACATTGCCAATAGGAGGGAAATCGCTGTTGAGCGGGTGATGAACGGGTTTCAGAGGTGGCTTGACAAGAGGCTCGCGATCATCTCTTATACTATTGAAGCTTCTGAAGCTTCAGACAATCCTGGCACAGGTGCCCAAACCACTGGCTCCCAGAGTCGGGATACGGGCGGGAAAAAATCAGAGGGAGCAAGCCGTCGGCCGAAGCGTCAATTGAGCGATAACAATGACCCAGATGATCTTTCTGGAGGTGGAGACGATAACGGGCAAGACAGAGGGGGGAACAAACGTGCGAAGACAGGTAAGTAATTATTTAAGTCATCGGTTCTACATTTGTGAAGTACCGGATGGAAGAATTGCCTGGGCGATCGCGAAGCTTTTCACGGACACAAATACTAACTTTTACTTCATTGAAGACACCGATCCTGAAGAGGTAAAGTTTGCTTGCCCTTTTCATAAGCACAATCCGAAAGCGCATAAAAAAGAGCTTTGTATGAAGGGAGGGTGGAAGTCAATTCATCGGCTCAAGTAAGTTTCTTGAGGAGAGAATATATGCTCAATAGTGCTAATGATGAGTATTTGTGTAGGGAGCATTTGTATAGGGTGCACCTGTTACCCAAGCACAATTGCCCCAGGTGCAATTCATGTTTTGAGAATGATAAAGAGCTTCAAGTTCACCTGCGGGCCGATGAGCCTTGCAAGAAATCAAATGTAGCCCCTGAGGAAGGTATCGACCAGGACACGGAAAGGAAGCTTCGGGAGAGAAAGCGGCATAACTCAGGCCAAACGGAGACGCAGCGGTGGAATGATATTTACTTGCTCTTATTTCCTGGCGCGGATCGAAACGCAATCCCAAGCCCATGTATATTGATCCTAATGTTTTTTGATTAAGAGAGGGGCAACACTAACTCTCAGCAGATCCTGACTATGACGAGACAGCCACGCGCTCTAAGAACCTCGAACGCTATAAGCGAGTGGAGTCCCGGATTAAGAGAGAGCTCCCACGGCTCGTCAAGCAGCGAGTAGAAAGGAAATTCGAGAAAGTCGAGGCCGACATGTTGCACGACATCAACGACATTATTCGTAATAGCCTTGCTGACTTCTTCAGAAACAACATGTCTCAGGATGAAGCTTCCTCGACAAACACTCCGCAGACGGCATCGAGGGCGACTACGCCAGTCTTGACGTCAGTGGAAGAACCTCGTACCCTGTCATTCGACACCACATTCGAACCCCATATCGGCGTCGACTACCTATTGGATGACCCTGACTTGGGATTCGGCGGCGAGCTCGGTCTCTTTGACTACAATCCCCTGTGCGATAGTGGAGTGGATGGGTATGGCGTAGATAAGGTGTCATCAGACTCGGGTTATGTCTCAACGAGCACTTTTGCAGGTTTTCCGTGAGAGCTGTCTGCCCGTGGTTTGGTTTGGTTTATTATCAGATTTTGGAAGATGTCTCCCAGTCTTTACGCTCCTTCTTCTCATAGAAAGTGAGGCCATCTTGGGAATAGTTTCGCAATAACATTCCGGTAGGTATAGAATTTATTGTCTAGATGTCTATAGTCTATGCAAGCAACCAAGCCTATCAGATCAAGCAACTCTCGTCGACGAGTGAGGATATTATGCAAAATCGTACTGAAAACATGAAAGAACTGCCGAATATTCCGATCGCCAATCGACTCGTCCATGACGGCAATATTGTAGTGGATTATTCCATGATGTGTATTTTGTTGACAAAGGGATGGATGACAGCATTGAACATAGGCGAAGCTATTAGGTCATGTCTACTCTGGATATTGTATCTTCATTTTCTCGGAAGAGGGGGAGTTCGGGCGTACTTGACAGATCATTCACGGGACTAAGGAGTGATGTGTTCAAAGTTACCGAATATATATACGTTCTGCGGGCCTGGCCTATGATTAAGCATATAAATTTTGGGATAGTGACCTTTAAACGATTTGGTATAACCATGACGCAGGCCTGATGTGGTATTACCTAAGGGTGTTTTTTAAGCTATGTAATAAGAGCAATATATTGCATGACTAAGGGGCGTCCTGTTCCTGATCTACCTAGTCATCTGGAACTTTGGGGATCTTCAGGGCATGCTACCAATGAGGAAATATTATTACTGTTCTCGAGTATTGTGTATTGATTGATATCATATGATATACAAGCTCAAACCTCCTACCCACTGAGTAAGTAAGGAATGGGAGGGGCTAAATATGATGGACCAACGAAGAGAATAAGTAAAAACTCTGTCATCTTAGTACTAGGTTGAGAGATACTACCTAGCCATAAATCATAATGCATATTTTCTGCAACCCGCACGTTGGCTGCAGCGTAATGCGCGTGTTTGAATGACAGGTTCTGTGCTTGGAATGATGCATAGTATCCAATTGAACTAGGTTACGTCAAGATGAGGCTGTTGGATCTGATGCCAACTGAGGTTCATGTCTAAGTAGAGGATGCAAGTCAGCTAACAAATGGCCGGCAGTGGGCAGATTGTATCCAGCACCTAAATTAAGGTTATGTGTAATTGTGTGAGAGCCTGCAGGTGCAATTATGTGATGCTTCATATCATGCACAGTCCCTACATATGTATGCATGCTTAATTGAAGATCAATAGATGTATGTCTAGCCGTGCACCTCCAGTTAATTGCGGCGTTGAATGAGGTCTAAGTGGTTGCCGCACTTGTCCCAGACTTCGACGTGAATCTGGGCGGTGTGCCCGCTAATTTCAGGGGGTGCTTGCACGATTCGATGATTCCCCTGCAGCAAGAACGCGCTACTTCATAATGATCGATCATCCCACCAGTGCGCTAGTACGCCTGTAGATTAGTCTAATAAACGACTACCGTCTGGAGTGCGTGTACCTGCCCAGTGGCTTGATACAATGTCTTATTCCCATGCCATACAACTTTTAACTTGTCTACGACGAGCTGGTACAACAAGAGGGCAGAGGGCAGAGAACAAGGAAACATTCCTGAAAAATCGAAGCGTGCTCTGACGAGACAGACACGGGACGTCATGCACGTTAATAATTTAACTTCGGTACAATATGGACAATATGGTTGGCCTAATGCATGGTATGTACATGACTTGGTGGACTCTATGTAGGTACAAGTACAGATACCTTAGTAAGTTATATTAGATACGTACCTTGAGTATTATTTTCTGAACACTCCTGGCGCTGGCGGAGATCTTGTAACTATCTGCGTGTACGCTACGGCTACGGTGCGCGATACCGATAGATCAGACATGGGTAAACCTACAGCCAACACCACCTCTTCGTGATTCTTATTCACAGTTTCGGCCGTGAACCCTATTGTGCCCAGCTTTAGACTTCTGCCGCTAACAGACACACTTGTACCAAGTCCAACTTCAGCTTGATCCTTCCCCGGCTTCGTCTAATTCAGGTGGTCTCTCTTTTTCGCCATCACATTTTCGAGCCTGTCCCCCTCGATATCCTCGCCCGCGAAAAATAATAACCTCTAACCTCTATCTTGGCGTTTTTCCCACCACCGACGGAAGTGACGTTACCCTGGCATCAACCGTCGCCTTCCCTCCTACCATTGAACTCTGGTTTGCGGCAAGCAATAAATAGTGCACACCGACCGATTGCGATACAAGGGGAACACAACACTACTAGCGGAATATCATAAAAGGGGGACAGTGGGATTCAATGACACGCAAGTGAGACTCGACACCCGAATTTATTGGAGGCTTGGGGTGCAAGTGCAAGTCGTTTGCAACACAACCTCGATCTCGACGTCTCGTCCGTCGCATCACGGCGCACAGCGTAGAGCACACAGCATTGCGCATACACACGCACCCAAGCACGCACCCACGCACCCACGCACCACCCTCACCTACGCCTCTACGCATACGAGTTGCTTGCTGTTGAACGACTCGACAATATTGCCGCCTGTTCATCCTACTCGTTCGCTTGCCTGCAGCGGGCTAGCGGCCGCTGAAGCACAGCTTGAACCCCCCCTTCTCCCGACCAGCCTAGCCTCCCGCCTCATGCGGTTGACCGACGCGCAGCCTCCGTGCGACTAACCGCCCCAATGCCCTGGCGACCCTTGCCTCGTATCGCTTTCGCTGTCGCAACATATCCTTTCGAGACCAAGGTCGAGAACGAGCTCCCCCTTGAGATCGGCGATGACCTCTACATCATTGAAGAGACCCCTGACGGCGCCTGGCTACGCGGCTACTTGCTACCGCCGCCTTCACTTCTCGCTGGCCTGACGTCTACCAAGGGCCAAACCCTCGAGGCCCGCGTCTTCTCGGGCATATTCCCCCGTAGCTGTGTAGAGATACGCGAAAATTTGCCCGACAGCGACGGTGTTGAGAACCAAGATAGTGAAACATCGTTTCAGGGAAGCGATCAGATCGCGTCACAGCGCTGCAGCGACTCGGGGAAAAGTGGAATCGTTTCGAACAATGGAAAGCGAGACCAAGAGGTGGATAATAGAAAGACAGAATCTCATCAGGAGCGGTCAGGATCAAGCCCCGAATTTTCTCAATATGCTCGAAGATCTAGGATTATTGGCACAGGTTCGCCTTCGGGGAAGCCACCAGCCCCGGTCCCTGTGCTGAGCATGGGTGATGAGACGCCGACATCTATCAATGAACCTCTAATCGACGAAATAGCTTCCTGCTTACGAGAATGGCACTCCACCAATTTCCACGAGTTACTCCTAACCCGGCAATATACAAAGCTTGAAAATGTGTCACAATTGATCCAGACCATTGATTTGGCGCGGCGCCAGTTACTCCACAGCCTCCTTACAGATCGCGAAGCGGCTGCTCTACGAGAGAAAACTGTCTGGGATTTGGTTCGCGGAAATAAACTATGCGGCGGAGAAGTCATTGTACGAGATCCCGCGCAACGCGGAAGAGTCCTGGTCGGAAAGGACTCTGTTATAGATATTACTAAACTGCAATCTGTTATGAGTCTCCTTGAAGACCCACCGGTTCTTCATGTCGAGTCTACGTCTCTGCACCATTTGATGGTGGACATCAAAAGCTTTGCTGGATCTTCGAATGAGCCTGCCACCCTGGATCTATACCTCATTGCCAAATCTGTCGGGGGCTCGTTAACTACACTCACGGAGACATTCGCGGTTGAGGTGCCTCCTGGTGGTATCATGGGCTACATGGCTAAGGATACACCAATGCGCACTTTGTTCACGGACCTGACTTCAGCTGATATCGGAGACGGGCCATCTGCGGATTCGGAACTGTTTCTCATCGTCAAGGTTCGTGCGCCGCAGCAGGTCACTACAGGAAAGCCCTCCTCAAGGTCTGGATCTTTTGGACAGTCGAATACATCATTCCCAAAGGATAAGCCGCCCTCTTCTGCCGGCCCAAAGGCTTCTAGGAGAAGTCTAATGTGGGGATCAACAAGGTCAGCGTTTTCTCGGGGAGGAACAAAACTCGATGCTTTGTCTGAACACCCTGATGAACGACCTCCCACTGGTGGGAATCTTCCGACACGAGATGGCGTGGCACCTCCCAGCACTGCAGATTCTTTCTCAGGACGCACCTCAGCGGATGGCTCGCAGCAAATACAGATTGCTGCCAGTCGGCTGGTTGGTGTCGGCGTGCTTAATCTTAAATCTTTGGTGAAAGGGGGGGAGGAGTCAGAACACGTAATAACGATCTGGTCACCAAGCCCAATGATAGGCTCTGAATTGCTCGACACAACCAAGGGCTGGGATAGTCTAGTCCATGACATGTTAGACAGCGAATCTGGCCATTATGAAAAGTCAAGGAGGGCGGAAAGGCTACTAATTCACTTGAAACCGTTTAACCATCCCGACGCGGATGTACTTATCCGGTCAACTCCTACACTCCTATCTGCTATCAACAAGACTAGCAAAATGGGGTTCTCCGGAGCACCAACAAAACCGCGATCCGATATTTATATCACCATCAACGAGGCTCTTTTGGCCCGACAGAACCTTATTTCACGGTATGGGGGAAGCGCCACCCCGCTCTCCAGCAACATGCTTGGAAACAATCTAGTTGTCTCAGTCAATGTGCGTCGACAGTCCGGAGAACGAATTGACTCTTGTATATTCCCGTCCTCCAACTCACATCCTTTTACGACCTGGACATCCTTCGCTGTTCAACGTGGCGAACGATGGAGCCAGACTTTGCGACTATCCCTCTCGCCCCCTGATGTTACAACTTCTCATGTCGTCCTCACAGTATCGGAGCTACCGAATACTCCCTTTGCTATGGCGTATCTGCCTCTTTGGGATCAGCAGGCATTCATGAGTGACGGTTTACATTCATTATTGCTGTACAGAATTGACGAGCATACGCAAAACGCGCGACCAGACTCCACAGGCAAGGGAGGTTACTTAACTCTTCCCTGGAGTGCACGTATCGACTCATCTGAAGTGACTGGGCCGCTTGCGGTTCTCCGTGTTGAATCATATCTTTGCAGCACAAAATTTTCGCAGGATCGCACAGTACTTGGTCTTCTAAAATGGAGGGACGGCCCAAAAAGCGAAGTTTCTACTCTGTTGCGTCAACTAATGTTCGTGCCAGAAATCGAAGTTGTTAAGCATTTAAGCGATGTACTCGACTCTCTCTTCGGCATCCTAGTCGAATACCAGGGAAATGATGAGTTCGAGGATTTGGTGTTCACTGCGCTTGTCAGAGTGCTTGGTATAGTTCACGATCGGCGGTTCAATGTGAGCCCTTTGGTCGATCAGTATGCAGAAAGTAGATTCAACTACCCTTTTGCGACACCATGTCTAGTGAGGTCATTTACAAGGTTGCTCACAAAGCCCACAGAGTCTGAGACAGCTCGAAAACTTCGTGCGACGTTGAAAGTTGTCCGACACATTCTCAAGTTCATTACTCATGCGAGAGGACAGCAAAAGGTCAAGGAGGCAGGGATCGGAATTACTGGGTCAACTCCTGGCTTTACAAGGCATCTGCAGAGCATTTTTAAAGCCCTGGACTCCATGATGCGCAGCACTGCACCTGTGCTTGTTGGCAGCCAGACTCTAGCTGTCCAGCATTTTCACACTTGGTTGCCTGAGCTCACAGGCTTACTGACTACTGAGGAAATCCTTCACATTGCTATAGATTTTATGGACTCATGTGCCCTGGTGAAAGGAAAGCTGGTGCTTTATAAGCTCATACTCATTATTAATTATTCAAAGCTGGATATTTTTGCTCGGCCGGAGCAGCGATCAGCGCTCAGTGCTAACACAGTGAGATGGATTGCGCCTCATTGGGGCCATACCAATGAGGTCACAGAGCAGTGGAGAGACCAAGTCCGACTATGCTGCTCAGTACTGGCCAGCCAAATTCACTACCTGAACTCAGAAATTCCCGATTACATACCGAAGATAGTTGACTCATTCCTGGCCATACAATCTACCGAGCGGAAAGCAAAGAGCCGATTTTCACTTCTCTTTCCAACTTCATACCCGTTTCCTAGTAAACTGATACCAGGCGAACCAGTTCACTTCGATGAGTCCTTGATCGAGCTTTCTGCCCTGCTGTCTGCATCGTCGAACTCGCCTAACGGGATGCAGCTCGAGCTGTCTGTGGATGATATCACAACTGTCCTCAAAAATACTCTTCAAGTTCACCTGAGCATTCTGCAGGGCGAAGCTTTCCCTTTAAATTGGCTCAGCGTCTACACTTATCATCACAAATCCACCATGAGAACCTTGCAGTATATTGCTGTCATTCTCTTAGATTCTGCATTGCCCGATCCTGATGACGCAGAAGATTTCGACACAGACCTTTGGCGCCTATTCTTCACGACCCTACTTAAGCTCGTGGGAAGTGGATGCTTGGCACTCGAGACATTTCCGGAGCAGAAACGGAGGGCTGTTTGGAAGATTGCCGGTGACGTACGTAAGGATGGGGCTGAACTGCTCAAGCAGACATGGGAAGCCGTTGGCTGGGATACGAGTGCTGATGAGCGCATGCGTTACGGACTCTCAAAGATGGGCGGCTACCAGGTCCAATATGTACCGACTCTTGTGGGTCCGATTGTCGAACTCTGTCTGAGCGTCCATGGGGGTCTTCGTAAAGTGGCGGTTGAGGTCTTACAGACCATGATCGTCAGTGAATGGACCCTGAGTGAAGACTTATCTGTCATCCAAACTGAGATGATCGATTGCTTAGACTTATTTTTCAACGACCAGGCGATGACGGAGAGCATCATGCAAAAGCTCTTCATTCATGAGCTCCTTGAGCGTTTCGAGCCTCTGTCTCATATCGAGGACGATCCCCTCTATTCTGCTCTCACAGACTTGATTGGAACCCTTGATGTTTTCCTGGATTTGTTGGTAGCTGTCCACAGTGGAGATGGGAGTGGAGAAGCCTCTAACTTAATGAACCGCCTTGACTTAATGGGATTTCTTCGAGACATGCACAAAGAAGATATATTCATTAGATATGTTCATCAGCTTGCCGCGTTACAACGCGGCCTAGGGAACCATACGGAAGCTGGCTTGGCGCTGCGACTTCATGCAGACTTGTATAAGTGGGATCCTATTTCCACAACATCAGCGCTCTCTGAGCCTGTGTTTCCGGAGCAGTCGCTTTTTGAACGGAAAGAGCGCATTTTCTTCGACATGATCAAGCATTTTGAGGATGGCGAAGCTTGGAGTAGTGCTCTCGCCGCTTACAGCGAACTTCGTACACAGTATGAGGGAAACGTCTACGACTTCGCAAAGTTGGCAAGAACAGAGCGAGCCATTGCGACTATCTATGAAACGCTAGCAAAGGGTGATAAGCCCATGCCAAAGTATTTCAAAGTTGTATTCAAAGGGCTCGGCTTCCCCATCAACTTACGAGACAAGGCATACATATACCAGGGGTCGCACGGGGAACGCACAACTGCGTTCACAGATCGAATGCAGGAACAATACCAAGCTGCGCAAATTCTCACTAATGGGGACGTAGATAGCGAGGTTGAAGGACAATATTTGATCGTCTCAGCAGTTTCGCCACATCGCGATCTTCAACATCAAGTCTTTCAACGCGCTCGTGTTGCAAACCCGATCCGTGACTTCCTGCTCTCAAGCAACACCCAACTTTTCTCGGTATCCTCTAAACGCAATACAAGCGGTCCAGTCACAGAACATTACGCTGAAAAAATTGTCTATACCACCAGCGAGGCATTTCCCTTAATCTTGCGACGTAGTGAAATCGTCAAAGCTGATCACATCAAGTTGAATGCTAAAGAGACCGGGTTGGAACGAATTGTGCGAAAAACTCAAGAGATGACAGCGGTCGAACGGCAGCTTGCAGATAATGAAGACAATAACGATCTTGCCCAGTTGATGATTGGAGCAATCAGCATTTCGGTTCTTCCCGACTCGGAAACTAGTGTAGCCTGTTACCGAAAGTTACTACCTGTTGTCGATCTGGAAGATATAGATGAAGTGGAACCCGAGTTGAGCAAGCAAGAGAACGCTATCAAGATTGCCCTAGTTGACCACGCAATCATGATCAAGCGTTCCCTTACTAGTTTTTCGGGTAGCTCAAACCAGATCCTGGCGAAAGGCTACCAGGATCTGTATCCACGTAAGTATAGATAGCAATGTGCTCAGATATGTATCCTCTCTAACTTGTGTCGCAGATTTCTTATCAACCTTTGCACCAGAAATCGCTATCTTTGCACCAACAGCGCCACAGAGAGATACTGGCTCTGGGTCTTCGCCGGGTTGGCAACGGTCGTCACCTACAAGAGAGAGCGGACAGACAAGAGGAAACATACGTACCTCCTTGACGAATGGTACTGCCATCGTAGAAGAAGCATCCACTGTGCAGCCAATAGCCCTGCGACAGCGTGGCGCTCGACTCAGTTTCCTTGGCAGCAAGGCAAAAGGTTCCCCAAGATCAAACGGGGAGGGCTCGGTTTTCACCCAAATCACTGGAGGCAGTAGTGAATCTAATAGCCAATACAGCAAGAGCAAAGACAACCTGAGTCGACTGTTACGTTCTCAGTCATTTGACACCACTAATTCAGGCCCTAACCACCATCCTAGGAATGGCAGTCTTGATATTACAGGATCGGATTCCATCCAGTACCGCTCACAAAAAAGCAGGGAGTTGGTTGATATTGTCGAGGGAGACTTTGGCCGATCTATTGAAGGCGGCGTTACGAGAATCGGATCTGTTAGAAAGCGATTGAGCATATTGAAACTAGGGAAAAAACCAAGCAGATCTAACGGAATCGTGGGAGGTGTACGTGAAGAACCATAATCATATCAAAGTGGAGATGAAGGACTCAATTGCAGTGGATCCTGGACAGCTGCATGTCGTGGCCGGTCGGCCAACCCCCCGAAACCTCTAGGATACCAAGAAGTTTTGACTTGAGCCCCACAGCTCAGCGCCCTGGATAATTCCTTAGGGGCGGAAGAAACGAAGGAGTTACAGGGCCTGTACGGCACCGGCGGAGGTAGCGGGATGCTATTGTTTTCCAGATCATTCGGGTTGAGGAAAGTGCCTGGCCTGCTATACTGCTGACGGGGCGAGTCTTTTGTCTGAATTTACATCAGGACATACCCAAGTGGTTCAGCCACGGAGTTCTTGTGTAACTATTACGCGTCAATCTGCGTGTTCATGAATTGTGCGAGGCACATATCGTACATATGTCTACATAATGTATAAATTTTCGAGTAAGAACACAAGGTTGTCTGACATGACCGTGCAAATGATGGTCGCACCTATCGGAGTTAACCTTGGGCTGACTAAAAACATTATGCCCGGTTCTACAGCAATATCGTCAAAAGCAAAACTGGATGTATGGATTGCGGCTTGAGATTATATTGTTTGCGACAATATCGTGACTAGGTACTGATCTATTTGTATCAACCGGGGTGTACTGATAATCCGACACAAGTACATCTGTACCTACCGTAAATTAGTTAGTTGGCACAGGAGGTATGTTGATGCATGCAATAACTAGGTACGTTTCACTGCGTGCTGCTGTATTCTTCGGTATGTCCGTGCCTATGCCTAGATACCGAAGAAAACTACAAATCATTTAGTAACAGAGCCGTATACCTGAATATTGAAGCATTACCAGAACATACGAATTGCCGAAAGGCAACACGTATTGATCGATTCGAGTACGCGCAATGCTTACCACTCTATCCGCACCCTTTCATACGAAAGCTGGAAAAAGGCCGAGCCTACCTCGCTGCAGTAAATGTGAAGATGGTATGATTCGGGTGTTTGCTAGTTAGTGAAATCAAATGGGTCTTCCTCTCCGAGTTTTAATACACTAAGTTTGCTTCTTGCATGAGATGCACATTGACACGTTTCCTACACAGGTTGGGATCGGCTCTGGTCTTTATCTATCGAATGCGAGCAACCACGGAACCACGGAGTAGAACACGAAGGGTTGGAAGTTTGGGGTTGGCATGACTCTGGGCATCAGGGCGGAAGACGAGATTTGGCGCAATTACACTGCCCATCTCGACATTTTTTTATCAAGAGAAGAAAACTGTTTAAAAACCCCATCTTGATGCATCAATTTCGATAACTCGGCTAGACGGGTGGATTTACTAACTACCTAGTTTCCACTAGACTAAGTTACGATAAACTGATAAACTAAGCTAGGGGTAACTATCTTAGCCGTTGTCGATCTGCTCGCTCATTGATGGGAAATAGGGGAGGCTTGAGGAAGATCCTTAATCTGCTGTCTGCTGCCGTTTGATGCCTCAAATCTCTGTCAGCTCACTACTACCCTTGACGATAAGTCCTAGACAGCAAACTTCGATATCATGCTGGTACCCGCGTCCCGGTTGAAGACAAGACACAAACTTATTTCTAACCAATAGAATAAGAGAAATTGGTGACGGGCTAACTGGATAGGTACCTCGTGTGTCATCAGCAATTCAAGCCAACCCAAGCTAGGGCTTATTATAGCGTTTTATCAGCTGCTTACCTAGATAGTAGAATGAGCTGAGCTCATTATTTCGATAGGCGTATTTTTAGGCTTTATCATGCAGTCCGTCCCGTTGCCGAATCCTCTATCCGTCATTACACTACGTGCTAATCGTACTACTGGCCTCGACGTGTCTCTATCGCGGCATGGTAGATAGATTCTGTGCTCCTACCACCGCTACTGCAAGGAGACAGCATACTTAGTTACATCTACTGCAATTCTCCATTCGCTACGGGCTAGGAGGCATGGCACGATTGGCCGGAAGTCAGCGAATGAGTGTTGCTGAATAGCTGATCTACCGGCTTGGCAGGTTTTGGGGGTTCATAGAAATTGAGGACCGAGGAGGATCGTCACGTACACTAACAGATTACCAGTCTTAGTATCTGGGCACTAGCCCAACAGGGGCAGGAACATGGGCCATTAAAATGGGGTCAAGCTCCCAGCAGCACGCGTCCCCAGTGGGTTTGTATTGCACCACTGCACCGAAATACGGGGGTCCAATTGAAATCTTTTTGCGCTGTCGGAATCGATTTCTTCTATCTGGTCTTTTTTATCCCCCTGCCTGCGACCTTGCTCTGTTGCATTTCTGTACTACCTACTCGCAGCATGGCATTGTAGATATTCCCAATTACCGCCTCTTTTCTTCTCTTGCGGCTTGTCCCGCTGGCCATTTTCTTAGTTTCACATATAATTGCCACGCAGCGGCGCATAACTTTGGATATTTAGCCCCTTTTATCATTGATTCACCCAATCCCGGCTCCATAGTTTAGGGGTCTACGTTTCTCCAGTCTCCGTGGACGTCGACGGCTCTCGATTGTATCACGCTGGCCAAATCGGTGGCTGCTCACTCCGGCGCGCCTACAGGGACACTCATCCCATTGCAACCCGACCAATATGCTTAGAAGAGTCTCGTCGACTGTGCGGTAATAGCAGCCAAGCCGTGTATTAATTATAATGCGAGCAATTCCGAAGCGGTTGGTGCCCGTTGTCGGCCGCTGGGGCTCCGTGCTCTTCGCCGCCCTCGTGGTCTATTATCTAATTCGAGCCCCCATTTCCCTGGCACTGTCGTCCTCACGGTCCACCAGCAATGCAGGCACAAACAGCCGACAGAATGCCCAAGACGCGCCTGTCGGCCCCGCGGCACCAGATGCCCCCAACCCGAACCCTCAGGCGCCCTTGGGGGATGTCTCGAGATACGTGAAACACTACAAGCCCGCGGCCGAGCGATATCCTCCTCTCGACGACCATTTCCCTTGGTTGACTAAGTCGGGCAAGGCACCGCCGGTTCTTGAACACCACCTGCCGCCGAGCCCACACGTCGATGAGGCGACGCCGCTTCTGGTGGGCTTCACCAGTAATTGGCCTCTGCTGCTCCAATGTGTGAGCAGTTACATCGCCGCAGGCTGGCCGCCCTCCGATATATACGTAGTAGAGAACACAGGCACCTTTGGCGCGAATCAGCGCCATGAACTTTCACTTCAGAACCCTTTCTTTCTCAATCACACCGCCCTGCATCAGCTGGGCGTAAACGTCATCATTACGCCGACATTACTGAGCTTCGCGCAGCTACAGAACTTCTACCTGCACACGGCTCTCATGCGACAATGGCGTTACTATTTCTGGGCGCACCAAGACTCAATAGTTTTCAGCGACCAGGACGTCAAGAAGAAGGACCGTGATCATGATTGGGACCACGACCCCTTTGCTACGCTCTATGAGCGCTCTATCGGCTTACTGCGCTACCTAAACGGACCCGACATGCCACCGTGGGCCACTCACTACTTCGCCTACGACCTCTTCACGCTCATCAATCGCGACGCATATCTTGATGTGGGCGCCTGGGACACACATATACCTTTCTATGCGGCTGATTGCGATATGTACTTGCGGCTTCACTGGGCCGGATACTGGCAGCCGCAGAGTGAAGCTGGCCTGGTGTTTGATGTCAACGTCCCCCTTAAAGACATCGGCGCATTATTCCGACTCCCGGGATCGCACGCTGCGTTCGCTGGTGACCCGGTATTCAGGCCATCGGATAAAAACCGACCACATCGTGAAGCCGAGCTTAAACGTGAGCAGGATATGTATAGCTGGGTCGAGAAGGAGGGTGAAGCATTTCAGCATCTGATTGAGGTTGCTGAACGCATGCAGAATGTCAAATGGGCGGGCGAGGGTATCAAGCGCAACACCTGGCAAGGCCGCCAGACGGGCGGACTCGGCGAACCTTTCTACCGGGATGCCGATGGGTTCAGCTCCGGGATTGAGACGATGACAGATGCTGGCCGACGGGTGTTTGCCGACAAATGGGGACACCGCGGCTGTAATCTTCTGGAGCTTGGTATCCAAGGAGCAGATGCTTGGAGGTTGGAGCGTGATTGGGACATTAAAAAATCCCCTGGTAATGAGGGCGGCGACTGGGGCAAGGACTGGAGTAAGAATCCCTCGAAGAAGCTTGCCGACCTGGGTATTGCATAAGGATTGGTAGCTGTCCTGGCACCCGTTGCCCTTCGCAAGCGATCATGCTATAGATTACGGACACTGATTTTGGCTCTCGTAGTGATGGGTGACGAGTAAAAGGAAGATCGGTTAGAGAAACGAACCCATTTGGTTTTTCATGTACCAATGGTCATGTCAAGGATATGGAAAAGGAGTGGTGTCAACCACTACGAACGACTTGAACGATGAACGAATGATCATCTACTTACCCACGTATATACCGGTGCTACTATGGCCGACGATCACGGAGGGATCGTTCTGAGAAGAAGTGATGCACAAGGCACGACGGCTTCACATACCCGCGGCTTTGATGAGACGAACATAACATTGGCCGTACTAAGAGTCAGCTTTATACCCTGTTATCCAGGACTTAAATGATGGGGTTCATATTTTGGGGAGTTGGAGATGTTGTCCGGCGTTTGATGGTGGTCTTCCTGTGTGTTGGGTTTGTATAGGAAAGAACATTTAAGGGCTTATTGGACAGAAAGAGGGCTTCGCTTGTATATATTGTATAACTAACGGACGCATGCTACATTGTATACATGTCCCACTATTAGGGCGGTGACTCAATACATATTTTAAGAGCCGCAATGCGCTTATGTCCCGCTCTTGACTGCGATATCAATTATCCTATCCTTTCTACCCCATCGATAGCATCTCCCCATTCACTTATCAACACGATGACTTTTTAATAATCGCTGACATAGCTTTCTTGCAACTGTGCCGTCTATTGCATGTGATCTACCAGTCCAATCATCCAATAGCCAAGGAGTAATCCTAATATCCTAATAAACCCGAACGCTTCAGGGGAAGCGCCCTTGGCATGCTGGCCATCAGATGCTTATACCATCGACAAGCCCGAACTTCAAGTAAGCAAGTAAGCGTTAATTATCAGGCAAGCACAGTGATTGGTTTGATTGCTATCTTCGTGAAACCCCAGAGCCGATAACATAAAGTTTTCTCTCACTCGGGAAAACTTAGGATGCCTCGTTGCGACATTTATTTTGGGCCCGCGCAGCATGACCTGAACAAAAATGTGAGCCAATCAAGATCCGCAGGCATATTTCGGTTTCTGCCTTGTTATCAATAATGGTGGGATCAAAAATTGTCGCTCTGCCTTCTATGCCATCAATGCGCAGACCGCCTTCAACTGAGCTGAGTGAGGATTACTTGCTTCGAACGCGTCCCCCGTATATCAACCACGATCAATGGCCAAGGGGATAGATATTACGCGCAGATGTCAGGCCATTCCGTTGCACGCACGCTTCGAGGGTATTACTCTGAAGATAAAGCGATCTGCTGGATATCCTATTGCAGAGCCAAGAGAATCGCCGCGTCGGGCTCCGTGCTTTTACAAATACTGAGTCGACTTGGCCCGAGCCCGGTTCAAAGGCCGCCTCAATGTATAGGCGTTTGTTGGGATGTAACGTTGGTGATTTATCGGTTATCGGTTAGCAGGTCGCTGACGATCCCGTGATTTTTTTGGTGCCGAACATTTCGGCCGTTAATGAGGCCCCGAAAAGGACCTTGCGGGTGCAGCCGGTTCTTTTCTCTTTCTTTCGTCTCTCGCTGGACTGCCCAGTAGGTGCCGTAACTGATAGGAGTAGATAAGTATCCGTTCATGCAGCCCGCTCAGCTCTCGGTAGAGCGGGCTCGCTGAGCGAGAACGAACCAATCCACTCGCCCGGACCGGTCTGCATTAAGGAGGCATTGACGTACGACGTATTTACGTTGGGCATAAATAAATGGCACAAATCAGCCTCAGTCTCACCGTGCTTACACATAAAGTTGAGGCTGGATCTCGGCACTGACGGTTTCATCGTCTGCAGGCCACCGGGCGCTAGGCACGTAGGGTCCTTGTTCGCTACCGGCATATGAAAGCGTCCAACGGCCAAACAAATGCAGTTCAGGGTGCCAGTATCGTGGTCTGTCATACACTCTTACCTCGTCGTTCCCTTGCAGAATTTCCAGTATTGGAAATTTTACTATTCCTGACCAACCAAACCGGCATAATATTTGGGGAATTCCGCTGGTGATTCATATGCCAAGGCGAGTCTGCTGTCATTTGTAATGGAAGACAAAGACTCTGCTCTCTATTGGACTATAGCTTTCTTCTATGCCATTATTAGTCTTGGTGGCGTTGCGGCGTAGAGTCGATATCTTGGAAAAGCCTATCATTACCAAGCCTCTATAGATGCGGCTTATTATAAAGCCACATCTATAAGTCTATTTTCGCTCACCGACAACCGAATCCTTCCAGAACATGGTATAGCAGATCGCATACCTCGTTTTGTGTGTAGGAGGAAATCTATTTCCGAGTTGAGGTTTATGTTTCGCACGTCCCGGGCTTTAAGAACTACCTAGCTGTAGTATAGGGGTGTACAAGCATGACATAGCCCTTACGTTATGTATAGAATCACGCACAGATCAGCAACAAGTACCTAATTAAGTAGGCAAGTGAGTAAACTCGCATGCTGGTATTTCGTAACGTTGTATCGTAAAACCTGCGCGGACGGTGTTGACCTGGATGCGCCTTTCTGATCAAACAATCAGATCAACATGTTCCACTCCGACTCTAACCAGAACTTCCAAATAATTAGTATATCAGAGATCCCGATGGCCCCATATATCACGCAGACCAGACTTCTTAGTTGAAAAGGTTTCAAGGATGATCCGTTCTCGGCAAGCCATCTTATTGGCACTTCGCGAGGAAGGTTGGATTGCCACGTCTGACTGTTGTTGGATGGGGTCCAGAACCTCATGTGTGAGATGTGTAGCCTACTGCTAAAAGAGATATCAGCTGAATCTATACTCAATAAGCATAGGATGAGTAATATGTACCTTGCCAGGAGTTGGGTGATGGTTGCCATCAGAATTGTCTACCTAATGAGCATATATATTGACCATCGTCGCCTCGGTATCCTCCCATATGGAATCATTCATCACACATAATCAATACCCTTGTAGCTTGGTTAGCATTGATACCACCCGCATGACTATCAAGCTTCTGAGCCGAGCTTCGAGTCACTTCCCCTGACTTGGCAACCCGAGTTTGACTAAAGCACACTTTGCTCGTCTCAGGTACCTGACGTCTAGCATCATATCAATCTCGAAAAGACATAAAGCCCTGATTTGAAAATGTCCTATAATTCGGACACTGCCCAGGGCGCCATAACGCCGGTGCCCGTCCCTTCAACCCTTCCCTCAACTGGGACCACGACAAGGGCCGGCTCAGTCAAGAGCTCAATCTCCAACGAGAAGGAGACTGCTATTGAAGTCGTCCGTGCCACTCTTCCAGATCAGCTGGGTTCCGAGCTGTCCCGGAAGATTCGTCGTAAGTTCCCTAGCCATGAATCTGTATAATGAACGGAACTAACCAGCATCAGATAAATATGCCTCGTCGTATCGGAAAATATTTGGGACAATATTTACCATCAACCTTGCAGTCTTCCTCGCCTTCCTCATTAAAGACAAAGGCAATCCCAATTCGAGAGAGGTGGGTAGTGCTGCCTCCGCCAACCTTCTGGTGTCCATCTTATTCCGGCAAGAAGAGTTCGTGAACTTGGTTTACGAGATTTTCGTACTCGCTCCTCACTCGTGGCCGCTGTACATCCGCAAGAGACTTGCCAAGGTTTTCCACTATGGAGGATGCCATAGTGGTGCTGGGACAGCGGCTGTGGTCTGGTATCTGCTATACACTGTCCTTGCCACTAAGGAGTATATCGAGGATAAACAGACCGACACCTTGATTAACATCATCACGAGCTATATCGTCATTACCATGTTCATCGTCATCTTGACGGCTGCCCATCCCGACTTGCGCAGGAAATACCATGACCACTTTGAGGCTTTCCACAGATTCGCTGGTTGGACCGCGCTGCTCGCCTTCTGGACACACAACATCGCCTCGGCCAATGTCACGGCCAGACAATGGAACGCGAGCATTGGCTACGTTCTCATCCATTCTCCCAACTTCTGGTTTATCATCCTCACAACATCATGCACAATTGCTTCCTGGTCCCGTCTCCGTCACCACACCGTATATCCCGAGAAAATGAGTGACCACGCCACTCGTCTTCACTTCAAGTACAGGCCCATGAACCCCTTCTACGGAGTCAAGATCAGCGACAAGCCTCTGACGGAGTGGCACGCCTTCGCCACCATCCCCGACATAGACCCAGAGTCGGGCAAGATCAACGGCTTCAGCGTCGTGGTCAGCAACGCCGGGGACTGGACCAAGAAGCAGATCATGAAGCCCAACGAGCGCAAGCTGTGGATCCGCGGCGCCCCTCTGCACGGACTGCTCTACACCTCCAGACTCTTCCGACGGATAGTAGTCGTGGCCACCGGCTCGGGAATAGGGCCGTGTCTCTCGCTCCTGTTTGCGGATGTCACGCCCCGTCGCGTCCTATGGAGTACCCGTGATCCCGAGAAGACCTACGGACAGAGGGTTATCGGAGAGGTGCTCCGCGCTGACCCCAAGGCAATCATATGGAACACTAACGAGAAGGGATATCCCGACATCGTGGGTGAGACGTACCAACTCGTCCATGAGTTGGACGCCGAGGCCGTGTTCATCATCTCCAACCCGAAAGTCACAGAAAAGGTCGTCTTTGGAATGCAGTCGCGCGGAATTCCTGCTTATGGTGCGATCTTTGACTCGTGATTGAAACAGAGCTCAGATCGTAAACGAAAGGGTAAAACCTACATATCTGACACGGCGTCAGGTAGGCGGCGGCAATGAATTGTTGGGGGTCGTCCTGTCTAAAAACACTTACTACATTTTGAGTGTCATCGGCACTAAAAATTAACATTTCGACAAGCTATTGCCTCTTTTTCAAATCGGCGCTCTTCTTGTTTTCGGCGCTTACCTTCGCTTAGCAAGACTTTTTATGTGTATGAAGAATGGCAAATATTGCTGTTCTCGGTGTTTATTGACTTTGCCATAGACTTAGACTTAAATTTCGGCCCATGGCATCTGGAGAAATAGAGCGGAGCGCTGTCTCGTTATTCTAGGCCATAATTAAATTGCCGTTTATGCTACCGAGCTTATTACTTGTTTTATGAATCTTCGATTGTACCTTCATAAATGTACTTACCTACAACTCACAGAGGTACGTTAACTTTCAGGGGCTCTTATTACCGCCAATCAACTTCCGCCAATTTAGAATCAGGCGTAGAACCGTAGAACATTACCTAAGGTACCAACGTACCATGCAGCTGCATGCTTTCATACCGCCATTTTTTTCTTTTTCCGTAAATTCCCATTTCTTTCAGTGTCTCCTAGGTTTGTCACGCAAAGTAATCACTAAACGAACATTGCTGGTTTGAATTGCCAAATACCACGCCTCGAAGATGTCTTCACTCCCACCGGGATCCAAGCCGTACTCCGTGCAACTAGCTGAACGCATCCACAATACTACAGGCAAGAAATACCTCCCGAGCATATGCGTCGGTGGCCTTTTCTTGGAATCCTTTTGGCACGGAGTTATAGAGCGAAAGGTTTTGAAGACACCGGAACCGGTCATTCGTAAAGCCATGTTACATGCATGCAAAACATGGCCTACCATCTATGTCGTGACTATCGCAAGCATTACTTGGGCGAAGTGGAAAGTCAACCAAGCTGAGAGAGACAGGAAGGGAAATAACCAGCGAGACTTATAAGCCTACAACTTACAAGTGGTGGGGGTTAAGCGGGCAAAAATAAACGTAATTCTTCAGCGATTTGGGTGCGATTTGGGCACCGACATCCCACACAAGCATGCAGGGCCAGCTTCTGCTGTGACGGTTTCGCCGCGTGGTCGGTGGTTGTAGCCGCCTATATGGCGATCGTGTCCATCTGAGGTACGACTTAAGAGCCTGTCCACATGTCATGCAGATGACGACGAAGTTTCCTGGCAAACTTGAAAATATCGTGACATTAGCGCGGACGCACTACGAGTGTTATCGCTGGAACTGCTGCAGAACGTGCTTATGGTGCGATCAGCCCTATCAATCACGTCAACCCCAACAGACATTACTGGCTCCACAGGGCTTCATATCGACCAAACTCGCCTATAACGACCACCACAAGCGTTAATATCTAAGCACTTAGCTAAATAGCTGGGTGGGAAACCCTGAGAATATGCCAGACCAGTCGACCTCAGACAAGGTATATAATCGACGAGTCCCTGGGGATTCGCCCTCATGAGCATGGATGATGTAGGTACCTAATTGGAGTGCGGCCTGCTGCGATTCTGTTGGTTGGGTTTGTCGACGAAGGCGCTGCGCAGGACGATGAGCAAGAACAGATGGTTGAAATAGGTGGCGGCGAGCGTCATGAGTGCAGATTTTGTTTACACGGCATACAGTTTGGATTATCCCGGGGAAGACATTCCAGCGATTACCCATCACCGTAGGTGTACAGGTACAAAAACAAATTAGTCTCTGTCGGATCACATTGTAACACACGCACGCGCCTGGGACTATGTCTGACCTATCCACGTTCTCGCCATTCCCGCGTCTCCCGATTGAGATCAGGCGCCTGATTTGGGCAGAGGCCTTACCAAGAGGTCGGATCCAGCTATTTGCGAAGGGCGTCCCGTGGGAGGACTGGCGACTTGGCCCACCATTGATCGCGCACGTGTGCCGCGAATCTCGGGAGCTTGCTCAAGACCTCGCAGTCGTCCGTGGCTTTCCCACCGCTCGCGACAAGCACAACGAGACATGGTTCATCGCGCGCAGAGACATTCTGGAGCTTGCCAGCGGCTATCCGTATCCATTGTCGAACCCAGAGCCTTTCTTCGCCGCATCTGAAGCTCTCGCCATCAATGCTGGCGATTTCAGGGGTGACATCAGATCCGTCGTCAGGGATCTGATTGGGGGCACACGGTTCCATTCGGTCAAGGTTGTCTACCTCATAGCCGAACAAATCAGTACCGCTTACTGGCCACGTTTTCGGCCGGACCTGACGGAGCAGGACAAGGGCAAGGGCACCATCCTTGACTTGTGCGACAGCAGCGATCTGAAGAGCATCGAAGCATATAAAGCTTGGGCGCGGACCCAGGAAATGTCCCCAGTATTCCCAAGGCGGGAAGAGGTCGAGATGCACCTACGAGCAGCTCTTGATGAAATTATTGTAGGAGAGCTCAATGCGTATCGACATTCCACGCCCTCAGAACATGGGGAAATCGGTATGATGGATCGGCCGGTTCAAGGCGTATCTCTATCACATCATATTCTCAATCGTGACGATCCTTGGGTACAGCAGCAGTGGAAGCGTCTACCAGACTTTCGCCCTGCGCTCCTCGTGTTAGGATGGACGTGAATAAAAGAGGACACAACGGTATCGAAAACTGGGTATACACACAGCTCATACGCGGCTTCCCTCCACTTACTACACCAGTTCTAAAGAATCTGACGCCTGCATGGTCTTCCATAATGCCGTGGACTTATCGGCCGAACTGGTGAATCGGCTACTTAGAGGTATAAGTAGCATAGACTTAAAGAAGCGGCTCTGAGGATTAGCCGCATCGTGCCAGGGCTACAGAGATACTATATCTAGATTTCTCCTATGAGAGAACACTAGTTTAGAGGCCTCATCAGAATGATCAAAACATTACTCGTGTCTTATCTCGCTTTGGGAACGATATTTTACGCTGTACAGTTGAAATCTTAGTAGATAATGCAGCGCCGCAGCTCACTGGACAGCAGTGTAGAACAGGGATGATTAGATCACAGGCTAGGGCTACTTAATCGCTTTTACAACCAACATTAATTACCAATTCCAGTTGCAACGTGCGCACTGCATAATACCAATCATTAGATCTTTTAGCTATTGTTTTTGATCCTCAATTTTGTAGTTGTAGTATAGTTGTCAAGCTCTGACGTTTCGAATATTGTACGCTGTAGGATAAGTGATTAGGGGGTGCCTCGGTGGAGGTCTTTGAATTCCGAGGCTTCCTCGGTAAGACACCTCCACCGCGTCATCCTGTGTACGTACACCATCTTCTCAACGAACAGTCACGGGAGCTCGTCGTCTCCGATTCGGTCTCCCCTTAGACTAGTGAAGAGGCCAGATCAATGCAAAGCTAGGCTGGACTATTGGGTCTCATTTAGCGGATCCAGTTGCGCAATGGCATCCTCGCAACGGCGTTTCTCGGGCTACCCTCGGGCACGTGAAGGTCCGCGGACAACTTCATCCCATAGCGAAGAATCAAACCCAGTATTAAGGGGATGGCCGTTAGTGATTGCGGCGAACGCGTAAGTCCCTGTGCTACCGGAATCTATGTCTTGAGACTGGTGCTTACTCTTGCTTGTAGTGCGACTCGGCTGCCCTTCGTGGCCAAGGCCGCATGGACAAATGCTAAGTTCGGCGGGATCAAATATATTCCAGGCTTGGAGCAATATGATTATTGCCTGCACGTAAGAGGCCAGAACCATCAGATTTGATCTCAGTAGTTGACCAGGTGTCCAGCCTGTTGTAGCCCCATTGGCGGCGGACAGCAATCAAGTATCTAAACTAGAGGTTACACCGGAGCTTTTCCCACGGCAGCCAGATAATCTTGCTGGTCGCTTCTACTCGGTTACCGATTACCATGAGCTCTACAAATCTAGGAAGCTGACGCCTCTACAAGTGGCCATGGCTTTGATACCTCTAATCTCACACGAACAGCATGGGAAATATGTGTCGGCATGGTCAGAGACCCGAGTGGAATCCGTTCTGGCCGCGGCGAAGGCGTCCACGGACCGGTACCGTCAAGAGAAATCTCTCGGGCTCCTTGATGGCGTACCCATCGGCGTGAAGGAGGATACAGATGTCGAGGGGTATACCAGCTTTTACGGACAGCGGCCCGAACCCTCGGATCCGGCCTTCGTGCCGGCAACGAAATCGCTGTGGCCTGTAGCTCAGATGGAGGCTGCCGGCGCCATCGTTGTAGGCACGCTCGCGATGCATGAACTAGGTAGCGATGTGACTGGTTGTAATCCGCGCCGTGGATCGCCTAAAAATTGGAACAACACTTCGTACTACACAGGAGGTTCTTCATCGGGCGCAGGATCCGCCCTATCTGCTGGCTTGATCCCCATTGCTATTGGCACAGACGCCGGTGGAAGTATTAGGATCCCATCCAGCTTCTGTGGCGTATATGGGTTGAAACCTACTCTGCACCGCACCCACGCTATGAGATCTTCTATTTGTGTTATTGGTCCCCTTGCCGCTACTGCTGCCGACCTTACAATAGCATATAGGTCGATGACAGCCCCTAACCCTAACGATGCTATTCAGAGTTCCTTTGCGCCATCCACTCCGCCGTCCGCGACAGCCAAGAAGACACTAGGTATATGTCAGGAATGGATGGATCAAGCGTCGCCTGTGGTCCGTGAGAGTACGAAGAAGGCTATCGCTTACTTTGCCGAGAAGCTCAACTATGACGTCGTTGATATCCATATTCCCTACCTGCGTGAGGGTCAACTGGCGCATAGTGCCTGGGCTCTTAGTGAGGCACTGGATCACATCAGATCACGCCTCAAGGAGCGAGCATTTTCCACAGTCAACCACTGCAATCGACTACTCTTGTCGGTGGGTGATTGCACAACAGCTGCGGATATGATCAAATACTCACAAATGAGGGCGCTACTGATGGAACACATCGCTTTCCTCTTCAAGGAGTATCCCGATCTGCTCATTGTTACGCCGACGACACCCGAGGCCGGTTGGAAGGTTAGCCCCGGCGATGAGGCCTACGGATTCAACGATGGCAATCTAACAATCCGCATGATGACGTATATTTGGCTAGCAAATTGCATCGGTTGTCCAGCAGTGAGTGCGCCAGTAGGTTACGCTGAACCGGAGCAAGGAGAGGGCAAACTCCCTATTGGCCTTATGGCCATGGGTGAGTGGGGAGCCGAGGAACAACTTCTGGCTTGGGCGGCGGAAGCTGAGGGCTATTTGAATGGTTCCCTCGAAGGAGGTAGAGTGAGGCCGAGGGAGTGGGCGGACGTCGTCCGGCTAGCTGGCGATGTGGATGACGGTTCTACATGAAGGACTTCGCTTGCGGCCCTTTTTCGAGTCTCTCGCACTCAAGGCGTTGAAAAATACCTCGGATACATATGTATTACAAGATAATTACGTAGTAGATAGAAACTTAGATGCGCGGATAGAATTCAAGATGGCTATTCACCTTCTCCAGTTTAGGCTAGCTCGTCCGGATTGTTGAGTATAATGTCTCCACGACTTAACCCCTGCGAGCAAAGGTATCGGCAGTGGCCGTGATACCTAATCTAAACAGCATCGCATCACAATGTATATTCATGCGTCATCTGGATGCGTTCGCTCGTCTGCGATTTATCACAGTAGGAAACTCGCTACGGTAGGAAGGTGTTTGCTAACTAGCCTTGGCCCTGAACCGCAGAATAACTCAGACCTCGCTTAACTATGGATTGATAACGAGGGCTTGGCACGCCTGTGTTGAGTGACAAATACCCAATCACGCCAAGAACCGTTGATATTGAGAATATGGCATGCCGGATCGGAGCTCGAAGCTTTTTGCATAAGTGTAGCATCATCTTCTTGAGCTCCTCGCCATCCTCCACTGGTACGCTGATTACCAAATTGGTGACTATTCCTACTCCAATGTTTCATAAGGCACCCCACGGATAACCTGGCTCCCGATACCTGTCTCGAATAAGAAGCCAAAGGCAAGTCATCGCTGGTCATTTGCCGGTTGGGAGGGTATTATTGCATTGACTAGCTCTAGATCGTCATTCAGTTGAGCTACGCGCCCAGCTTGATAAGCTCCGGAGTATAGTAAGCATCTTCGATACGCTTTCGTGTTATCCGCTCCAGATATGCTGTAGGTACAAGGTTGAATTCCCGGCCGATCGGCGACGGTCAAGGCG
Source organism: Xylaria curta (assembly GCA_022495235.1). NCBI lineage: Eukaryota > Fungi > Ascomycota > Sordariomycetes > Xylariales > Xylariaceae > Xylaria > Xylaria curta. Next base: position 1,253,836 of record MU375893.1, on the reverse strand, counting down.
GAGCTCGAGTATGTCCATTTTCAGTGCCGTTACATCCTCTATTATCCAGTAGTACTCGCCCAAAGATTATCTGGAAGGGATACGGCCTTTGCATCTCCTTTTGGACGGCCTATAACATAATTGATCAAGACGATTATAGGTCACTCACTACTCCCATCGTCTTCTTCGCCGAATCAGAAGCTCTGGCTCTTCGTATAGGATTGGCTAAGTATGAAAGGAGCTGTTACTCGGCTACAAGAAACCCAATGCGGCAACGACCTTAACCCCCACGGAATCTGCATGGAAGATCTGAGCTGCATCGTGCAGCCGCTCAAGGTAGTAATGCGAAAGCATATAGGGCTTCGGTCTCTGTCGATCTCGAGACTCTTATTCATGGCCTTGCTCTATTCTCCCATGATAAAGTCCTATGATTAGAACAAGCCTTATTTTTATTGATACCCAAATCAACGACCCAATGTGACAACTTTGCCTCATGCCTTCAATTCGTCTTTCCCACTCGTTATGGTGGTTCAACTACCACATGATGCATTGGCAGCTGCTGTTGGAGTCCAAATCTACTCTTATATCTCTTTTATATGTAGTTCTTTGATGGTTTTTCTAGTCTGCAAACATCGCGAAAGAGATAGTTGTAAGGCATTCCCACCTACGGTGTCAGTTGACTCACACACTAACAACAATGATGAAGACGTTGCCCTCTTCTCGTACGCAACACTTGTCAGTACTTCTGGAAGTATTGCGCAACAATTGCATACAATTGTAGTATGGGAAGATGTCAAAACGGAACAGTTCTACTATGTACATGATAACCTAGGAAGTCCCGAGCTTGCCATCGCGGGGCCGTCCTATGGACTTGACCTAGTGCTCTTCTATATACGTGCGTGGCTTCGTCATTTAGAAAGGGAGCGCGATCTGAATGGCAGACTAATCACCATTTCAACAGAGTATTATTGTTATAATGTGGAAGGTTTCTTGACGCTATTCTGGTATGTTCAGAGCCAGCTTACGGGGCGTGTTATCAGACTGAGAAAATAAATAGGGCGTTTGCGCTTGCCTTCACCATTTTCAAGCCGTCGGAATCAATTCAGCACCAACGTATTAGGAGAAGACGCGGAATAATTTCGAAAGTAGTGGCTTTTGTTCTGCCTGCCGTGTTCATAAGCTTTTTGCAAGTTCCGGCCGTCAGAAGATCAACCCCTGCCTTCATAACGCTCGCGGACTTTGGCTGTGAGTGATCTGAACACGTCGTTTACTTACTATTGTTGATCTAACTCGGTACAGTGGCTGCTAGTTTATCGCTGGGAAGTATTCTCGTTATAGCTATACTCATCAAGTATATCCAAACGCGGAGAAAGATACACCGCTGGACGGTCCGCTTCCCCCTTCCCAGAGACCCGAACGATAACCTCGAAGACGAACAAGAGAGCCTCTATGACGGTTGGCTGATTGTGCGATTCGCCGTCGCTTTATTCTTCATCGAGGCTTTCCAGATATTGACAATTTTATCTGAGGTGGCGCAGGTCAATAATAACAAAAAGGAAGCCCTGCCAGCGGAGCCTGATATTTCAGCTGCCCACGCACGGATTGATTTTGTGGAGTTCATACCCGGAGTCTCAATAGGGCTTTTGGTGAGTTATGCTAATGGGCTCGTTGATGAGATCTTTAAAATAGTCTGGTCTTGAGGTTATAACTGCATGGGACATGGGTTCTTGCTAATTCTGCTCGTGTAGGTGTTTTTGGTGTTTGGGACGACACGGACTTGTCAACGAACCTTATTCGGCTTGCTTATTCCGCGAAGGTTCCGCCCAGAGACAACGTCGATTGACAATCACACTTCAACACCAAGATTTAATCATCAATCGAGTACTTTCTTGACATCGCCCTCCCTTGAATCCGGTGCTAGAAGAGCTCCGGAACCAATTACTTCGCACCCGGGCCAGCGGACACCTCACTCGAGGTCGTCATACCCGGAACTTGAGCACACAAGATCTCAATCCTTAGGGTCGCGGGCAGCGGACGTAATTGAAAATCAAGAAGTTGATAATATTAATACCTGTTCTCGTCATAGTTCTAATGCCTCTCGTAACGATTCTCGAGAAAAAGCCCAGGAAGAGTCTTTTACATATCAAAGCACCTATTCAGGTCGGAAGTCGGGCAACACAGCGGAAAATCAATAGGAAATGATCTTAAACTTTGAGTTAGGACATGGGCATTCAGGGGCCATATTAGGAAAGGAGAGCGGAGAAATAGCCAACAGAAAATTGACGGAACAAGAATGGTGATTGTATGAATATAGGGAATGATATCAAGGCGACACGTTATCGGTATTAAGTAATAGATAGCGATACCATAATTACCATACTTGAACTATCTGGCTTGCATTTGAACGTCGAAGCGCTGCCCGGGATAACATTATACCCGAAAAGCTTGGCCAAAAGATTAATGCAGCTTGGTCTGTAGCACGCTCTCTCGTAAGATGTTTTCCCGAATTGAGCATTATTATCCATTTCCAAATCGGGTCCACGGACCGTATTCCCTTTCTTCGGACAGAATAGCGGAATTTCTAAGCATAACACCAACGAGTTCGAATTTTGCAGTCGGTTTATCCTTTCGGTCTCGCTTAAAAGCAAGTTGTAAACGAGGCATGCATACCAACAATCACCTAAATTTGTATTGAAAACTTAAGGCTCAGATAATTTCTACACCCTTCGTACAATGATTTAAACTATTGCCTTAAGAATGCATATATTTCAAAGCATGCTTTTGTGAATGGATGTTCGAACACAATGATATGCTGAATACGTAGGTTCTACTACTTGTAAATGGCTACCCCCACTGCCCCAAGCATCCATGCTCGGTTGTTAAAGTCCCAGTGAAAGGATTTCTAGATTTCTTGGCTTTTCCGACTAAAATCTGGGGAAGCAGTGGAGGTAAGTACCAATTTCTGGGGATTTGGAGATACTGGCGGAAAGATGATCAACAACACTGAAACTTTTCAAGCAGTCTAAGCATCGCAAATTGAAAATAGCAGTGATCCTCTAAGCACTGTATCATGTGGCACTATAAACTAGTTTCCAAGAGTGAAAGCGCAAGATGTTTACTTCGGAGAGTGTGGCCAGCTTGGGTGCTTAGTGGTTCTCTGGGCAACGACGGCGTTCACGATTGATCTTCTAATTGGATACGCGACCATAGCTTGATGTATACTATCCTGTGTCTTAGGCGGTGTGCTGCCAAGAACACATGCTTTGAGGCTTGTAGGTGTCGGATACTGTACATGCAACACCCGATGAGGCCCGGACATTGGTGGATAAACTTGGAGTTGCGCAGCACGGGGTCTAGAATATGGGTTCCCCAATTTCCCCAACCTCGTCAAGAACGGCCCCATACCACGGACCCGGTTCGGCCAGGGTACCTCGGGTGAGTTATAATTCGACATCCCCCCAATAGATCTCGTTGGTCTACTTGGGACTCGTGATGCGGCAACCGAAGAGAGCACGAGCGAACAGTTGAGCTGACTGCCGCGGCCGATACGAATCTCATCATGGCGTCAAACGTTCAAACCACTTTTGCCCAAAAGGTGGCCGACAGAGATTTAGAGGAGAAGCTGGGACATAGCGCCCTAATCGAGGCGAAACAGGCTACTGAAGATGAACATGCGCAGACCCCTCTCCAGGCTATGCGAGAAAATCGCAGGGCTGTTATGTGGTCCATTCTCATCTCAATGACGATCATCATGGAAGGGTAAGTCTGTAGACCAACAGAAGAGAGTCTAGTTTCTAAAATACTTATTCAAAGCTACGATACCATTCTTATCGGCAACTTCTTCGCGTATCCTGAGTTCAAAAAAAAGTTTGGAACTTACTATGGCCCCGAGAAGGGCTATGAAGTCTCCGGTCCTTGGCAAACTGGCCTCAATCAAGCCAGTACGGCTGGCGCTATTGTTGGTATGTTGCAAGACTCTACACCGTACTCAACCAGGCCGCAAGTCTAATATCAGAGTTGGACAGGCGGTCTGCTGAATGGTTACATTGCTTCCAGATTTGGTTATAGATGGGTTATGATTGGATCATTAGGAGTTCTTAACTTCTTCATCTTGATTGTTTTTCTAGCCGACAATGCCGGGACATTACTAGGTGGCCAAATCCTCTGCGGTCTTTGCTGGGGTGTCTTTGCTACTTTGGCGCCAGCATATGCCTCAGAGGTCTGCCCTACAAATCTGCGTGGATACATGACTACTTACGTTAACTTATGCTGGGCGGTTGGTCAGCTCCTAGCCTCAGGGGTTCTGACAGCCTGCCTTAGCATTGAAAGTGAATGGGGCTATCGCATTCCATTTGCTGTTCAATGGGTACTGAACCGTTAACTCGACCCGTTTGTATTATTCATACTAACATGTACGACAGGCCTGGCCAATACCGTTGATGGTGGTCTGTTACTTGGCCCCTGAGAGTCCTTGGTGGCTTGTTCGTGCCGAACGACTGGAAGAAGCCAAGCGCTCGATTAAAAGGTTGAGCGGCGGAAAGACAGATGAACAAATCAACAACCAGGTTGCCATGATGGTGCATACAAATCGAGTGGAAGCCGAAGATACCAAAGGTGCGACATACCTCGACTGCTTCAAGGGAGTCAATCTACGCCGAACAGAGATTGTCTGCGTCGTATTCGCCGGCCAGATCCTCTCTGGTAGTAGTTTCGCATACACACCTACATATTTCTTTACCTCAGCTGGCCTGCCCGTCGACGCTTCCTTCTACCTAAGCTTGGGCGCTAAAGGAGTTGCATTAATTGGAACTATATTGTAAGTGTGCTCTCAGCCTGAGCAATACTTAGTTCCGCGCTTATTGTATCTTACAGATCTTGGGTTATGATCACCAACTGGGGTCGACGCACATTATACGTGGGTGGAATTGGCACTCTGTCGCTCATCTTATTCATTGTTGGGATTCTAAATGTCTCTGCGGGCACCCGGGGTCTTTGGCCATCCGGCGGTCTGTGCGTCCTCTGGCTTTTCATCTATTCGTTAACAATCGGCCCTCTCGCTGTAAGTGCCTTAGTTCAAATTTTCCTGTCATTATGCTGAGTTGTCTACGCAGTACAGTATTATCTCCGAGACCTCGTCGGTTCGGCTCCGTCCTCTGTCGGTCGTGCTCGCACGAGTATCTTACCAGGTTATCAATATCATCTCACAATTCTTGAACACTTACATGATCAGTCCGGTGGAGTGGAATTGGAGCGGCAAGAGCGGATTTTTCTGGGGTGGTACAGCATTCTTGGTGTTCACCTGGTCTTTCTTCCGTTTGCCAGAAATTAAAGGCCGCACATATGAAGAACTTGATATTCTGTTCATGAGAAGGGTGTCGGCTAGAAAGTTCGCGAAGACGCATGTCGATGTTTACGAGGACGTAAAGGCAGACGATGGGTTGGACATAGAGCCAAAACATTCGCATTAAATAAGCGATAGCGACATGTTATGGAAAGAAGTAGCCGGGTCGCTAAGGAATAGATAGTATAGTCATTCTTAGCCAGTCTTACGTTAATTAAACACCGTAAAAGCTTCGTTAAATAGCTACGTTGTTGCATAATTTATCATCGGGTCAATGGATACATAATTCCTTTAGTTACTCAATTGTCCCGAATCAACTGAGCAGTAAATATCCGCCGGTCGAATATACGTTTCTAGGTGAATTGACCACAGATTGAGCATTTATTATTCTAAGTATGACGAAATTCAATCTCATTACGAAATGGCATTCATTGTAATGAGTAGCGTCGGACGTGTAGCGCTCCTGGGTAGATTGTCTATTATTATTTGACTGTATCCAAGCCCTGATCATTAGTTGACGGGAACAACCGTGATATTTGTAATAAGACTTAATAGCTAAGTTATGTTAATCTAGATCTATAGCTAAGTTGACGAATAAAGTCCAAGTTTTGCAATATTTCTATCTGAGCATAAATAGTCGCGATCGTCAAATGTCTATACAAGCAATGGCTGCCGTTCGCCTTCATATTCAAGCTGTAATTTTTCACCTTCCCTAAATCTAGTCCTGTCAGTAAGTATGAGTATCTATGTCATAAGATAATTGTAAAGCTTACCTTGTATACCCAACAAATGACAGCAGCCAAAATGAGCCCAAATAAGTAAGACACCACTCCAGAATACCCGATGAGTGATAATCACCGGAGTACATGAGAGCCACGAATGAGAGACCAATCAGGAGTTGACAGAATACTAAGGACATGTTGAAGATACACCTAAATGGAGTAAGCAAGTAGTCTGTAATCGACCACGAAGAGAACCTACCACTTCCGCAGACCAAAGAACACCACAGATCCACAAGCTTGATCCCACCACACAACTGTAGTAGCAAGAGCACTGATGAAAAGGCCCCCAAAAGTCCCCATGAGCAGATATAGATGTCTCAGATGTGCGTCGTATGTATCGAAGACGCTGAGTAAAATTAAGCTCACGGCAGCGGCTAACCCTGTGATGAGAGCGATTAGGCTGACCCCCTGCTTCCATCGCGCATCATTGGCCAGAGCGTAAAACCTGGGTGAGTAGCGCACATGGTGAACCGAGAACACGGTACCGAAGAAGCAAATTCCCGTCGCGGTGCAACCGACAATGAATACGGGCTGAAATGTCTGAGCAGCTATGTCACTGACAAATGGTATGTCTGGATTAACCTGGCCCGGATACCGAGGCCGGCCAAGCGATAGCCAGCGAATCAACAGGGTGGTAAGAGTCGCAAACCAGAATGTGCCCGCGAGAAGCGGAAACAGCCAGAGCTGACGATACGAAAACACGTCGCGGAAGGTATTGTACCAAAGCCGCGCCATCCTGAATGAACGACTGTGGTAGGATGATTAAGTTCGATATGTATGAATGACCATCTTTCTACAGATTGATACAACATCACAAGTAACGCGACAATCCACGCCTATCACTACGTCATCGTTTCCGGTTGCAGGGGCTGGTGGCCAAAGTGATCCTTGTAGGCCTATTAGTTTACCATCATCAGAAACGAGTTTACATACAATAGATGCTTATTATGCAGCATGTCCAGGAAACTGTTCCTAAATGCTGTGAACAACTAAACAATATCTAAGAGTAACGGAGCGAGTCGCGAGACTAGCTCTCTAGCAGCGCACTACGTTACGTTATGATTGCCGCGCTGAGGGGGTCACCCCTGAAATTCGGGGTACACTTATCCCGGATACTGCATCGGAGCTCAACCACCGAGACGGAGGAAATCAATTATTGACGGAATCAACTGTGTATTAAAGGAGCGTGTGATGAATTGTGTCCAATACCTCGGCTCAAGCCAAATGAGAGCTGGGATTTAGAGTCTAGAAACAATTGACACCCAGTAGTCTTCACTATGGGTAATACTGCATCGCCATGGCCCATCTTATTGCTAATAGGCGTTGTTTCGTGTGCTATCGACAGGTCTGTCTCGCGTCTTTATGTTCATTGCTGAAGAGCAATGCTAATATGCCACAAGACAAGCCATTGTCTCACGATACAATGTAGTCCGTACAACTCTGGTCGATAATAACACCACGCCGCTTCAAGTAGGCAACGGTAACTTCGCCTACAATGTTGATAATACAGGGATGCAAGTGAGTGCACGTTATATATCCAAACGAGAATTTTGAGCTGATTCCATGAGTTGAAAGTCTTTTCTCCCCTTTAACACCCTTTCTAGTTGGGCATGGCATAATGATACCCTACCAGACAAAGAAGACATAAATGACTATCATGGTGTTGTTACGTTGACGCACGGAAGAAATGTGTCGTATGATTTACCAGACCCAGACTTGCCAGCAGCAAGCCAATGGCTTATAGGCAATCCAAACCGCATTAATCTCGGTCGCATTGGTTTGAAATATCAAGGCGTGACGCTATCGGCGGCGCAAATCGAAAATCCGGTGCAAGAACTCGATGTCTGGAACGGGGTAATAACGTCGACTTTCGGAATAGATGGTACGGCCGTAAAAGTCATTACTCAGGGAGATTTTGAGAGTGATTCAGTTGCGTTTCGTATCGAGTCAGCGCTGGTCACCTCTGGTGCTCTGGAAGTTGAACTAGATTTCCCTTATCCCCCAATCCACAGCACAAGCTACAAGTATGAGGTTTTCGTCGGCGTATACGATTTCCCGCTGAACCACAGCACGGCTATCGTCAAATCCAAAGACGTGGACGAGATACAAATACAGCATCAATTACAAGAGACTGGTTACTTCGTGAACCTGCGCTGGCCCTCTGACGCACGACTTGCATTGTCTGGCAACGAGCCAGCGGGCTCGGCTGCGAATGCCGCGCACCGTTATACCTTATTCAAGGCAAATAATTCGACTAATAGCATTATTGAGTTTTCGGTGAACTTCGCTCCCGAAAACCAGAGAGCTGATCTGCCGGACACGATTCGGCGTCGGAATTCGGAGGGTTGGAACCAGTACTGGAGCCGTGGAGGGTTCATTGATGTCACATCATCACCTAGCCCGAAAGCTGACGAGCTGCAGCGCAGAATTATCTTGTCGCAGTACCACGTACGCGTTAATAGTGCGGCAAGTGGGCAATCGCCACAAGAAAGCGGGCTGATGAATAACGGTTGGTATGGTAAGACTCGAACCCGCGTACCTGATTTAAATCTATAAGAGGAGGAGATCGCTGAGGCTGCTATAGGAAAATTCCATATGGAGCAGGTGGTTTGGCACAACACGCATTGGTGCATATGGGGTCGAGAAGAATACTTTGATAATATCTTCCCGGAACTATACGAGACATTCCTGCCTTCGTCTATACAGAGGGCAAAGAATATGGGCTGGGAGGGGGCTAGGTGCTTATCCGATCTTCTATTTGGGCATACGGACAATCTCTAACCTTCTACCGTCTCGCTTAGGTGGCCGAAGATGACGGAAATCATGACGGGGCGAAGTTCGCCAGGGGGCATCAACGCCTATCTCATGTGGCAGCAGGTAGGTTTCGTAGGATCTCATTTGAGCACCCAAGGGCGGATAAGACCAATGAGCTAATCAATCTGGACATATAGCCTCACCCAATGTTTCTTGCGGAGTTGAGATTCCAAATATCGCCTACGAATGAGACACTTGAGCGCTGGGACCGTGTACTTACGGCCACAGCCGATTATATGGCGTCATATGCTTGGTTCAATGAGACTTCTGGGCGATACGACCTTGGCCCCCCGTGAGTGTTTCCACAAATCTGTACTTGGTTACGAAAAGTTCTGACGCCTTCGTAGTGCGTATGGTGTCACGGAAAACACGCCCCCGACACAGACACTGAACCTGGCTTACGAGGTAGATCCATTCTTCACTCTCGGACGACGATGACTGCATCGCTCACACCTGCTCTACCTAGATCGCATACTGGCGCTATGGCCTAGACGTAGCCCGGAAATGGAAGCAACGGCTCGGACAACCCGTCCCTGAGAAATGGACAACGGTAGCTGAGAAAATGGCATTGCCACCACAGACCGACGGATTGTATGCTGTATACGAGGGGCTTAATGCCTCATGGTGGCAGGATCCCAGTCTGAACCGGGACCCGCGCAGCGTTATTATGCTGCAAGGCTTTCTGCCCGACACGCCGGCTGTCGACGCGGTCGTTGGTCTTCGTACTGCCGATAAAGTTGCGGAGGTGTGGACGGACGACAAGATCTTTGGCTGGGGACGGCCTGTCTTGGCTCTCAATTCGGCGAGGATAGGGAATCCTGAACGTGCCGTGGGGTATCTTACCGCCTATGATTACTGGGTGTTTGACGATGCTGGATTCGCTCAACGTGGCGGTAATGGTAAGCTTCCAGAATGAGAGACCACAGAGACGAAGTTTATGGCTAACATGCAATAGGCGGTACACCTCCGCCTTTCATGCCGGGAAATGCCGGATTCCTTTACGCTGGTAAGTATCTCGCTTTTTAGATTTGAGAACTAAAGTACCAATGAATGTGTAGTGGGTTACATGGCTGCCGGTTGGCAAGAGTCGCAAGGACATGCGCCAGGTTTTCCACAAGACGGAAATTGGGTCGTAAAACATGAGGGTTTACAAAAGGCTCTATAGTTCTAAGTTGGTCTCGTAAAAGACGTGATAAATATACATAGTCTAAAACCCTGAGTCCGCTCTAGTTGCCTGATCGATCTAAGATCAGGACCGCTTATGTAGACATAGCCTAGTCAAGAAGCTATTGCGCTTAAACTCGTACGGGCTCGGACGGATATGAAGGAGCTGCTACTTATTTATGTGTCGCGTTGCCAAATCTTCGGGTCATAATTAAGACTTGACCCAATCAGGGACGACCCTTTTGACGAACTTCATGAACTTCCAGAAACCGACGGCATGCTCAACATTTCCTTGAGGATCAGTCACACGTTCGGGGAAAGCTATACCGGCGCCAAATAATCCGGGAACGTATATCCTGTCATGCTCCAACTTTGAGCCATTCTTCTTATAGAATCGTCCATTTGAGTTATCATATTCCACATGAAGAAGCTTGGCAGTAGTCCCATCTTTCTCGATGATTTCGAAACGGGGCAGTGGGTTTTGGGCATATCCTACGGCCTGGACAACATGCGTGCAATCGGGCAATCCGGCTTTATAGGCCTCTTCCTCCTTGCCGGCTGTCCAGACTTTCGTGATGATATTGCTGACGGGGCTATTGGGAAACGCCTCACGATCCAAGTTCTGGCGTGCCCAATCCGCTGCTTGGCCCTTTAAACCGGTGTTGTCGCGTAATATCCAGCCATCCATGTATTCGGCATAGCGAAGTTCATTTCGCGTAAACCATTTAACGCGGAGATGAGGGTGCGTGGAATTAGCGAGGTGGACGAGGTTCATGAGCACCAAGATCGCCGAATGAGAGGCGCCAACAACGGCAATGGTTGTCTGGGTTGCGGGATCGAAGGTTTTCGTTAATATCGATGGAGCCAGGGCTACATCCAAGTCGACTGGCTCTAGACCTTGTTGACGTATTCTTTCGATAGCAGGCAGCGTCTTGGAAACTGGGCTAGAACCTGTACAAAGAGCAATCTTTGACGTGGTCACATGTCCACCATCATCAAATTCAACATTCCAGATATTCGTCCGCTCATCTAGAGTGGCACTCGTGACCTTGCCTCGATGCGATTTAACTTGAGGATGCACCGCTAACCCGTCAGTGAGCATCAAGCACATGTCGGCGGCATAACTCAAGCGGCACCCCTGATCTTGGGGTAGACTCTGCAAAGCTGTCAAGGCGTTCGGCTTGGGAGCCGCCTCGAGAATAGCCTTGAAGGGCGAGACCTCATTGGCAAATTGCACAAAGAGGCCTACTTTGGTGTTGCTGGGCACTTCGCGGTAACGAGAATTTACACGACCGCCCTGAAAGTGAGGGTCAACCCAGATCAACTTTCGTTGATCAGTCTGCAGTTCGGCGCCTTGTTCGAGCAGATTGCCGATAACGGTGATGCCGCCTGGTCCAGCGCCAACTACCACGGCGCTGGCCGAGGGCAGAGAAGCGGCCGAATAGTATCGACATATGCTATCCTTTCCATATCGCAGCAGGTGAGACCTGGCGGCCACTCCACAGCTAGAATAGGCCAAGTGTATCCTGAGCGTTCGCAATGCCCGCGTCATGGTTAACTCTAATTAATGTTGCGCAACCGGGGGTCATTTATCTCAACAGATCTGGAATAGACTCTTTCAGATATGGGGCTAAACCTTATTGAGAAGCTTAGGTGGGCAATTAATTATTGTACTAAGAAAATTACAGTTGGCTGTCAACTGCACAGCTAGATGGCTACATGATGACCCACTGCATGCACTTGTAGACATGACGTCAAGCAATTAGACCCCAATTTGCACGTGGGAAGATCACGATAATTCAGATGAACTACCTACGTCGTACCTCGTACCGAGCACCGCCCCAGCAAATCTCAGTTAGATTCTTCTCCCAGTTCACTATTTCATACATAGAAATATCCATGGATTACTCAATTGGAATTGGTACATCAATTAGTCTTCCTGTAGAAGTTAGGTAGGTAAAGCTATAACACGTACGATTATGGGATTGGTGAGCTAGGCGGTAATTATGGGGCTATCTCCAACTATTGACAGGGCAACGAATATCAACAAATGGCCATCTTGGGAACAACTTGCTTGGCCAGCCCACCAACGGACAAGCGCCCAACCACACAACCCAATTGCATCTGGCCAACCAGAAGGGCAGATGCAGCAATGAATTGACAGCTCAGCAACGACGTCGCAACAAACTGGACATTGCATTATTTACTCGACGCACTGTATCATCGTGCCCCATATCTGCAGCCACAGCACCTCGAGCACGTCTGTTGTGCTACAAATTGAATTAATAGAGGGCAAGGGTGTACCTTGTCGGTCGTTCCAGCTTACTTCTTTGCATCCAATGCCTCGTTCGAAGCCGGATCAAGATTTCAAGATTTACGTCGACTCATCCTGCCTCAACACACCAATGGATGAAGAAACAATATCGCTGGCTGGGGATGTCGAGAAGGATAACGACAGTAAGTCCGAGACTCAACGAGATGATGAGGGGCTCGACAAACCGATACCCGTCGAGCCCTCTCACAGGAAGTCAAATGCTGAAAATGATAATTCTATAGACGAGATGACCAATGATACCGATGAGCTGCGTCCTAGCATTGAAACGGACGACGACTCGAAAGAACCGATCGATTCCCATGACATATCCGCGAAAGACGAAGATATTGGGGACAGTTCTATACTCAGTGACAGGACAGATCATTCCTTTCATCCGGATGATGGAGATCAATCGTATGTAGACCTTTCTGAGCTGGACGCCGATAATATCGCTCCCAGAGTAACTGACGCCGAAGAAAAGGAGCTCTCAACACGAAGGCACTGATGAGGATGTCTTCACTGACAAAAGTTCGCGCAGCTCTATGGGCTCATACGATGCTAGCTCCGACTGTGGCAAAGCTGACGGCACGACAATCATCACCCGCTCGCCCCGCATATCGGATATCTCCCAATACGACAAGGAAGACTTTGTCCCCACTGCACGAGGAACACCACGGCCACCTTTTAGAACACCCTCGGATGTGCGGGCTATGCAGATGTCATCGCCGGCAGGGTCCGTCGTTGGCTCCCCACGATCGTCTAGAAAACATTTCCCCACTGGTTCGAGACTGGGAACTCCTTCAGCCTCCGCACAATACTCCCCTAAGAGGAGGTCTACGCCGCCACGTTTTAAGTCTCGCCAAGAAGCACCTCTTGTACTCCTCCACGTAACACTGCTACCGCTGCGATGGATGTGGGGGGACTTGGTTAACAACCTGGATCCCATCGAGATGAGCGAGCAGGTAAAAACGTTACGGAGTTCATGGCGTATACTACAGGATCGTGTTGGAGATACAGTAATAGAGCGAGGTATCCTGCTAGGCCATCCTCAGAATGATTACGAGGTTCTTGAGGAACGTGTGTTAGAAGCGTTAGAACTTCCTGTTCGCCGGCGCGCAAGGATCCTAGAATGCGGCCACTACCTAGGCCCCTCAAACGAGACAACGATCACAGAAGATGAGGAGGAGAGCGAAGACGAACGTAGCCAACACCGGAGACAATCTGATTCCAAGCGTCACTGGTGCGCTACATGCAAGAGCGAAATTCAATATGATGCTCTTGGTGAAGCCAAGGTCTTCCGCGTTAAAGTTTATGCTAGCAACGGCCTTATGCGAGCGGGTGCTTGGGAAGCTTGTTGGAAGGAGATGGAGCGTGTAGACGTGGAGCTCGAGCCAATAGTTGAGCCCGCAGTTCAAGACGAAATCGTACGTCTCGCTGCCGCGCAGCAGGAGCGTGAGATCGCACAGCAAGAGGAGGCGGACATTGCCAAAGAAGTTGCGCTGCAATTCGAGGAACAGCGTCGGAGTGAGGAGCATAAATTGCGGCAAGAACAAGCCCGATCACAATCATCTTCACCGCCAACGCCTGAGGTGATACCTGAAGCGGTTCATGAACACACTCGTGAATCAAGATCACCTCGCCGCCGCCACCGTGACGAAGAGAGGCTGCGTGAGATATACGGAGACACGCCACCGCCCCCTGAATCTCACTCTCGCCAGCCCTCTTCGCATCGTTATCCGGACCCGGAGATATCCACACCGCCTCCACGGTCCCCAGAGAAGGAGGCACACGAGCAAAAAGAAGATCGCCGCCGTGGCTACCAATCGGCATCTTTGTCCGAACTTCTCTTGCAATCGGCCAGAGTCTTGATGCAGGACCGAAAGAACGTCATCATCTTTACACTTGGTCTATTTGTCCTGATACTTTCACTACGGAGAACACCTCCTGAATCGACCTACGAGCCTATCATTTATAGACTAAAGAATATGCCTGAGGTGCAGCAGCTTTCTACTGTCGACACTTCTCCAATAGCCCCAGAACAACAACATCCCATGGAAGTTCACCATATGGAATCCATAGTTAGTGCGCCTAGCTTCGAGATGCCTCATAACACACCCTCTCAGGCCAATTCTATTTACCAAGAAGCATCACCCAGCTACGAGGCGCCCCATAACGAACCCTCGCAGCCCAATTTCGATTATGAGGAGACATTTTCTATCATCGAGCATCAGCCTGTAGTCAGTGCATCACAGGTAGTATCCCAGCCAACGCAAGACACTTCCACTGCACCCGCCAGTGTCGCGACAATCTACGAGCCCTGCGGGAACCCTACTATCCTGGCTCCCTTGGAGAGTACCGAAGTCCTCTCTCCCATCTCGGACGCCCAAGTAGCGGAAATACATGCGCAAGAAATCATAGAAGAGACCGTGCACGAAATGGTGGAAGAGATTGAAATTACCACTGAGAGGAAAGTTGTGAAAGTTGTCCAGACAGTAACTAGGACACAAACCCAGACACAAACGCAAACAGAAACACAAACCGAAGTTGAGATGGCCACTGCCGTCGAGACTGTCATAGTCCAAGCAACTGAAGTCCCACAACTTGAGACCTCGTCAGATATTGAAGAGAAGAAGCTCGAATTGCAAGATGATGCAGCACTTGTTGAGGAAATATCACCAAACGATAAAATCGCCGAGGCCGACCCCCAGGTCGACTCTGTGCCCGACCTCGCGCTCGAAACTGAGCCTGAGTCTTCGGTCGAATCTATCGCCGAGCCCACAGCAGAGTCAGAGGAGGTTCCTGTCGGAGCTTAAGATCATTACGAGTACCCTGTCTATTTGGAGGCAGTATGTTTGATGAGTTGGAATTGGCGGTTTTTACTTCGGCATTTGCAAGTTTCACGATGTTGAAGTTTGTCATGTTTACACGTCACGTTGATTTATGAAAAAAGGACGCCATAGCGAGCATGCGACATTCAAGCCACACTATTTCGTATGCTTTTCGCGTCCCACATTGCGATAGAACGACGATACCAATATAGCACCTTCGTTTTTTGAATACAAGTCTGCCGACTTTGGGTTACCATATACACCCTTTAGGTATATCCCTAGTTAGAATGATAATATACTCGAATCAAGAGCCTGGATCCGATCCGTCCCTCCCCTTGTCGCTTGTCAGTAAGACATATTAGTTTTCAGTTGAATGTGATGTCACAACTTTTACTCGTGCCTGAATTGTGAAAGGCTGCGGAGATTGATCGAGCAGTGCCGCACTGGCCGAGGATCGAAGTCAATTTATACTGAAGCTCCGGGGGCTACGAGAAAATCCTGGATCCTAAAGCGAGTATTATTAGGTTAGCGGAAGCACAATCTTTGGAGTAATCATTGGGCTAGTTGGTACTTATTCTAAAAAGCTCTTGTGATTATGATTGGCTTGGCCGTTGACGGCAGAATGCTAAGTACGAAAGTAGGTATTGCGGACATATGAGAACGTCTAGTTTTAAACTATCAATGCCAGTCCTATTCATTGGTATCTTTCACATGCTCATGTTCGCCACCGAGGCCATCAAGTTCAATTGTCTCGAGGAATTGTCTACACGCTCCTCCAAGTCAACCGACAATCATTGTTAAAATACTGCAAGGCCTTGACTATACGTCACATTATTTATTACAGAGCGACGTGAAGGACTCAATACTCAAATCCGTCACTAATGTCTTTAGCGAGATTATGGAACCGGGGGCTACCGCTAATGTGCCGGCCGTGGCTCTCAAGACAAAATTTGTATCTCGGGATAAAAAATCCTTTACTTTCAAACTTCTCACACAGATTAGAGGTTGAATGATTCGTCGAGGAACTGGCAGAGAGGATTAGGAATATTAAACATAATTTGATGACTCATTCTCTCCGCCCATTACGCAAAGGAGCTGGTTCGAAGGCACTGGGACAGATTTTCTCACTAATTCGTATATTTCCGCACTGGTTTATCACACGACCCCAAAATAATAAGATAAACGAACAACCGAGATGCTCGTTGATTTCTAAGCAGAAACATAAGTATTGATGTTCACTTTTGGTTCTCTGCAGTTGCTTTTGCTTAGAAATTTCCAACAAATATCTTGGCATAAGCCCTAAGAACTCCGATATTGAAGTTGTGAATAGAATTTCTTATGTCTAAGGCTAGCTCAATGTATATTGCAATAATGACAAGACTTGATACCCGTTTATATCATGATATTCTTTTCGATGCCTGAAAAATTTCAGCCCTACTCCGCAGCCTTCTCCACCCAACCCCAGACCGCAACCTCGTTTCAGGGGCAAGTACTCTCGCCAAGACATTATAGGCTATGACATTTAGTAATAGGCTAAAAGCCTTCGCCAAGAGTTAGGTAATAGGCCATAAATCGTTGCCTTGAAGACTGACAACATCATTAACACTTGTGGATCCCGATTCTATGCAAGCGCAGCAGTTAAGAAAATAGTTACAAGTCCAGGTATACATGCTATTGGCTGGACACCGATAATACTTCTAAGGCCATATCTTAATTCCTTTACGACATTGGACCCGTAGTCGCAAGTTTTCTTTGATTCAAGATACAGTAAAATAGCTTATAGATTATCTCCCGTTGGACTCCTGAAACTTCAATGGCCAAACGTACTCTATCACAGCATCGTCAGTGCTATTATCAAAGGGAGAATAGGGCCAACCAGACTTTTCCAATTTCTATGCGTGTTTGGTTAAGGATGTATGTAAGCTGTTATAGCTGGCGCCATCAAAACATTACATGAAAGTATACAGGGTGGCATGTTATGCCTATCAATCTGAAGATGCAGCTGACGTATCGTGAGATGCTTTGGAGTCCTAGCTGATTTCAGAGTCAAGATCATCTGAAAGTGGCATATTGAGATCATTAAGTAAAATGAGACGGTGATGCAAAGTATAAATACGTGCGAAACTCTTCGTCTTTTCAAACTCGTTCTCCTCTTGAATCATCACCATCGTTTACACTTAGCAAAAGGGCCCTGCCTATTATCAAGAACCTCAACTTCAATTTCCACCAAGTTTCCTTGTGAACGTCCAAACTTATCTCTCGAAATGTTTTTCTCAAAAGTCGCTCTTCTCGCTTTCGCTGCTATCAGCGGCGTTCTCGCAGCCCCTGAACTCGCTAAGCGTGGACCCGAAACTCTCCATTTCGCAGATTGCCAATCATATGATGCCATCGACTACTATGCGGACGATGACAACAGCATCAGGTACCCAGGTGATTCCAACACCTGCAACCCTGCCGGCTTCGGCGAGGGCACCGGAACCCATTCCTGCACGTTTACGACGAACGTAAGGCTCACGTGGAGCCTTGTTGCCAATGCTAGAAGCACCTCCCAGGACACTGTTGTTGGCACTGCCAACAACGGCTTCAAAACCTTCACTTGCAGGAAAGCCGGGAATCGTGTCTTGTACACCGATGGGAACGGAAACCAATGCAGGGACATTTACTATTGCCGTCCTGTGAGTAACCTAGTTTCCCTTTTATTTCTGTTTTGTGTGCAATACTCTCCTCTTTTTGAATTAAAAATCGGGTTTGAGATTGCAGTTTGAGCAAAAGTTCCAGGCTGATAGCAAAGCAGTAATTTCGTTTCGGCGATTTCTCGACTCTTGCCTCGTTGTCTTTTCTCGTAGCGAGGCAAAGGTCCAATGAGTTTCGTATGGTCTAGGTTGTCACCGCTCGAGGTTTTCTCCTAGGAATTATTGCTCAAGCTTCTGTATAGTCTTAACAATCTTCAATATGATATAGAGAAATACAGAATATTGAGCGAACATAATGGTCTATATAATAGTGTGCTTGGCAGAATGTATTGACAAACATTCTTAGCTTTCTCAACTTTTAAACCCTAGTCCCACAACCAGCGGGTCAGAATGCCCATGTGATGTCCAGGATCTGAGTGTCACAAAACACAGAGCATATAGACAGAAGACAGGCAAACTGACAAGGGACTGGAACTTGAGCTCCCATACATAGTGAGATGGCGCCTGTGGAGGTGTTTTCGAGTCCTTTGTGCGACAAAATTCCTTTTACCAACCAAGAACACGATTTGTGAACGCGAAGTATTAACGCAAGACATTTCTGATTCTAATGTCAAACACTCAATATTTGATTTTTTATGGTTCTCTAGCAATTGTTTTTCATTCGGCTGTTTATCATAACACCCTAATGTGTGATACAAGACAACCCTTAATAGCGAGTCGCTCGATGTATACTTTGCCTTAAAACCACCGAAGTTATATTATACTTCAGGAAATGAATTTTTCTTTTCACATTTCGATTATCTTTATAGTACCTATAATGTGTCGGCAGATTGAATCTCCCGTTGAGTTTTGATTTTGTCTTTTTAACCTTTGCCCTTTCTTAGATATCTGCTTGCACAAAGAAACCTCCTGTGTGGCTCATTCTCGTACCCTTGTCTAATAAGTGTACATGGCAAGGGACCCCAAATGAGGAGGTACCACAGCATCACCTTTACAACACTTACAGCAAAGTGTTATATGTTATCACTGGCCCGGCGAATGGGCCCCCCTGTAATACACTCTCAACTCAACTACGCCTTTAAATTAATCGATAAGTGCATGGAAAGTAGCTTAGAATCGTTTTGGACCGCTCTTAGCCAAAACCGCGCCTCGTGACCCACGTTGTCTGCTAGGCACAACCCCGGCCTTATGTGAGGTCCTCGCTTACCGCACAGATCTTCATACAAGCTGTATAGTCGCTAGCTTTAACCCTTAATTAACAGTTGAATATCATGTACGTTACCGACTGTTACATTTACATGGGTTAATGAAACCGGCGATGCCACCCTGGAAACTCATCCTTCTTCCCGAGCAGCTGCACTTCAGAATATCATATTCTACACAGCCACAGAACGTGTATGATAAAATATTACACTCAGGAGGCGGCATAAGAGATGATCCGCATATTCAAGGAATGTGAGACCGTTGTGAGTGGTACCCATCCAAGCATGAGTAGGGTGACATTTGGGTCCCATAAGCCTCAGCCAAGAACCTCATATCATATAGGGTGTGTGTAGGGCGAAGTATCCAGTCACCGGCTTTTATTAGCCTCCCTATTTTCAAAAGGTAGCATACTAGTACCTCTTAAGTGGCTCCAGCATAGTAGTCACCTCTCATCTTGGCGTTGGATACAGCAACAAGAACAACAACGACAACCAAATATCAGACGCTAATTATCATGGCGTGAACCTTAGCACTACAGCATGAGTCACTTTAGATGTCCGTCTGTAGGCGCGTGTCGTTTTGTGTTCGATGCTAACGCTCTTCTGGAATATCTTTCGTGCGTAGTAAAGAACCTCCTCTATTATCAAGTGTTTTACATGACTATTTTGATAGGCTGGGTTGTACAGTTGCTCACACATACACTTGCAGTTCCATAATCAACTCCCACAGAGCAGCTCTAGTCAGTGGTGAGCTAGCCGCCAGGCTATACTCTATTGGATATAGTACTCTGTAATAATAAACCCGTTAGAGCAGTTCTAATACTCGAGTAGAAATCGAACTAAATGAGTCGTCTTCTAGCATAAAGAGTGGCTTGCCTTCAATTCCTATGGACACTGATTCAGTCGTATAGACAGGCAGCTGAAAAGCAGAAAGAGATACCATAAGCACCGATCGCTGAGGCGAAGCCTGAAGCCCTTCGTAACTTTGTTAGCTCTGCAAGTCATTATGTTTCGACATCCGGATCATCCAATGGCTATTTCTCCTTAAGCAAGGTAAATTGATGGGCGATGTTGGTGTGTTAGAACAATTTATTAGGAACAAACCCCATCATAATTTATTTAATTATGTCCGGACTTCCAGTAAATCTTCGCACTGGGGTATCATCCTTATGTCATGGAAAGCTTGTCAGATATCCGGCTGAGTAAACACTTTCGATAGACACTGACAAAGCGCACTGCATAGCACACGGTGCCTGGATCTTAAGTAAATAAAAACAAACTATAAAGCACATAGATAAATTGCAGACGGTGGTTATTGCCTAAATCAACGACCTTATCTAAATGTCGTGGCTCGGCCTGTAGATCGCAGATGGAGACTCCATTTCCGGATCCCAAAACGTCTAGGCGTAGAAGCTTCCATACTGAAGTAGTGTGGGTGGCATTTATGTGCTACTCGCCAATTAAGGAGCGATTATATATATAAAGATTCGACAAGCCGGAATCAAGGGGCACCTACTACTTGATTCCTTATGTCCCCCTTTTACTTAGCCTTTACCTTACTTATCGCGTCGAATTTCCTTTTGGAAATCCAATCGTATTTCATCCCATCAAGACGTCAGCCAGATATCTAAGCGAAGGGATCCAGCCTTTGGATGCCTATAGGTCAGCTTAATTCCTTATCTAAGGCCCGGGTGAACCCGGGCCAATTTAATACCAAACCTTTAACGTTTGTGCGCACAATTATAGGTAGCATGCAGTCATCATGGAAACTAAGCTGTATTACCACTGTCATACCTGTGGCTATCGTCATTACACAAGCTGCGATAATTCCCCTGGAGACGCGCTCAAATATCGCTGCAGGGCCGACTTTTAACGATTTCCTACGGTTCTCTTGCTCTGAGCTCAACATCCAACGTATTGACCCGTGAGTCATCGAACACAGTTACAATACCCGAGATTCCTGCTTTAACGCCGTGAAAGGCTTGTTACACCTGGTATGGTACCATCACCTCATCTGCACCAAATTGTTGGCGGAAATGCTTTTGCACCCAGCATGGACCCGGGCTTGAACATCTCTGCTGAAGCAACATGTACCACATGCACGTTTACCGAGGATCTGTCGAATTATTGGACGGCAGTTCTATTCTTTCACCACCGCAACGGGTCCTTTCATCGAGTACCGTTGATGGAGAACCTTGGGCTCGAAGGGCAAAGGGGAGGCATGACGGTATATTACACGGCTCCATATGATAAGAAGACAAGAGTCACTGCGTTCAAACCTGTGAGTCTTTTCAACCGATTCTCAAATACTCACCTCCGTCCCATCTGAAGCTCTAGGCCAAGCATATAACTCACATGAAACTGAACGCCTTGACACTCCCCTCATTGCCGGCCTGATATGTGTCACGACATACTTTCTATTTGGTTTCCTTGGTCGAAATTGAGACTAACACGTCTATAAGGGTTTCCGTATGATTATTGGTGATCCTATGTACCGCAAGCCTAGCCCTGACACCAACGAGTTCCAAAGCATAGCATTCCGCTGCTTCACCACGCCCTGGTGCGTAATTTAGAGCTACTTCTCTCCCTTTGAGATTATCTCAGGAGGCCGAGCTTCTAGTTTCAACTCATATGTCTATCCACGTTCGAAATACGTTTCCAGCTCCCCGAACTTAGACAGAGTAGTTACTAATTTTAGTTGGTTGATAGGGGGCCGGCCCCGCCCGACTCGGCAATTGGCGGAGGTAATGACACACGGTCGTTCCCCAACCAAGCATGTCCCTACGGGTTGCGGATAAACAACTTCTTTCCAACTTGTTGGGATGGGGTTAACGTTGACAGCGCCGATCATAAGAGTCATGTTGCGTATCCCGCCAAGGGGACATTTGAAACGGAATGGGAGTGCCCTTCCACGTAAGTGTTCTTCAGGCTTAATAGCTTCTGTCCCGCAATGATATAGGCTCGACACAACTTTTTCTAAGATGGAACGCTATTTCCATCTGCTAATGCGAAAAACTTATACTAGTCATCCTGTGAGGCTTCCCCAAATCTTATATGAGACTATATGGAACACATCGGCCTTCAATGATCGGTCCATGTGGCCAGAGGACGGTAGTCAGCCATTTGTTCTCAGTACGAACGACGAATCAGGCTATTCATGGCATGGCGACTACTTATTCGGATGGAAGGGCGATGCTCTGCAAAGAGCAATGGATAAGTTTTGTGGAGTTGACTGTCCGGAATTGAAGAAACAGACTATAGAGGAGGCCAACAAGTGCTCTAAGCCTGCGGTTGTTACGGAATCCATAGATGGGTGGCTCCCAGCCTTACCTGGGGACCCTACGAAGTGATATAGGTGATAACGTCGTAAATTTATGAGTGCTTAAGATAGCAAATATCATGAAAGAATACAGACAACATTGCTAGAGGATAAATAAGAATAGTTCGCCTCCCTCGTCGGCGTGTCTAACTAGGATCAATGGCGCTTAGGCCACAAATAAGAAATATTCGCCTTTTTTGTTCAGTGTAATGGCTGCATACGCGTGATCTACTCAACATATGCTTCAACTATTAGCCTCTACTTGTTCGAAAAATACAAGATTACTTTAACGTTGCCAACTAAAGCAGTCTTTTATTTTAAAGGCCGCCAATCACGGGCAACTCAATAATTGTAATCTTTGGATTTAAGAGGACAGTTTCATAGGCCAATGTTAAGACTATCAGCTAACAGTCGTAAGAACTTGTGAGAATATAGGTCATTACAAGTTCATGGACATCAGATCATAGAATTATGCTTTTGCTGCGCTTAGTATCAATGTTCAACAAACCCCGGATCACTAAGTATCCAAGTTCCCGAAATAGGAAGCTATGTCCCTGTCTCTAAAGCCGATGAGGAAGAATGATATTCCATGAGGATATAGAAAATGGATGTCCAAGCCTGCATCTGATCTTTGAATAATTCTAATTACGGACACAACATATCTATCTTAGCTCTTCCAAACTTCTGCTCAGAGTATCCTCATCATGTTGCCAATTATTATTGCAGCTCTACTCTTCCTAATCAACCGTGTAGCTGTTTCTGCGTACTGGGTCGGCAAAAGTTCTGACACCAATCTCAGACTGGAGAGATAACCCAACAAACCTTAATTTACTGGCCTACTTCCCCAAACCTATGCCAAAGAGCCCTGCTCTTGTTCTCGCGGTATGTCTTCCTATCCCCCGTGTCTTTAGCTAATCGCACGTATTAACGTAGTATAGTTGCACGCGTGTAGCTTGTCGGGATAGCAGCACTCCGAAGAAAATAATTACACCGCATATGCCGACGAGAAGGGATTCATCGCGCTATTCCCTAGCACGACGAATGTCTGGCATGGCACGGCGGACGACTTTGTGGGGTATTCGAATTTGGCGGAGACGCTAAAACAGTGGTCTGCTATCATGGAGGTACCATTCACGAGGAATGTCACCGATTCTCCCGAGCCAGGGTACACTCGGATCGTCTATGGTAACGGTAAGGAGCTACTTGGGTATTCAGCTAGCGGAATCGGCCATACCGTCCCCTGTCACGTTGAAGTGCGCCTGGAATGGTTTGGTCTCCAGGCTTAGAGCCAGATCAGTTCTACTCGAGCACTAGCCCATTGTGCAACTGCCATGATTTTAAACCGCTTTGGATGTTGGATACTTCGACTAGAAGATGCATGAACCCCCATCGGGCTATGAGTGATGTTCCTCAATAGGGTCAGAGTTGTCAAGACAAAAGACTTAAATCTTCTGTTCCGACTTCGGCGTGTGTTCTTAGATTGTAAGTTCAAGTCCATATGTATCTGTGAACTGTACGCTACTAGTTCTTGTCGATAGAGAAATATCGTGTTTGCACCGGAGCTGGCCCATCCGGCATACGACTTTTAGAAAGTCTGCCCTATTGTTCCTAGAAGCCGGCCTCGAGTCTCTTGCCATTTGGTAACTCCGATTACTTGGGTTGCCCTCTGACTGGATATTCTGCATGTGAGGAGGCAAACCACAGTGGATTAATTAACCTAAGAACGGGGTTCCTTTCTAGTTAAAGTTTCAAGTGAGCATCGTTACGTCTACATCCACCTCTTATTTCTTGTTATCTTAATCAGATGATCCCGTGTAAAGAAGACGCTATTAATTCTACGACATAATCAATGAGATCTAAATTATCTACGCTATACTAGACTGATAGATTGCTGATATTATCTACAGGAGGAAGCACTACTTTTAGCGCAAAACCTAATAGGGGCTAAGAAATTTTTCCCTTCAAGTATTAGATAAAATTTCAACACAAGTCTTTATCGTCTGAAGTAGTCTAGAAAGTGTTAATGCGTCTCTTTCCCCCATGCCACGATGGTATCATCTAGGCATGTTTCTTTTCCATCGCGTTTTCGACAGGTTTAGCTTTTTCGGCCACATTGGTGTCTGTAGATCCAACCCCTAAATGGTCTTCTCCGTCTAGAATCTTGGCAACCTGTTCTATGTTTGGTTTACCACCTGTCTCTACGAAGAGAAAGTAAATAACAATAAATTCGATCAATATCTAGACATCATATACGATGTAAAACTTCTAGCCCGCATTAGCTACGCCTACTGGATTAACGTACAGGTTGAAAATGAGTGCTAATGCGCAAAAGAGATTATATAGGACGAGACCTCGTGCTCGAAGGCCAAATGGAAGGATTTCGAGCGGATATGTTACTTGTAAAGTTCCCCAGCCTATGGCGTAGAAGAAGCCGAATATGAGAATGATAGCCAGGACGCCCCAAGCAGCCGCCGCGTTACCACCGTTACCGTCGGCGTCTAGTGAGTTTTCGTATACGGCCTCGAGACCTGTCCATATGCCATAAGACACTAGGCATCCAGCTGTGGATATGAGGAAGAGTGTGAGACGCCTGAAGCGGTTTACCACTAACGAGAATGCGATGCCGACGATCAATCCCCACACAGTCATCAAGGCGTTGATGAAAGTCTGTGTGTCCTGGGACTTGTAGCCAATAGAATCGAGAACCAGAGTGAGATAATATGAGACCAAGCCGTTGCCGCTCCACTGGCTGAAGAACCCGACTGCGAGAATGATGAAGAAACGCCGGCAGTTAGCCGGTGTTTGAAAGAATGAGAGATAAGAGGTCGCATGCTAGGCAGAGTATTCATCCCGAAGGGCTGTGCGAATCTCTTCAAGCTCAAGCGCTACAAGGGGATCGTTCGGGTTACCGTTGGCGTGATATTTGACGAGAAGATCGCGGGCTTCTTCGGTCCCATCAACAGAGACGAGCCATCGGGGTGACTCGTCGATTACAAAGCAAAGCCCCAGCTGGATGGCGTTGGATGTCCCCTGGAGGAGCGATGGGATCCTCCATGCCCCGTCATTGCCGATGTGAAATGACCCATACGTAATCCAGGCGGCCGACAGAGACCCCAGTCCCCACAGACTATTGTAGATGCTCACTAAGGGAGCCGCATGGGATGGGTAGGCTAATTCGATGATCAGCAACGGGGCGGCCGTTATATTCAGAGACAAGCCAAATCCGAGAAGTCCCCTGGCCGCGATGAACATTGCGCTGTATTCTGAGCTCCTCCTTGGAGGCCGACGGCGGCCAAGATAACGATGGAGCTAACAATCAGAGCCTGCCGACGTCCAAAGCGGTCGCAGTAGCCGGCACAGAATGGAAGCGAGAGTAGCTGGCCAACATTTTGAATAGCGTTAAGACTATAAATATTAGCGGCTGACGACTCAGGTGCATGCAAGGACGGGATTTGTGCCATATAGGCCAAGCTCAGCAGGGCCAGGGTAATTGAACGAAGCTTTCCACATATCCAAAGATTGAAGTCCATTCATCATTGAGGTGTCATATCCACAAGAATAGCTTGATATCAAGATAGAAGTAGAATCAAGTTAAGCTTCATGGTTCCCTTGTCAGCCATCCAATCGAACCAGCCCCACGGTGAAGTCAGGAGACTTCTCATCATACCAAGAGACATCTTCTGTCTTCTGTGAGTTATAGATGATTGGCCCCAACTTGCCTGTAGTGAGACACTGTGAAGTAAGATGCGGATTTAGAGAATGAGAGTATTCCTAGAGGGGCAGATCTTTTGAGGAGTCATCCTATTCTTTTATTGACAAGTAAAGACGCACATAACGGATGAGCGGGCCTAGCTTTTCTAACGTGATGGAGGTTTTATTCAACCGGAAGACTACATCTCAGTGCACTTCCCCTTTTCGGCCGGATTAAACTATTATTGATAGATGGTGAAACATTTGCTCAACGTCGCATTTAGAATTATGGCTAATATGCCTCTATCATTCCTGAAAACCTGGGGATGCCCGCACAACCGTGTCCGGGAACTAGATAACTTACTTGAGCGACTACGACCTATCTTGCGTGACCAGAGGTGCATATTGTCCCAAAATCGAAAGTTGAAGGTTCTTACTCCATTCGGATTTTTTTTCTTTAAAAGATAGCTAACAAGTATTTCCATCATAGTTGAATGAGTCTGCCTTTTCGATGATTCGCTTGAGATGGGATCAAGGTGCCGATCAGGTCTTCAGATGAAGAGAAACACCTGTACCCACCTTGCTATGCAATGATCTTCTCCCGGCATACGGAGCAGCATCGGTTACAAAGGCAAACTTATCTTATATTCTGCTATCTTAATGCCCAGTCTAGCCACTGCGCAAAGGCTATGGCATCCTCATTTACCCAACGTGGGTACATGACAAGGCCATTCGAAGGGGTAGGTAGGCTGGTATGTGCTCTCTCGCATTAAGTATTTGGGCTTGGCCACAGTTAGCGTAACCGTTCCAAGGTCCATGGTACCAGGGACCTGCAGCTATACCTAGACCAGGAGATGAAGATGCAGTCCTCATGCCACATACCCGTCCCCTTGTAGCTATAACATGCGAATCAGGGTGACCACGAGTTGGAAGACTTGGGTCTCTAATCCCCGAACTTCAGCCGCCCGAAGGTTAACCGAGATCTGCAGGCTGCGGCAACATCATGCGGGCCGGACGGCCGGCATGTATGTCCCTAATTTATATACTCCAACATGATTGGTAACCTAGATACTTTGAAAACGAGACTTACATGATCTATATCTCCTCCCCGCGCTTACGCATCAACCACGCATCAGCTTTGGTGACTATAAATGGTTATTACTTCTTGTGCGAGGCCTATTTCATCCCACCACGTGCGTGGGTGGTGGCAAGGTGTTTTTTTTTTTTTTTTTGCTGCCAGCGGTAATACGTCCCTTATTCTCAACATCCCTACCAAAAGGCCGCCAAGAAGCTGAGAAGGAATTAAATAAGAAAATCTTAATGTGGAGGGTTTGAGCTTCGAGTGAGTGTATCTCTAGTCATGGACGCAACAGAGACACAAATAATAAAAAAAGACTACACGAATAGTCTAGAGTTATGCTCAGAGCGCCTCAGTTAAGATCATACGTTATCATACAGTTTCTAAATAACAAACCGAACATGAATGGCGCTGATCTCGCTTTTCAACTGCAAAGCTGCCAATGATGTTTATCATCAGACCCCCACTAAATAAGTGTATTTGGCGCAAGGTGTTATCATTACATATTTGTATCGTACCGTTAACAAGAATAGCGCCTTTGTGCCGAATTTTACATCACTTAAGAGGTAATGTCAGTCACGTGTGTGTTTCGTTAGGAACCTTGGCTTAAGTCCTGCTGGGTTTGTTACACCTTACTCCTTCTTAAGTAATCTAAGGTCAGGCTATTAATCGATTTCGATGCTTGTACAACTACAAGGCCAAGTTCACTATACCTCAACGCCATCGCCATTTCCCAGTGCCAAGTACGGGCTATCAACGAAGTCCCAATTTAATGACTGTTACGAAAGAAGCGAATGCCCTCCAAATACTACACAAATCGGCGTCAAGGCTCCGCTCAGCATATTTTGCAGTTCTGGTGCGTGCTCGAATGCCAAGTTACCATTTGTGAAGCCGTTTGCCTTGGTATTTGTCTATTTCCGGATTTGCTTAGTCCTGAAGTAAACCCTTGCTTCACTTTAGATTGCATTGCATAGCAGTGTCGTATCATTAGTATGGAAACTTCGACTGCATAGCCGGAGTTATTCCGACGACCCTGCAACTACAGATGCCGCTACGTGGAGTAAATGGAAGTTCCGACAGCTGGAGGATTATGCTGTTAGGATAATAATTGGTTACACATTGCAAGGACTAGGTATGTCCCTGTACGAGTTGTACTGTGTACCAAAGGCTATGTGAAGCCAAGGACGGCTCTGATCGCAATGAGTGACACTATGATAGATAGACCCGTGAGCCTCTCCAAGACCCTTGCTGATCAGAGCGGGGAACTGAGGAGTTACTCGATGACTCTGGTCATCTTGGACTCTATATACATTTGAAAGAGCGGGGTTTAAGTACAGTTGTCACTTATTGGTCCAAGTGACTGCAGATAATCGAGTACTATACCGGAACTCATATTCTAATTTCCCGGCAGATAATATCACATCAACGCAGGCCGCGGATACCCCTATTATCGTGATTTCTTTGGTAGATTCTAAACAATTGTTATTGGTTTCCTTGCGTTCCTCGCCTCCGGCGACGGCGGGTTATTTCGTAGGGTGGGTGTTGTTGTTACGGACGCCGAACCAGTCTATCTTGTACATAAATACAAGAAAATGTCTTCTCGCTTTCAATTCTTAAGAACTTGAATAGCAGAAACCTCGCTATCGGAGACCCTTGAGTCTTCCTCATAAGCTACAAAAATGTGGTCGAAATCCCTTCAATGTCTTGTAATTTTGACAATCATTGCTGGACCCGGAGCTATTGCTGAGTCCATCCAACAAGCTAGTTTAACAGCATCTGACCTCTGCGTACGCATCTCTGACTATTTACTTTTATCCACCTTCACTGACCTGCGTAGTGTCAAGTGATCGAGCGTACGGGTATTCCGAATATTTATTTCCCGAACGATACGAGCTATCTAGAGAGGGTTGAGTCTTACTGGTCGCTGACATCTCAGCTAACGCCCAAGTGTTTTGTTCTACCACGGCATACTGAGGATGTATCCGTACTCATCAAAACCTTAGTCAAAGAAACTCAGTGTCAGTTTGCCATCCGTAGCGGTGGTCACTCATCCAACGCTGGTGCAAACAATATTGAGGATGGTGTGACTATCGATTTGAGTAAGTTCATGGAGCGATGAAAAGTCTGATAAATCACTTCTTAATATTATTTACTTGTAGGTCTATTGAATAGCACAACATATGATCCAGTCACAGGCCTCGCCTCGATTGGCCCAGGAAGCCGTTGGCTCGATGTCTATCGAACTCTCGACCCATTGGGAATAGGGGTTCCAGGCGGCCGTCTTGGTAGTGTTGGTGTTGGAGGATTATTGGGTGGCGGTGGTTGCTCTCTATTCCTATACCGCCAAGGTTTTGCCTGTGATGCTGTGCATTCTTTCGAGGTGGTCCTTGCGGATGGCAGGATAGTGACAGCCAGCTTGGAAGAGAACACAGACCTCTATAGAGCGCTTAAGGGCGGCGGCGGCAGCAATTTTGGCGTCGTCACGCGCTTCGATATGACAACCTTTCGCACAAACCCTATCTGGAGCGCCTCACTTGTCCACCCTGAGAGCGCAGGGAGCGCTCACATTTCAGGTATCAAGAAATGGATTGATAATGTTGATAATTATCAGAACAGCTCGGCTATTGTCTTCTGGTCGTACAGGCCGGCCCTGAAGCAGACCATTATTATTTCAGGCTTGGCAGATCTCGAAGGCACTGTTAGCCCACCAATTCTCAACGACCTTTTCATGATCCCGAATGCGATCAACTTAACAACCAAGATTACTGACATGTCTGAGATTGCATTAGGTACTCAAGCCGAAGGATATAGGTTAGTTGAAACTTGTCACGTTTTCAATTACCAGCTAAATGAGGTCCTAACCGAGGCCGATTTTGCTAGGAATATATGGTTCACCTTCACCTTCAAGAATGACGAGAAAACCCTTGCTAAGGCAGTTGAACTGCACGGTCAGCTCGTAGAGGAGATGAAGGCGGAATCGTCTGATGGAGATTTCGAGACACAGTGTTTTTTCCAACCCTTGCCAGCTGTGATCGGGCAGCATGGGCGTGAAAGAGGCGGCAATATACTCGGCATTGACAAGCAAGAAGAAAACGCGGTTATTCTACTTGGTTCACTTGCAGTTAATGGTTTGGACCAAGAAGCCTTAGGGCGAAAAAAGATGATGGCGTGGAAGGATGATTTAGAGCTTTATAGCATGGAGACCGATACTTATCTCTCGTATCGATATATGAACTATGCCGATGGATCGCAGGACGTTGGTGAGTAAATTTCGGATTTATTCTTTTCGTAACTTTCTGGCTCTCCTTTTGGGCCCTGAAGGTGTCTTGGCTTCTAAAACCCTCACAAACCACACCTCTACATGGCAATAACTAACTATGAGTGTTTTAGTAACTGGTTACGGCATGGAGAATGTGCGCAAAATGCTGGCCGTTTCCCGCGCGTATGACCCCGATGGAGTTTTCCAAAGACGGGTACCAGGAGGGTTTAAGATACCAGAGATTGCATGAACACTGACGATAAGTTACAATGACCGTTTTGTATTTTCTGGCATGGGTCGAGAAATAATAATACTTACATCATCCACCGGTACACCATGAGGGATTGAAACTAGAAATTGTGCAATTCCTCCTCAGGAATTGGCTTTACGAAAGACTTTTCCTGCATGAATGTCGGTTTGGAAGTCAACGCTGGATGAGCCCGTATCTGCACAACTTGCTCAATGTGCCCTATATAGTTTATCAGAGAGTTCAACCTCAACCCAGAACAGAAATTAAGATAAGACAAGCGTGGTAGATGCTATCGTATTGTATAAGACGATGTCAAACAAAGCAAAGCACGTGACCGGAGATGCTGCGGAAACCTGCCGCTTGGTGTTCCGGGTTCGGATTTCTACAGACTGGGGGGGTAATTTCTTTCTTATATGTTTATCATAATATTTATATGCAATAGGCTAAGCAGCTCGACTAAAAACGAGGTCTCCCAAATATTCAATGGCCTCTCACTCAATCATGAATTGGCAAAACGATATCACGGCTAAAAAACCTCGCTTATATTGCTAATCATGATCATCACCTTCGTTATTTGCGAGCTTAAATTTGCCAGCGTTACGAAGAGTAGAAGCCACAGATGCTGTCTAGCTATCTGAGCAAGAATTAGAATGCACTGCATGTGCATGTGAGTGTGACGTAGCTGGAGAAGAGTTGTTCGCCCTGGCGCCCCACCATGGCAACTTAAACCCCGAAGACGGCCGGAGATCGGCCCCTCACTGGTAAAAAAGTTCGGTCTCTGCGCAAATGAATAAGTACTGATTGGTAATCTTTTTGTGCATGAATCAAATCAGTCGCGAACTGCCTTCTGATAATCTCTTGTCGCCATTGCAAATAAACCCTTCCACTCTCTTCTACTCTTTGGGCCATAACTTCCATTCATTCATTCATTCGCCGTCTCTTCGTCCCACGTCCGCCTCCACATCCCCAGACGAACGAAAAGTACCCCGCCAAAATGACCGCGCAGCGCACTCTGCTGCTTGCCCCGCCATCCATCGCCTCCCACGAGGCAGCTCTCCGCGATGTCTATACAACCTTCGACCGGTCCACGTCGGACCTGACCATGCTCGACCGTCTCTCCTCCGGTCTTGTCGCCCTCCCCACAGCCACATACGATCTCGTCGTCGTGCTCACAGGCGCCGCGGGCGCCTGGCGCAGCGAAGCCACCCAGATCCTCACGCGGCGCGTATACGACGCCGTCGCGGGATCCATGAAGCCCGGGGCTGTTTTGCGCGCACAAGAAGGGCCTCCACTACCCGAGGCAGAGGCCATCCTGGCCGGCCTGGTATCGAAGGGGGATGGCACGTTCGTGAAGGAGGAGGAAGAGGCGCCCGTACTGCTGCGCTTGGGTGGCAAGAAGAAGACAAACGGCGTCGCTGCCACGAACGGACACAAAAGTAATGGAAACGGCAGTGTACCTCTCGCTAAGCCGCAGCCTGCGATAAGTCTGCTGCCGGATGACGACCTGGATGGGTTTGACGATGATGACGAGCTGATTGACGAGGATACCCTGTTAACGGAGGAGGATATTAATATGAAGCTTCAACCCCGTATGTTCGCCGCCCCAGATCACCGGCATCCCTCCCTATATTCAAAGTATATGGTATGCTGATATTTTGCCTCATCATACAGCAGCAGAGTGTATCCCGAAGATCGGCAAGCGGCGGCGGGCCTGCAAAGACTGCACATGCGGATTGGCCGCGAGACTCGAGGCCGAGGACAAGACGCGGCGCGCCAAGGCGGACGCCGATTTAAATGTGCTGAAGCTCGGCGCCGACGACCTCGACGACCTGGAGCTGGACTTCACCGTCAAGGGCAAGGTGGGCTCGTGTGGGAGCTGCAGTCTCGGCGACGCCTTCCGCTGCGCCGACTGTCCCTACCTTGGCTTGCCGGCCTTCAAGCCCGGTGAGGAGGTCACCATCTTAAACAACGTAGCGCAGCTGTAGATGGTTCGGATTGCTGGCGTATTATAACATCTTTTAGCGCGCATACATAATCACGTCCTGGGCGCTTCGAATATCGAAGCAAGAAAGCCGGATTGATGACTTCTCGGGCTCTACTTATGAGGGACGATCACGGTTAGATTCTGGATGAGGCTTGATTTTTCCAGCTACCTAGGTAGCTTTTGGCTCCTCATATACGCTCATAAATAGTATACGAAGGGAGATAGGTGGCTCTGCGAATTGTATGTAGTACATTCACTGTCTGGAGCTAATACCGAAATGAAATTTCAATTCACTACTGTAGTACACCGGAATTTAACTATGTCCATCCTGGTAGGCTCAGAATATATAGCCTAAAGACACATGGTTGTCATGGGCCAAAACTTATTGAGACTCATACAACAAGGCTGCTGGTTACTCACAGAATAATACAGTGTAATTCGAGAATACCGTGAAATGTCATCGGATCACAATTCAGTATCCGCGCGGAAGTAGAGATGAGCCACCGGTAAATTCACGCAAGACATAAGAGTAGGGACAAGGATTTGGTCAAGCAACACGCGAGGTTGATATTTAGTTCGTGGGACTGCACGTTGGAGAGTCAAGTAATGCACAGAAACAATTACCGCTCTCTTCTTCGCCGAGGCCGTAGTGAAACTCCGGAAACCTATGAACCCTATGAACCCTGTCCTGGTCCAGAGCCTATCTCTTCACATAGGGCTGCAAGGGCACCCTACATCACGCCGAATAGGTTGGTCCATGATTTCGCCACGAAATGCAAGTCTCGTTATCGTCGTAGCGTCCGATATTTTGTTTGTTTTATTGGGGGCTTTGCTAAGGTTTACTCGTTTAGAAAACGAGGGCGGCACCCTTGGTCTTCTTGTCACCACTACAAGCAAATAGAGTTAGTCTCTGCCATCCCGTGAATATACCTGGTGCGAGAGGACGTACCCAAGCTCGAAGTGCTTGCATCGCTTCAGAGGCAGCTGCTTCTTAGCCTTGCACCCGTTGCACTCGAGACGTAACACGACCTTCTTTGTAGTCTTGGCCTTCTTGTGGAAGACGGGCTTGGTCTGACCACCATAACCGGACTGCTTTCTGTCGTAACGTCTCTTACCCCTACAGCAGGAGTCAGCAATTGTCGTCGAAGCGATATAGTCAAATGGTTCGCGAATCGGTATCGGCGTGCACGAGTATCAGAGCTAGAACGTGTTCGAACTCGCTTGATTCATTCAATTATTTCGAGGTAGCTTCCAATGGCTGACGCGAGCTATCGTGGCACTTGGTTGATTCGAGCGGGCATGACGTAGGAGCAGAGGGAAAATTGATGAAGCGCCGGCTTCAGAGACTCGTGTAGTGGTTTAAGGCGTCAAACTGGGAGCGCAACTTACTGGGCGAACGGGCTAGCCTGCGGGTCATGGTCAGTGATTTGCCATGCATCATTTTCAGTTGAGGGAGCTCACCTTTCCAGCCTTGTACTGGGTCACCCTGTCTGCAACAGAAACAAGTCAATAAACGGCTGTTTCTAGTTCGATTTTTGATAGATGGTGTGGGATCGTAGGGTGTTCGGTTCGCCGGAACTTCGTCGAAACGAAGGCTTCGGATCGGTACTTACGAAGGGTGTGCTTGTTCTCGCGAGCGCAGTCTTCGTAGCGTTAGCATTTTCCTCCGTACATCTTGTTGGGCATACGGGAGCATACAGGTCTTGCGCGTCTTCGGAATGTTGACCATTTTGACGACGGGGGGTTGGCGGACGTCTACGTGTTGTCGGTAGTGATGTTGGTGATGGGATGACTTTTGCGTGGGGTTAGGTTTTGCAGTTAGTTTTGCCAGGCACTTGTCTCCTTCGCTTTGTGGCTGTAGTTGATTTTCCTCGGGAAGCGAGTTTGTGTGCGCTTTAGGTCACGTGCGGAGGCTTGGGATAGCACACTAGCCACAGACTCGTCAACCCGCAAGAGGTACCTATGTAGGTACATACCCCACCCTTTCGACCTCTTGCATAACAGTACAAAATAGCGGCAACGCCCGCAGATTAGTTAGGGACTTCATCAATTTGTTCTACAGAGGAGATTTCTCGGCGTTGGAACAATCCATCATCCACAGCATGGAGGCGCACATCTGAACTGATATGTGTCTACAACATAAGCAAAACCTCACTGACTATGTGATAATCTTATTATTATTTCTATAAGTACTATCTATGCCAGGTTCTACTATATCCATTCTCCCCGCCTCTTTTCCCCATACTATCTCGGTGGGAAGCCTGGTGGTGCGGGCTACGCTGAATAGGTGTATCTCAACTCACAAGGCTATTATTGCGAAATATGATTTATGACTTGAAAGTCGCATAATGTAACACAATCATCAACCACATCCAAACACGGTCACATCAGTTCACCAGCTCACGTAAGTGACAGTTAGTATCAGCTGAGACTAATGTCTGCCGTTATTAGAAAGTGCGCCACGTCGGCATCTCAAACATCCATTAATAGATGCGAGGCATCTCCAACGGTGCCGGATTGCCGATAAAGTGTGGATGCCCGAGCATGACCAGAAGCTTCTTCAGCGGTGTGACGCAACAACCGACCATCAAGTTGCCGTCATATTCATCTCGTTCATTGAACTGAATATCACTTAGAATCCGAAGAGTGACCCTGTTATAGAAGGGCGAATGGATGGTTATAGTCTTCCCAGCGATGGCTATGGCTGTTGCAAGATGGCTGATAGTCTTGATATTGGACGATGCCGTAGTAGTGGGCAATTTCCCGTCAGCATCGATCCATGTCAGACTAACCACTAGCTTAACGGCCAACTCAGGACGTGGAGCAGGAATGAGGGGATCCCGAGGACTATACCGAGCGGCCTCCGGACGGGTGTTCTACCGCGAGATTCAGGGTCAAGCAATCTGTTAGACAGCTCCAGTGGAACATGTGGCCAGGCCAGTATTTGAAGTTGTTGGAGCGGTCCCAGGACAGACAGTCGAGGCCAGGGAAGCCAACGGCTAACTCCATGCTGTCAACGCATCTGCGACGGTTTAGAACACGTTGCGCCAATCGTCCGGCAATCCCACGGTGACCGCATCAAAGAACTAGTAGGCTAGCAGGAGTAACTGCACAAGCTGGGGGATTTCTCTGCGGGTGGCAAGGAAATCGAAGCCAATCGCAGTCAGAAGCTTGCCGGAATTTGCCATGGGATAGTGCTCAGCGGTGAACCTATCGTCTTAGGCCTATAACGAACGGATGAGAGTAAAGCAATGGCGGGAGCCCCGATGATTTCAGCTGAATTGATGGCATAGTGACTCCGGGTATTCGGCAAACAGAATATCTGATGAGATGAACGAGTGCAAATTGCTCACTTATGTATATATGTGCACATGTGGTTAGTCAGCGGGTACAGTAAAACCTGAAAAGCATAGATCTTCACATCAAGAAATCGCTCACATTATTGACCTATCATGCATCATCTGACGAAAGCATGCTTAAGATATTTTGTAACAAGCTTCGAGCCGCCTCCGTCCCCATTAGGGGCAGGGTCCGGCAGTGCAGCTACCCACCTGGCCCGAAGCCTATCACGTACAGCAGCAGGTACCGAAGTAGGAAGGTTACAGCGCCATTCAAGACGACGGCGCCATTACCAGGACCAATCAAGCTTATTTCGGTCACACGTGTGCAAACTACCAAGATGTACCTGAAGGGGTGCACGCAGATCATAGTGCTTATTTTGGCGACTTGCGTTGACGTAGGGCTTGTATAAGTAAGGCAAGTGAACCCCTTAGCTGTGGTCATCTGTGTAGTTGAAGTATAGTATTTAAACATCTGTATATAACCTACCTCTTTTCCCTTCCTCTTTCTATAAATATTCTATACCAGTAGCGAAAGATGCATTTCTCGGGCGCCTTCCTTTTTGCCGGCTTCGCAGCCACTGTGGCGACGGCCGCGAAACCAACCGTGTATCTCATTAGACATGGCGAAAAGCCGTCAGACGGGAGCACAGGTCTGAGTGCTCAGGGCGAGCAGCGCGCGCAGTGCCTACGAACCGTATTCGGGGCGGCGTCTACATACGATATTGGATATATCCTAGCTCAAACACCTGATAGTGGTGAGTTCTACCCGTTTCGTTACCTGCGATCAACCTCAACATAAAGGTGTTCCTATGCTGACAAAAGCTCACCGAATAGACGGAACGCGAGCACGGCCATACCTAACAGTTGAGCCGTTGGCCACCGACCTGGGTCTCACGGTTGACACGTCGTGCGACCGAGATGACGAAAAGTGCGTGCAGGATCTTGTCGATGGCTATGATGGTGACGGAAACATCCTGATCTGGTACGTATTCACTTTTTATGAGTTTTAAGTCCCCAATTTTGGCCAAATAGGGCATGGCCCAATGCTGACTTCGACCATTCGTAGCTGGGAGCACGATGAATTGAACAACATCGCCGAGCAGCTTGGAGCAAAGGATGTTGATAACTATCCCGATGACTCTTACAACTTGATCTGGACCCAGCCTTACGACTACAGCAAGATCACGTCTATTACCTCTGAGAACTGTCCCGGCTTAGACAACTAGACAATTTTATGAATCAAAGATATCCACAATTAAGGTGGCTACACCTCAAAATACCCAGGTATAGCTTTATCAATGGGTATTCTGCTTAGCTCAAAATATGCGTTTTTCTACATTAAATTTGACCTCGTTGTAAATTTTAACTAAATCAATCCGATGTAGGATTTTGTTTTCATAACGCCGGTGACTATGCATTATTAAATATGTAGTGGGTTTTGCAAAGACTCGCCCATGCCGCACAACGAATGAAACTGGTCCGGGAGCACAAGAATCTTTATTGGCTGTGTCCTCACACTACCTAGTTTCCCTGGATTCAAAAGTAAGTAAAAATACCGATACTAATCACCTCTTTGACAGTTCTAGTTTACTTGCGCAACAACATTGATTGACAACACACATATGCCTAGATCCCTGTGAATTGGAATGATGAGAGTATTCCGGACTGCCTTCTGGCTCTATGATCCCGTCTTTTCTAATGTTGTATGTTTAACTTATACAACTTGGTGTAGTGCATATGAGTCGACGCCCATTGTGGCCAGAGTATCCGCATGGAGGCCCACAAGTCATACATTCACTTATCGACCAGTTTCCATGGACTGTGGGTTTCTAATAAAAGCCTGTTTCTGGGAGCAGTTATATACGGGAACTAAATAGCTATGAGAGGCTCGTATGAACTACCGCTCATATGATCATTTACATTTAAGTCCTTATACCCGTGTGAAATAGTTAGAAATAGTCCCAGATCAACGATCTGGAAGTGAGCGCAAAGTGACGGCGAGATCAAATGTCAGGTTATGCTAGAGATAGTCTCTGCTGAATAGAGGTTGAATAAATTTCGCTTGTTCGTAGATTCGACGGCCCAAATCGAAGCAGTTAAGAGACTAGAACAAGCGATGAGGGAGTTATTTACCTATTGATGGGCGCGTCGAAGCTCTTCATAGAGGGTAGTTTTGCTTCTTATAAGGGCATTATGGGTGACAAGAAAATGTGTAATTAGGTACGTTAGGTAGGTATTATATAAATGACGTCAAGCAATCGTGATACTCAAATCGCACCCAGCAAGTTGAACGAGAACGATTAATCAAGTTTGGCAATATTCAACCTTACCAATCATGCATATAATTGCCGGCGAGCCTCCAATTTTCAGGAAGCGAAGATTACGGCCTTTTCGACTGGGAGGGTCATTGTGCTTCATCTTAATATTGGCTGCACGTTCTGTATTGCAATTAGGCGACAATGGTACCGGCAAGTTATGCTCTAATGTGTCTGCATTATATTTTACCTGTGCCCCGAATGAAGGTTCTTATTCGATAACAACCTTGAAAGTTTTTTATGCAAAAGGCAGCCCCTCTTCCCCTCATTTCCTTCCTGTTTAGCAAGTAAAGCGACGTTTGATATTGGTTATTTCCGGCGTAATATGCCGTTCCATACTATATTTCCAAAACTAAGTAAATCTCACTAAGTTCTGACTTCTTTGCAGCGCGGGATGTTGCAGCATATGTAACCGAGTCAGTCATTATTGCTCACAGCCACTTCTCTCCCTTGCCGAGATGCGAGATGAAACCACCACCATAGCCACCCTCCAGGCTCGCCTTGCTGATTTGTAGAAGTATATCCTTAACCGACTCCGCAGGGGTCACAGGTCCTGAATAACGTGGCGAGTATACCTTAAATTTTGCCTCTTGCTCCAGAACAGCTTTCAATTGTTCCTCGCTTGCTATTGGAGTTTGTCAGTAAAGCGAATCCGCGACTTCGGAGGTTCTGACTCTTACGCTCGAAAATGCCGGTATTCACGACTCCCGGGCATATGTTCAGGAAAAGAACCCCTTGGTCGGCGTATTGCGCATGAAACTTGACCGCTGCTGCGTTCATAGCGGTCTTGCTGATTGAGTAGGGCGCCGAAATAGCAAGCTTGTGTTCTCTGGCCATGTCGACGTCTCCCATACCGGAAGATATAGTGATAATCTTCTTCGCGCGCCCCTTGAGGATGAGCGGCATGTATAAGTTGAATAGATGGATATTTCCGATGACATTGACTTTGATAGTCTCCAACATATCAGCCTCCAGTCCCTGGGGGTTTTTTGTGCCTCTGTATGGTTATATGGTTATTAGCTTCCTGAAAATTGCTGTTTTGGACAATGGATGAAACATACACGACCCCGAGAGGTTCGAATTGTGAGTGTTGGCCCATGAGAGCGGCATTGGCGATGATGGTATCGAGTGATCCATTGACGATAGGAGCGACAACATCCACAGTTTTCTAGAAACAAGTCAGGCGACCAGAACATTAATCTAAGCACGATCCTTAGTTGACTTACCTTTAAGGAATCATAGTCCGACAAGTCGGCCTGAACGATGTGTATATTGGGGCGATTTATCTCGGCGGCCACTTTTTTGTCCGTGCTGGCCTTGTCGCGAACTAAACCTACGACTATGTTTTTGGAGTCTTCAGAGAGCTGGCGTATAAATTCGAACTAATCTTAATAGTTAGTGTTTTGGTGTTGGAGTTCCCAAAGATGATTTTATCACGTACGCCAAGGCCTCGAGAAGCACCGGTAACCAAGTATGAAGACATCTTGAGTTCTATGAGGGTCGCTTGGATATAAAACTTGTTAATCTGAGTTGAAGATTACCGAGAATGAATCAATGGTGCTGTTTCTCTGATGTTATACATTTTCAGATTCAATCTCATCATACTTATACTCAAAAGCATCCTGGCGAGTGCAGGAGATTACCAATTCTCAAGGGCTTGGCCGAAACGAAGCCAGTCGAGACCCCGAACAGCATGACTCTTTCCACCGTCTTGGGATCATTATTAAGCTTTGTCTAGCAGCTTCAGCATCACTCATGAATAACTCATGGCCGAAGATCCTCGCTAGACGGACTAGTGTCTGATTGGCGGATTCTCCTCAATGAGGCAATGCGTGCAGCGGTTTGAGCGCGTTACTAATGGATTGCCAAGGCTTACGGCTCGCGGAAACTTGCTGGTGGTGGGGCACTCGTGTTCTAATAGGCTAACAGGCCGCCGTGATAAGTGTTTCGCTAGGTCACCTCGCTGTATAATAATACACGCAGGCATCTTTCCCCGACGATATTGATCTCCATGACTATCTTTCTTCGCGGAAACTTGCATAACGGGCCAATTTGTCACCCCGTATAGTGACCCCGTATAGTGAACCCGTCGTAGAAAATCAATTCTCGCCCGAATTGCGCGGACGAAATGCCACCAACTGGCAAGAATAAGGCAATTAGAGGCTGCTGGACGTGTAAAGGTTGTGTTAAATCATTAGGAGAGCTGTTCCCCTTGACTGGCTATCTTGCTAACCAATTCTTCTAGATCGCAGAGTTCGATGTGACCTTGGCTTTCCTAGTTGTGCAAATTGCGCTCGTGTACAACAAGTATGCCAGGGGTACGGCGTAAGGAGTTTCCAAGCGACTCAGCAGCGTCAAGACGATGCTGAAACTCTAACAAACAATGCTTAAAACAGTCAGTAACTGACTTCGAGTGCCTAGGTGCGTCTCTCATGGCCGAGAGATGGAGACAAGAAGCGCTTCATGGTTAATGAGGTATCGGGTTCTCTAATCAAAACCCCCAAATGTAATAACATTGAACTGGTACACACCTCTTCCTTTGACATGGAAATGTACTATTACTTAGTCGGGCTCCGGACTAGCAGCAAGTCCCTCGATTCACGCAGATATGACATGCACACTAACGCTAATAGGGGCGGCCAACCAATGCGTTATCCAGCCAACTAAACTGATTTTATCATGTCCTCTGCCATCAATGCCAGCTACTCTAAATGCGGAAGAGCTGGAACTACTTCAATACTGTAAGTAGCAATGGATGCTTTCACTTGACTGTTTGCTTAGATAAAGATTGCTTATTAAGAGAGGAAACTTAGTCCATTCCACCGCCTTCTCGACCCTGGCTACGTTCAGCCTAGATTTGACTGATCTTCGTGATTTGCTTATCAGGTTGGCACTCTCGGACCATACGATCCCATCTCGAGCTGTTCTCCATGCAGTATTAGCGCTCTCATCTCTTGTCCGCGACAGCTTCCAATTGCAAGCTGCACAGCACAAGACAGCGGCTGTCGGTGCGCTCAGGGCGTCAGCGACGAATGGCATCAACAGCACTGCGGAGGCAGCTCAACATATTGCTACTAATATGCTGCTGTGCTCATTTGAGGTTTGTTAATCTCGGAAAAGGCTCGTAATAAACTCAAATGCTAAAACCTATTCACAGATCCATATGGTGTGTAAAAGCCTTCCGCGCCTGACCTCAGCCATATTATTTCATGTGATATAGCAAGTTCTACGACGTGAAACTTAGTGGCCTCGACTAAAGTGTTTCTATGTACTCAGGGAACAGACTCTCACGGTCACTGGCCGTTTTACCTAATAGGCGCTCGAGACATCTCTAAGACGACGGGTCTAGACGCCCAGATGTACAAGTCTGATATCCGTGAGTTGATCTTATGGACATTTTACCATGACGTTCTGGCAAGATTCAGTCTCCTTCATTGGCGAAGGGAGTCTGTCCTTAGCTTTCTTGCAAAACAACTCGGTGCCGAGGCGGGGTGGCAACGAGACCTATGCGGTTACGTAACGAAGGTATGTATATCCAATCGATTTCATCAGGGATAGACCACCAACTCTTTACACCTAGCTTAAGGTAAATGTCGGCCCCTTACCCTCGATATTGAGACATCTAGGGGATGTCTTAGACGCTTTCTGCGGCTCGACAGAGGCACCGAACTCTATCATTGCCTTCCAGAAAGAAATGCATGTCGCTGAGCAGGGTGTCAAAAATGTCCCAGAGTCGCATATGGCGCCCGTTTCCTCGACGGATGAGGTGTGTGGCAGAATGGCGGCCCTAACAGAAGTTTTCCGGACGGCTGTCCTTGTATACATCTCTCGAATCTGCATGAACAGGTTTGGAGAATCAAGGGACTTAGGGCCTCTACTAGACAGAGGATTCGCCCAAATGGAGCAGATGCAGACATGCGAACGCCTTTTTCCGATATTCATACTTGGTTGTGAAGCAGACACGGACGAACGCAGAATCATGATTCTCAATCTGCTCAGGAGAACGGAAAACAAACGCGTTCGAGCTTTGGATTGTATACGGCGTGGGTTAGAGTCGGTCTGGATACAGGACGATCTTCATGCCGACGAAGACATGACGCTTGACTATATGGACAAGCTGAGCGTCGTAGTTAGCTCGAGCCACACACTCCCGACCTTCGTTTAGTCGGCTGATCGAACGCGAACCCCTAGCGTATGACAGGAGCTGGGATTTTGAACTGTCGTCATAAATAACTCGGCTGTGGTACTTGGCACAGATTGAGTTTACTGCTGTGAAGCCTATTCGACTTTGGCGGTTTTAGTGGCAACGCCATCAAATTTCTAGGATGTACCGTATCGCGATGCTGAGAATCAGTTTGGCAAACGGGAAACACCCAGCCTTATTGGCTCCTTGAATCACGTATTTCGGGTCAAGACAAAGTAAAAGGCGCTTGATTTATAGATGTGTGGAGAGAATCTTTGGCATTCTAAGGTTTGTTGCAAAGCAAGTCACATACAAGAACAGCAATCACCCCGGCACTGGCAAAACTGCATATGCACCCAGGGTCCAATTAGAACATCCGGACTACCGACCTAGTATACATTCACTAGATTGGCCCCCTACTGAGAATCATAAATATTACGACCTGTTTGAGGACGTTAGTAGATAGTTTCCCTACCAATCTTGACCTCAACTGAGCAGTGAGTAGACTAGTCTAGACCAATCATATAATGCGTCCCATTGTGCCGGGGTCGGCAGGCTGACGTCACTCAATTTACGAGTCAGATACCATGCATAGTAAACAGTGATACTGCATATGCATAGAATGTCACTGAAACCACAACCCACGCGAGATTCCGCGTTCTTACCACGGGCAATTACAACTGAGACTTTATATAACAAATCACTCAACTGTGGTGCTGCCAATAAACCACCCGGATCTGATCTAGGTTAACTGATAAGGGTTTTTATGCCCGCTGTAGCCATATATTAGTCCAGATGATCCAGTCTTATCTTTGCCGGGACTCGGATTCGGGTTCGGATCCTAACCTCGAACCACCTGGATCTGGCGTACGAATGTCTAACAACAAGCGCTCAAGGAAGCGGCTGCAAACTGCCTGGTCATGTCCCGAGTCTGAGTCATCTCGATGCCTCAAAGTATCCCATGTAAGAGTATTGAATGGATGGATTGATAGAGAGAGCGTGAAAAATGGAATAAAATAAAAAGCCAGCGTACGACATAGAGTGTACAAGGTACACGAAACAAGTTAGCAGCTTCGGACTGGGAGCTAAGGGTCCGGCGAAGAAACTAGAACCAAAATACATTTATGCAGATGACGTGAAATTCACTCGTTGGACCTATAAGCGCGAATTTGTAGCTTGAGCAAAACTTGCATGTGCCTCCTATCAAGTCGGCAAAACGGTCACACCAATACTCCGTGGCACCTCGATGGAAACGCATAGTAGGCATCTAACCGGTGCAAATGCGCCAGTAATCTAGGATACCAACTCCACCTAGAGAATGGACACCGGCTACAATCAGGGGCAGGATGGTAGGGTTGTCATAGTTATGGGTTCATACCGAGTTAATTTGGTCTCGGGTAATCCTTCATTCATTTAGTGCCTCTATCCGTCCGATCTATTTGGGCACCGTAGTTCATATATACCTACAAGCCATTTTGCTCACTATGAATGCCCGCTAGCCATTTACCAAATCCCGCATAATACGCCGTAGATGAAATGATCGTTAGTTAATCTGGCGAGCCAATCGCATCTCATGCCTGTTCATCTGGAAGACCTCTTTAATCGTCTTATGTTGAGTACATGACCTGTCGCTGCTGTGGGTGCTGTTGTTGCTGGTGGTGATATGGCAACGTGGTCGATGCACAGCCTGGACACAAGCGATTTTCGGTGCAGCGACCATGCTTCGGACAATGCCAGTCGACACTGGACCGGCACGCCTCGCATTCAGGACAGTGCTCCCATAGATCCGCAGACACCCAGTGGCTCTGACAAAAGCTGTAGCGAAAGCCATTAAAGTTTTCGTCTGGTCTGGTGCCTCCTAGTCCACCACGTAGAAGCTCATATTCAAGCCGTTCTCGCTCCTCCTTGCTCTTTTTGCCCTTGCCATTACGTGCCTTTTTCCACTGTTCCTCCCACTGTCGAAAAGCCTCGGTATATTCACGGATCTGTGCCCATGATTCGTCGTCGGAGAGCAACATGTCAACCATCAAGTCCACGTCCAACTCCTCCACATTAGGCTGTTGCCTCAACCAGGTTGCAAAGCACAGGTTGGCGCGGCAAGG
The DNA here is from genome assembly GCA_022495235.1 of Xylaria curta. Taxonomy (NCBI): domain Eukaryota; kingdom Fungi; phylum Ascomycota; class Sordariomycetes; order Xylariales; family Xylariaceae; genus Xylaria; species Xylaria curta. Next base: position 1,209,198 of record MU375893.1, on the reverse strand, counting down.
CTTCGCAAATATATCACTCGGCCCGAAAAAGGCAGAGAGATCCGCGAAGGGGTTCCCGCAGTTTTCCCCACCTCCACAGGAACATGCCTGGTTGCAACCCAAACCGTATTTGCTACACCCGCAGCCAACGCATATCTTCTTCTTCCCACGCCCCTTCTTACAGGAACAAATCATCTCCCCTGATTTTGGTTGGTCGCTCGAGGGGGTAGGTATCGATGATACGGGGGCCCTTGAAGGTTCTGGATTGGTGTAAATCTAAGATAGATTTCAGGGTTAGACCGCCTGTTCCATGGGCCAAGGAAAGCAACAAGGATATCAATGGGATCTGAGTTCATACCTCGGCCGACTCGTCTGCCGGTTCTCCCTGAGCGTCTTCGTCATCATTCTCTACCAGGTCTTCGGACATATGACGGGAAACGTCATGGGACTGCGGCGTTGGCAAAGGTGCCGGACTGTAGTGTGTAGCTACTGTGGGGTCCTGATACGATGGCGATGCAGTCTGGTATTGACCACTATGGGTTGGTGTGTGCGATGCATAGGAGTCTCCGTAAGATGAGAGACTGCCGTGCTGTGGTTGGGTTTGCATAGTAGCAATAGTAGCATTATTCCTTTGTGGCGGCGGTTGACTATACGCTGCTGCCGTCTGGGGATTCGCAGAGACAGGTGAATAGGTCATCCTTGCGGTAGCCTGGGAAGTATGGGCATGTGACTGTGCGTAGCCGCCATTCTGGACGCCGTTGAGGCCGGCAGAGGCGTAGTGTCCGGCGTGAGGCGAGAGCTGAGGGCTCGCCTGGGCATGTGTATACTGGTTGGCATACGGGTTGGCCTGGTGCTGCGGGCTGTAGGGCGAGGCCCCGTAGCCGGTCGTCGAGGCACTGGTCTGGTATCCGCCGCTCCCGTAGCCATTGTGCTGCGTCGTCACCGGACCGGCCGAGTACGAAGCGTAGGTAACGGCCTGATGGTGAGCGGAGGGTGCGGCGGCGGACTGTGTTGCCGCAGCGTAGGGGCCATTGCTGTAGCCGGCCGAAGTTGCTGCTGCTGGGTAGAGGGCGAGACTCCCGTTCAGACTCGGGTGCTGCCTCAGGGCGGGAGCGGTGGTTTGTGGGATGGCGTTGCTGGACTCTCTCGACGTGTTCGATCGCTGTCGTTTGGATGACATAAACCCGGACATGGCAGTTGTGCGATCGATCACACGGAGCCCTGTGGGTCGGGGCAGGGCAGGTCGGAAGCAAAGACACCACACACTTTGGGAGACCTATCGTGCAAATGGGCCCTTCGTCGTCTTTGTTGTCTGCTGTTGCTGCTGCTACTGCTGCTGGCTGGCTGGCTGGCTGGCTGCTGCGTTGTCTGGCTATCCTCTTCTTCGAGGCTCTGCATCCGCATTAGTGACAACAACTCTTCTTTCCCTCAAGCTCTCTCTCGTCTAGAGCATAGACCTAGGATCTGCCAATTGACCAGACCCGGATCTAAATGGCGTGTTGCGAGGGTTTTCTACCGATGGTAGATATGTGTTGGAAAATAGTTTAATTTTTTTTTCATCGAGGTTTCGAGGTCCGCGTCTGTTACAAGAGGGAAAAAATGTGGCGTCCAACCATCCTAGGCCCCGCGCTAAGGAAAAGGTGGCCGTTAATTACCTTAGACAGGTACCTTAGGTGCCGGCATAGGCCTGCTGGTTGGTGTGTTTTTGTTACCTACCTACCGGAACGGGCAATTGTAGCAGTGCAGATCCCTACATGTCCAGGGCGGGTTCAGGGCAGAGTTCAGGGCAGCGTTACGCTGTGGGCCCTGTGGCTGGTGGAAGGAAGCACCGATGGCAGGCCGCGGAGCAGTGGACACCAGTACCTGTCAGATCGCCAGATCCCCTATTGGCCCTGGTAGGCTCTGAAGCATTGGCGCTTCTGCTTCTCAGGGGCCGATGTATATGTGATATGGACACTTAGACAACAGCTAACTACCTAACTTGTAGAGACAACTCGAAGCAAGGATAAATAGGGAGCGTATCCACCCCCTGCTGTCTTACACCAAGAATAAGGGGCGATTGCATTCCCGAAGCATCGAGTCTAGCAGTATTTTTCCCATGGATATGCAGTCTAAGCAATCATAATGCTGTGTTGATTAGTCTGTAGTATCTACCAGAGACATGAACATGTGGTACATAGCAGATCTAATCGCGATCTCATCGCGAAGTGAACGAAAGAGTCCACACCGACGATGTTTTCTGTTGTCTGCTAGGTACGTGCATGCTTTGTGATCTCCTTATAAATCATCCCTTACATCTTACATGGGGTATCCCAGGCTGTTACCCCCGAAACATAACTGGGGTCTACGAACAAATATACTATGTATAATCGGTAACAACCCGTAACATGATCAGATTTTTGATCCGAATCCGAGATCGGGACTATTGCATCTACTCCTTATTAAACATGGGATACTACCTGAATATCTAGGTGCATCAAGTAAGCACTCCATCAAATCTTGTCCCGACGTGGAGGAATTCATGAACAAGAGCCACTTTCAGCTACCCAGGTACTGGAAAGATAATGATGGTGAATACAGCATTCATTCATCCATAAACAGTAATGAGAAAGGGGACTTGGCACGAACTTATCCAAGACAGAACCAGGGCAGCGGGTAATGCAAGTTAACACGAAAGGCGGGCCGCGAGATGCCACTACAGTAGCCAAGCACCGCTAAATGGAGCCCTAGACTAGAGCAGACATGCATAATTGTGACGTTCACACCGAATGTTAAGAAGCTAATGAAATCAGTTTCAATTTCATCTTTTTCTTTTTCCCGAAGTTGTACTGAAGCGATGGCAAATGAGTAAGTATAGAATAGGTGGATAATTTCGTGGTAGATTTCTCCAAGCCACGAAAAGCCTCTGATCAGATCATCATCACGTATTTATCGTTCCATCGGGGATCATCATATAACATATCTTGAGTGTGAGAGCACAGGAGCACAAACTTATTGGCGCGGATCCCCCCGAGTAACACCATAAGAGCCATGGCCTAGGCTACCTAACTCCAGTCCAAACCTCGGCTACAGTACCGAGTTCTTCGATCATCGTAAATGGCAGCCAAGATATGGACCTCGAATATCGGTCTATTAGAAGACGTATCACCGATCACACGTAGTTGTCTCTAAATACCTTTCATAAATCCTCTCCTCGTCTTTGGTGGCTCACCGCCCTTCTTCGGAAACTCGAGTCGGTACACCAGCTCATGAAGTAGCAGCAGAGCGTATTGTATTGATAATCTTCCATGCAGAAAGTACGCTGAAATTCAGGCCGACGTTTGACTTAAGGTCGAAGACGATATGCCACGTCGCTTGCACAATGTGATGCAGCGGCCAAGCGCGTAAAACGCCTTCACGGCGTTCGTGATGACCTGGAAGATGAGCCACAGCGGCTGTCCCAAGATCATGGCGGCGCGATGCCCAGCGCCACCATCCCCACAAAGTTCACCGTCCAGATGGATTCCTTTCCGTAGGCCGTAGCGTTGATGGCAACCTCCGTTGCCGATCCCGGTGCTTCCGAGAGTGGCACGCCAAAGGCGAAGCATACCATTGAATGTGTTAAGGACACGAACAGATATAAGACCAACATAGCAAGTAAGCGCCATATGATCAGTTGCCGAAAGTGAAGAGACATGTGTCCTTGAAGTTGCACGTATTTCTTATCACGGAGACGGTTAGCAAACAGAATAGACATGTTCATGTATATCGAAGCCACTCCTATTCGTAAAAATGGATATGGGAAAGGGGTTAGGTAATAAGTGAAGAAGACATGATAATCAAGTATATTAGCTCAATCATGACTGTGGGAGTGGGTGTCAAAGACTAGGTCGATGTTCACTATAAAAGTCGTCGTCAGCCATCCGTTATCCTTTACACATTAGACATGACTTAGCCCGGAAACGAGCATTCGCAATAGTGAATGGCCAGACGCTCAAAAGATGGGCCTTAGGGAACAGGGCCTTCGCCATGATAAAGGATGTGTTGGTAAGGAGCATCGGACTTTTGCCGGTCTCAAATTGAGTCGCGAACCGGGATGTAAGTAGTTGCAACTGAGGTAGAATACAGTAGTCGTCTGCTGGTTATGTGGATGACGTATTGAATCGCACTCATAGGATCGTCGCTCTTGACGGCGTCGAGTAGCAGCGCCATCGCGTTTCGATTGACAGTTATGGCCACCCATGCGTACCAGTTGTAGACTGCGTCGAGCCGCAATCGAGCTGTAATTGAACACAGCTGGTGGGACGATGCGAGAGTCGAGGGACTGATACGGCGATGACGAATGTATATGCTGCGTTAAGTTCCCTATCGCTATAATTTCACGGTCAGAGGCCTGCATCAGCTGAAATGTCATGACGGTAGGTGCCTCTAGTTTGTGCATGGATGATACGAGGCAGAGATAAACGCGACATTGTCATGCGATGGTAGGTACTCCGCCCACGAAGTTAACGACATGTACTTCAAGAGCACGCAGGTTGTTCTACACATTGTAGAAGACGCCCCAGTAAAGCGATAGCGCGGCGAATACAAACGTCATGGGTATGATGACTTATGTCTCATCTGTATCAGCGCCCTCGTCGGCCTGTATATAGACGGAGCGCTCACTTGTTCTGGCCCAAAGTATAAAAACATGTTTCCTTACTTTTCTCATTCGAGAATGCCAGCACCTAACACTCTGGTACTCTCTCTCGCTCAAGATGTGGTCGTAATCTTACATAGTCGCGCGGGTTGAAGATGTTTCGGTTTGAAACGTTGAGTTGGTTTCGTCTATGACTCTTATAATAAGTCTCTCCCCGAAACCGACTATGTCGCATTGTTTATTTATCGCGGCCACCGCGTTGGCTCGTCCTTGCATGCTGGCTATCACATTAGCTACCTCATTGCATCAGGCATTATCGTATCAAATCGGACGGGAGTATCCGGTTCAAAGAAGAGAAAAAGAAGAAAAAGAGGTTTGGAAAACCATTCAATTCAGTGATGCTTAGTCACTTCGAGGCTCAAAGGAGTCCCTTTTAAGAGTGTCTCGAATTTGAAACCCCAAATAGATCGAGTAAAACGTATAATCAAGCCACGACCGTTTTAAATTCTAGATTGGTAGCAAGCTTAAACGGTCGACGCGTTGCCAAGTACGAACTGACAAGCAGCTTTTTACACAAATCATGGTTATTAAAGTCCAGTAGTAGCCGAGGCTTTGACTTCACACCCTTCGATTTGCACTCAACGATAGAGCCGAGAGTCATGGCTACCTAGTGATCAACCATCGCACATGGGTTTGATCATAAAAGCTAAGTCATTATCCATACAGGAAGGAGTATCAAGTTGAGTGGCGAGAAGCAGACACGTCTGAAATAAGCGGATAAGAGTTAAGTAATATGCAATCGCTATGAGCATGAATTCCTTGAAATAGGTGGTTGACTACCTATATAAGATGAAGTACGGTCCCTCATTCCTGTGCCATGAAAGTCACCTTAACTCCTGGTAGCAATTGAAGAAGTGTCTATTGGTTGGTCCAATATCACGAGATATACGCAACCATTCTTTTTGATACATGCGATTCTTGTGAGGAAACAGCATTCTCCACCACCTCCCTTCCCTACACGGGAACTTTGCGATACAAAAAAAAGAAGTGATAGAATAGTAGTATAAACTATTTGACAATGGAAATATATTACCCTGCCTGAACTCCGAACTGGTAGATATGACCCGGGATCCCGATAACTAATACGATGTAAGCTTGGTCCGCAGATCAAGCATGTTACATGTCCGTATCCAGTCGTTCCAATTCAGATATGGTGGCCGCCAAGCTGGCGGCGAGACGCTCCACACGCTTCAAGGCCATACTGGCTAGTTTATCCTCTTCTGAAGAGTCTACTAGCTCATATCGAGCAAAAGCCTTCTCAGGCTCGATACCGCCAAAAATGTCAACCGGTGAAAACCCATCGGTATCGAGCTCAAGTGGACGTAGAGACGGGGTAGAACAGTCATCATCGTCAAAGATATCACCATCTAGATTCGAGACTTTCTTCTCGGCGGAAGTAGGCTCTGATTTCAAGTCGGGGGTCTGTGGCTTCTCAATTGTCGAGAGAACGGGAGCCTCGAGAGACGGCGCATCTGTCTTGTCATTGTCCGAAATGGGAGCCTCGTCGACAAAGTTGGATGACTTGCCCATCAGAGCATCAGTGTCAATTTCGGGAAGCTCTGGGGTCTCGAGCACGGCAAAGACATGAGGCTGGTAAAAGTCGGTGGAACTCTGGTGGTGCAGCATCGAGAAGTCCATACTCTGTTCCGGTATCATGACCATACCAATCTGTTGCTGTTGTCCGAAGGGCGTCGCGTTGTATGGATTGGGGTCCTTTGGTATTTGCGTGGGTTCAGGTTGTCTCCGCTCCATTTGAGGCTGTACTTGAGCCAAAACATTGGCAGGATCCTGAGCGAGTGTGTCAAGTAAGGATGAAAACGACGGCGTTGATAGCAGCATGTGCGCCAAGTTAGTCAGACGCCGGTTCTCTTCTAGAAGACCACGGTTTTCGGCACGGAGATCATTGTTCTCGGTGACCTTGGCGGCAACTTCAGACTCAAGTTGGCCGATGTATTCTGTGTAAACGGTTAGCATTAACGAGTCGATTATGTACTGCAGGTTTCTAACCTTTTCGTCTGGAGCGGAAAGCACGAGCGGAAACCTTGTTCCGAAGTTGGCGTCGCTCCTTGCTGCTAAGTTTCTTGCCTTCTTCGCTAGCAAGCAGACGTTCATCCTCGTCCATCTCGTCCTGCTCTTTCTTGAGGCGCGGAGCTTGAGCTACAGGAGATTCCTCATCCCCTCCGTTCTCTGATGCCGCTATATCGGACCGCATTGTGTTCAGCAGCTGCGTAATCTTCTGCTCAACGATGGGATCATTTGGCTGAGAAGCCTTGGGTGGGCGAGGTTGCTTGAGTTGCTGTTGCCGGCGTTGCTGTTCTTGGCGTCGCATCATCTCCACTTGATGCTGTAGCTTCTGTCCTGCTCGCGCTTCTGCCTGGGCCTGAGCCTGAGCTTGAGCCTTGGCCATGGCCGCGCGTTGCGCGTGCATGCCAGGATACATTCGGACCGTGCCGGGCTGACTCGCGGAAGAGGTAGATGCTATGCTGCCGTTGTGGGAACTCACAGCCGGTGTCGAGAAAAAGAAGGGGGTCTCTGCAGGCGAGTCGAAGTCTATATCCATGTCGGGCGTCGTCATTGCGTTCTGAGAAGGCGTGCTGTTGAAATCGTACAACTCTTCGCCCGGGTTGATATAATCCAACCCGTAGTTAGCCATTTGAGCACTGGTCTCATTAATAGCAAGTGTGTTGGCCAAAGCACCCGGGACAAGAGGTGTTTGCTGCTTATAGGCATCGTATTGATGGCTAGGGCCAGACAAGATCTGGTTTGGAGGCATAGTGGCCGGCGTGGTTGTCATGTTGGTCGTGGATGGGGTGAACTGTGACTTGTTCGCGGTTGGCGATAATGATGGTGATTGATAGGGGGTTCCATTGTATTTGATAAAATCGAACAGCTCCAGAGGATCGTTAGAAACCGGCGAGGCACCCGTTGACCCGTGGGCCTCCATCATTGCAAAAGGTAGCGATGCTCGTGTCTCGACGACGGCGTACTGGGAAGAAGAAAGCGGACGGGCTCAAACAGTAGGGCTGCTGATCTGCGGTAAATGATGAACACGGCGGTCTATAGTGATGTTGTTGATGCTGGCTGAAAGGTTGTGAATGGAAAGAGATCGAAAATAATGGGGATGGGTAGATCTGCTGGGACCGTGGGCGTTAAGAGGATTGAAGGGTGCACCGACTGGAACTCTTGAGCGGACGGCCGAGGGGACAGGCGGGTAGCCGTCAGGGCTCTTTGGGTGGCTTGGCGCTTCTCGGCACTCTCTTGGTTGTTGGGCGCTTGGCTCGTGGTCGACCGTGGTGGCAGGGATCAGTGGCCGGGATATGGACCAGGACATGGACTTAGGACGTACCAAGAGAGGGGAGGGGACGCGTAAGCCTCTGCGGTGGAGTGCAATGGGGCCGACTGATAGTTCGGGTGTGCACAAGGTATGGCCTGCTTAAGGTTCTGTGCACCGGTCCGCTAGAACTACACTAGAACTAACTGACTGGACTGCTGGACCACGGCCTAAAACAAGCCCTCTCCCCCGAGGTGGCGCTGGCGAATTAGAACCTCACGTCTATGGAAATGTGTTCACCTCGATAGCTACAAGTACCTGCTCCGCCCCATATCGACACCCCGCCTGCCGCATGCCCATCTGCTCATTTCTAGGCGCTACTTACATATCTCATCTAGCCAAGATATTTGTATGTGTATTGGGCAGGAAACGCCAAAGCGGGATGAACACATCTTAGCAGCATAGATGACGAGGCCAGCTTCCTCTTCAGGCGTTACTATCCAATCGTCAACTGCTTTCTCTGCAACAATGGAAAGCGTGCCTCAGGCTACCAGCTAGCGGGATGAGGGGCGGTGTAAATGATGACGATGCTGTGCTTAACAGCAACGACGGCAACGACGACGATGATGAGGCATAGGTGAATAATCCGGCATACCTACCTAATTGGGAACCAGGATATTTTATAGAACACGACCCAGTTGCTACCTATATCACATAAACCAGAGGTATATTATACTGTCGTACTGGCCAAATCTCTGCAGTTCAACGTGTGTAAGTACTCGTGAAAATGAGTGGGCAATCTAAAGGCCGTAGTGTAGAGCAAGGTCATCGTTGTAATTCGAGTCGGTACCTATCTTGTTCTTGAGTAGCGAGTAGCGAGGACTTTCCCAAAATAGCAATCGAGGTAGAGGGACTAGGTGTCGGGATGCATGCTGGGTAGTATAATGTACAACGGTTTATCGCTATAGGTAGCTACCGGACGTACGGCCGGATTTGTCGGCATTGCGGCGTTGTTATCATACCTGCGGATCCGTAGTTTTTAGGTAGACATTTGCAGAATGTCGAGTCTGGATCGTCCGCAGAGGCAGATAACTTCTGGTTCGCTGTTAAATGGCAGCCTGGAGTATAAATGGATCGGAACCCATCTTGCTGTCCATACCTACATATGTAGGTATCTGCATTAATCGACCTATTACTGGGTAGTAGTCTAGCACACCAACTAGCCACCAAACTATGGTATGGATGGGAATGAGCCAACCGGATCTGATGG